>CANTUZ010000024.1:1097045-1568791 GCA_947846985.1 Fratercula arctica
GATCCTGAGCCCGCATCCCTCCGTCCATCCGTCCCGTCCTGACCCACAACAGGAGCCGCTGAGCCCAAGTTCTGTCTGGGCGTCACCTCTTTTCTATGACACCCCCCCCCCCCAAAAATGGAGCTGGGAAGCCCTGCAGCACCAAGCAGCCCCCGGGGGCTCATCTGTCCGTCTGTCCGGCTGCGCCTTCTGCCCCCGGCCACCCCACCAGCCCGGCCAGGCTGGGCCTTTTGTCTCTTTGCTGCTGCTCTGCCCCCGCCGTCGTGCTGGGCACGTAAAGGCCCACGTCGGGAGCATCCTCTCGGCAGAGGGAGCAGAGCCCGGGAGCATCCTTGGGCACGGAGCGGTTCCTCTGCGCTCGCCCGGGCTTTTGGCCCCTCAAAAGGAAGCGCCAAGGGCGGTGCGGAGCTGGCAGGACCCGGCCACGCTCTCCATGGACGGCAGCGGCGGGTTCCAGAGACGGTGCTCGCTCACGGGTGCCGGCCCCGCTCCCGTGCCAGGCTGGGGCAGCCCCCGGGGTGTCCCCGAGCCCCTCCGCTGCCGGTCACCCCGAACCTCAGCGCTCTGCTCCCCAGGCTTTGCTGCCCGACCCCCCTTTGCACTAGTGCACAATGAGTGTGAAACGCCCCCCCCGCCTCCCCCCCCCCATGACACCAACGACCGTGACCCCCCTGGGGCACCCGCCTGGCAGCGCTTCACCCCCCCACTCCTCCTCTGTCCCCCCCCAGTCGGGTTCTCCTGGTGAAAAAGGCTTGAGTGGGGACACAAGGGTGGCACGTGCCCCAGCACGGGGGGGACACCGACACCCGGCTCCCCCAGCGCTGTGTCCCCCCCGGTGCTGCCGGGGCTCACGTGCAAAGAGGATGCCCCCGGGGTGCCACAGCCCCCTCCCCCCCCTTCCCCCGTTTACACCAGTATGGCACTGGTGCAGCGTGACGTTTCACAGCACAGGCTCTGCTGGGGTAAACTGCACTTTACCCGCGGCTGCAGGGCAGCGGGGTCGGAATGGGGGGGGGGAGGGAAGCAGACATGGCCCCTGTGCCCAGCTTCCAGCAGCCGGGGCTCCCCCCGGGCCCCCCCATACACGGGGTCAGCACTTTGGGAGAGGGAGGGGAGCGGGAGGGGAAAGCAGAGCCGAGCAGCCTCTCCTCCAGCAAGGCTGAGGCTGGGTGAAACTCATTGCAAGAGTGAATGTTTTGCCTCGTTTTATGGGTGTTTATTTGTTTGAAGAGTTCATTTTGCACTGGCGGTGGCAAGAGCAGAAGCAGAGCCCGGGGGGGGGGGAAACGACACCAGGACCAGGCAGAAACCACTGGATGTGCTTGGAGCCAACGCTCCGGGCCTGGAGCAGAGCCCTGGGGAATGGGTTGGGGCTGAGCCTCGCCGGGAGACAAGGTGACGGCCTGTCCCGCGGGGTGGGCGCTGGGAGAGATGGATTTCGCTGCTCCAGCGCTGGGACGGTGGTGGCGGGAGGCTCCGCGCCGCGTCCTGCCGACACCAGCAAACCCCCGCAGCCGGAGAAGGGGGTCCCAGTGTCCCCCCCGCCCCTGCTCTGCATTTTGCCTTCCCGAGGTGTCGGCCGCTGCCCACGCTGTGTGTCCAAGCCCCAGCTGGGTTTCCCAGGATCTCCCAGTCCTCCCAGCTCCATCCCAGTCCTCCCAGCTCCATCCCAGTCCTATCTCTGCCCCCAGCCCCCAGCGCCGCCCGGCTCCGGACCTCATCTCCCCCCTCCCAGTAAAACCAGGGAGACCCATCGCTACCTCCGTCTCGCCGGGAAACGTGGGATCCCCTGGGACCGGAGCAGGGGACCCCCAGCCCCCCCCCCCAGCCCCTGTCACCGGGGGGCAGCGGCAGAGCAACAGCAGAGCCGGGCAGCCCCCCCCCCCCCCCCCCCCCCTCACCAGCCACCTCTCTGTGCCACCAGGATATTTATTGAATTAATTTATTGAGAAATGTTATTATTTATTTGCTGTGTTGTGCACTTTTGGGGAAAGGAAAACTAGAAAACAAACAAACAAACGAATGAACGAATGAAATAATAACGACCACGGCGGAAAAGCAACCGCCCCCCCGCCCCCGGCCGCGGTGTGCCCCCGGCGTGTGTTTGTCTTGGCTCTTCAGACTGTGCGAGGATTTATTATTTCTGAGGTCACGAGGAAGTCGGGGAGGGGGAAATAAATTAAACTGCCAGCGAAAGGGAGATCTTGAACTTGGAGTGCCCGGCTTCCCTTTTTCTTTTTTCTTTTTTTTTCTTTTTTTTTTTTTTTAAAAATCTTTGAGCCCAGCTTGGGTTTGCTGGGAACATCCCAGGCTGGTGTGGGTGGGAAGGGACCTTAAGGATCATCTCGTCCCCCCCCTCTGCCCTGGGCAGGGACGCCTCCCACTGGACCCAGACCCACTAGTGTCCCACTGGACCCAGTTGCTCCAAGCCCTGTCCCCAAATGGCTCAGTCCCTCTGGTGACAGCAGAGGGACAAGGACATCTGCTCCGGCCATCAGCATCTCCCAGCGCCCCCAATAAACCACCTTCTCTCCCCTGCGCACCCCTGGGAAATCCCTGCGGCCCCGGCTCCCATCTCACCCATCACCTCGTGAGGTCCCCGTCTCCGTGTCCCCTTCTCCGCGTCCCCTTCTCCGCATCCCCTTCTCCGCGTCCCCTTCTCCGTGTCCCCTTCTCCACAGCCCCTTCTCTGTGTCCCCTTCTCTGTGTCCCCTTCTCCGTGTCCCCTTCTCCACAGCCCCTTCTCTGTGTCCCCTTCTCCGTGTCCCCTTCTCCGTATCCCCTTCTCAGCATCCCCTTCTCTGCATCCCCCTCTCTGTATCCCCTTCTCCGTATCCCCTTCTCCGTGTCCCCTTCTCCGTATCCCCTTCTCTGCATCCCCTTCTCCGCATCCCCTTCTCCGCGTCCCCTTCTCCGCGTCCCCTTCTCTGTCACCTTCTCCGCGTCCCCTTCTCCATGTCCCCTTCTCCATATCCCCTTCTCCGCATCCCCTTCTCCGCGTCCCCTTCTCCGCGTCCCCTTCTCCGCGTCCCCTTCTCTGTCACCTTCTCCGCGTCCCCTTCTCCGTGTCCCCTTCTCCGTGTCCCCTTCTCCGCATCCCCTTCTCCGCGTCCCCTTCTCCGCGTCCCCTTCTCCATGTCCCCTTCTCCATATCCCCTTCTCTGCATCCCCTTCTCCGCATCCCCTTCTCCACGTCCCCTTCTCCGCGTCCCCTTCTCCATGTCCCCTTCTCCATATCCCCTTCTCCGCATCCCCTTCTCTGCGTCCCCTTCTCCGCGTCCCCTTCTCTGTGTCCCCTTCTCCGTGTCCCCTTCTCCGCGTCCCCTTCTCCGTATCCCCTTCTCCGCGTCCCCTTCTCTGCATCCCCTTCTCTGTATCCCCTTCACTGTATCCCCTTCTCCATGTCCCCTTCTCCGCGTCCCCTTCTCCGTGTCCCCTTCTCCGCGTCCCCTTCTCCGTGTCCCCCCAGCGCTGTCCCCGCAGCCCCGGCGCACCCCGAGCTCGGCAGGGGAGCAAGTTTGCGGCTCGTCTCCTTTGTCTGCGTGGATCCGGCGCGTCCCCGGGGGCAGGTTTGCAGCTGTTCCCCGACTGGCTCCAAATTTCTTCATATAATCAATTGGCCTCGGCTGCAGCTCGGCGCAGCGCAGACGCGTCGGAGGGGAAATAACGAACCGGGGGGGGGGGGGGGGGGGGGGGGAAGCAAGTGGGGAGACGCTGCACCCCACCGGGCTGCAGGGGCAAGAGCGGCTGGTGGGGCACGGGAGGGGAGCGGGGGGGACCTCAGCGCCCTTTTTGTCCCAGCTCAGGGTTTCTCCCTGGTGTTCATCCCTTGGGATGCACCATGTCTCCGCTGCCTGCATCCAGACCCAGCTCCGCTCCCAACCCCTCCGGCTGGCTCCATCCCATGGAGATTGGAGCAGGACGGGTGTCTCCATCCCATGGAGGTTGGTGTGGGACGGCCATCTCCATCTCACAGAGGTTTCTTCGGGATGGCCATCTCCATCCCATGGAAGTTGGTTGGGGATGGCTGGCTCCATCCCACGAGACTGGAGCAGGACGGGTGTCTCCATCCCATGCATGTTGGTGCTGGATGACTGTCTCCATCCCATGGAGGTTGGTGTGGGAGCTCCATCTCCATCCCACAGAGGTTCACGCAGGATGGGTATCTCCATCCCACAGAGGTTGGTGTGGGACCTCCGTCTCCATCTCACAGAGGTTGGTGTGAGATGGCCATCTCCATCCCATGGAGATTCACGCAGGACAGCCATCTCCATCCCATGGAGGTTGGTGTGGGGCCTCCGTCTCCATCTCACGGAGGTTGGTGTGAGATGGCCGTCTCCATCCCATGGAGGTTCATGCAGGATGGCCGTCTCCATCCCATGGAGGTTGGTGTGGGACCTCCGTTTCCATCCCATGGAGGTTCACGCAGGACGGCCATCTCCATCCCACGGAAGTTGGTTGGGGACAGCCCTCTCCATCCCACCCCCAGCCGCGTGTGCCCCGGGAGGTTCTAATCGCGTTGGGGCAGCCCCAGCTCCGCGGCGGCGGCTCCCAAACCTCCGCGGGGCCCGTTGTCGCCGGCTGCCAGCCCCGGCCCTGACATATGGTCCTCATTGTGCCTCGCACAATGGAAACACTTCATGCTAATTTAGATGCTGGTTCTGGCCTTGCTGTCACCTCCGACAGATTGGGTCCCTCGCCTGCTCTTTGTGCTGGCGGGCGGGCAGGGGAACGGGCAGCTCGGCTTCTCCTCTACCTCCCTGAGCGTTTTCCTAACCAATTCCCAACTCTTTCTCGGTTCCCGCAGCTACTTCCTTCTCTCCCTCCTTCCCCGTCCCTCCATCCCTTCCCCGGCTTCTGGATGATGCTGGTCCCAGTGCGCAGGTAGGTGTGTGCAGGAGGAATATTTCCCAATGGCTTTTCATTGGAAAAATACCCATGGAAAAGAGTCGTGAAGGCGCAGATAAAGAGACAGACGGGAAACTGCTCGGCTGCTGCTGCCCCACGGCATTTCTGTGTCCCTGCCCCAGGGACAATGGCGTGGGGCTGGCCGCTGGCCCCCTTCCACCTCCCTTCCTCTCCCAAAAAGGGGCAGGAGGTGATGCCCGGGGTTGGGAAGGGGGGAAGGACACCCCTCGTCTCAGCCTTCGCGTTCCCTGGATCCCCCGGGGATGCCACCATGGGCAGCAGCTGCGTCCCCGGCTCAGCTGCGCGAGGCAGCAGTGCCATCTGCTGGGTCCCCAGGATGGGGACGGTCACACCAGACCCCTGTCACCCCCCTCCCCAGCCTGGGGACCCCCTGGCCCTGGAGCATCCCTGTGCCCTGCGAAGGGACCCACCGCAAACCCTGCGGGACCGCGACCGCTGCAAGGGACAAAGGCAAACAGCACCCGCACGCGGGACCTTCCCGAAAGCATCCGCCATGACCCATCCTTGTAAATGCCCGTTTCACACTCGGTTTAGAGCACGAGGGTCCCCCGGTCAGAGACGGGTGGCGGGGACAGACAGGCCCTGGCCCCAAAAGGGCCGAAGGTCTCCCTCAATAAAGCGCGGATCCGATCCCTTCCCTCCAGACACAGAGTGTGAGCTGTCGGCCGCCTCGCGCCGGCCATCGCGCAGCGGAGATAAAGAGCCCGGCTGGATGGAGACCGGGGACGGCAGTGTGGCAAGAGGTTGGGGGCAGTTTGGGACCCCTGTGTCCCCCCTTAGGCATGGTCCCCAGCGCGTGGTGCTGGGAGAGGAAGGCCGGCAGGATGAGGAGGGGCTGGCAGGATCACCGGCCGCTTGCCACCCCAGGGCTGGCACCCAAACCTCTGTGGGGATGGGTGAGATCCTGGCTGGGGCAGGGAGAGGCTGGGTGCTCCCCACCCTGCTTTTTAGGACTCCAAATCTCCGGAATCACCTGCCTGGAGCTTCTGTTCCCCCTCCCTGCAGAGTGGGACACCTGGCTGTGACACCTTGGGACCGATGGAACCTGTCTGGGGTGCGGTTCTGAGCGGGTAGGGTGGTGGGGTGGCCCTGGAGGGGGGTCTGGTGCGTGCGAAGGGGACATGACTGTCCCCTCCCTCTGCTCAGGGAGGTGTACGAGGACTTCACAAGGGCCCTGGGTCCTCCCCGCTCTGCAGAAGGTCATTTCCAAGAACAAGGCAGGACAGAGCCGGTTTTGGGGACTCTTTCATCCCCAGAGATAGGCGGGAAGCACCAAGCACCCTACCAATCCTGGGTGCCCCACACGGCACAGGCACCTCGCAGAGCCGGGCAGGTGCCTCTGTCCCGAGAGCAGGACGCAGAGGGAGGGGACTGTCCCTGTAAATCACAAGGTGGAACAATGCGGCCCTTCCCAGATGGCAGGGAGGCTCCAGCAACCCCAGCTAGCCAGGAATGAGCTCGGAGGGGCCATTAATCACTCCCAGAGCGGGAACGAGAGGACACCCGGGGCAGCTGGAGCAGAGGAGGGCAGGGCAGAGGAGAGCAGAGGGGGCCCGCACCTGACTCTGCTGGGTGACAAGGGCCCAAACTCGGCCACGGCTCCTGCACCCCCAAGGTTACACCTCAGGGCTGCTCCAGGGACTCACATGGCCCACTGAGCCACAGGAAAAGGGGGGACACCGACCCCCCAGCTCTGGGATCCACCTCCCTTAAGGCTCCGTGGCCGGTGCAGGACGCAGCGTGGAGTCTCCTTGACGTTTCGTAGGTGGAGAGGGACCTGGAGCAGGTCCCAGGCAACAGGCTGGATCTGGGAACAGGCTGGAGCTGGGCTCCCCCGGGACAACTGCAGTGCGGAGCCCAACTGATGGCAGGAAAATACACCGTGGGATACGCATCACCGGCTCCACTGCATGGAGCACCCTGGGCCAGAAGCCACAATGATGGTTCCTCGATGGCCTCCTCCACCAGAGCCAAGACCCTCAATTAAGTGGAAAAGGAGGGACAAGTGGCCAGACCCAGGGTGTCCCAGAGGTCCCCCCCAAGCTCTGCCCTCCAGCTGACAGCTCCGGCTTTTTCCTGCCTTCTCTCATCGAGCTCAGCCCAGACCTCTGGATGCTGCGGAGAGGATGACGCTGGCCACCACCCACCCGGTGCTTGGGTTTATGGGGCACAGGCTGGTGGGGAGGGGACCCAAAATACACGGGCTGAGTTGTGCTGGGGCTCAAATGGGGCAGGATTCCCCCCCCCCCCCCCAGCCTGGCCTGGGACAAGCATTAACCTGCCCCTGCCCCTGCCCCTGCCCCTGCCCCTGCCCCTGCCCCTGCCCCTGCCCCTGCCCCTGCCCCTGCCCCTGCCCCTGCCCCTGCCCCTGCCCCTGCCCCTGCCCCTGCCCCTGCCCCTGCCGTAAACCCTCCTCCCCATTGAGGCCAAACAAGCCATTTAAATCCGGCCAATGGCGTGCGCCCAGAGGAGAGCGCCGCACGCCATTGGGCACCGTGGGGAGGGAGGGGGCGGGCCCCGCCCCTTTCCCAGCCTCCGCTCATTGATATAAAGCGCCCGGCGGCGCGGCCTGGCTGTTCCGGGAATGGGGCGCCTCCCCCCGCCGCCGGCTGCCCCACGCGTGGGGGTGTCCCACGCCTACCCCAGTGCAGGGACTGGTTTTACTGGGCGCTCTACGTGGGGGTCCCTGGGGTGAGGGGGTCCCTCCCTCTGGAGCAGGTTGGGGGGGCTGCTTTGCCCCCCCGCACCCCAGCTCCTGAGTGGTGCCCCCCTGCTGCCGGGGGGTGCGAGTGGCCTGTGAAAGGCCAGTCTCCTTCCCACGGGCCCCGCTGGGTGAGGGGGGCGCTGCTGGCCCAAGGCACGGGGCCCTGAAGCCCATCATGCCTCATCCTTTCTAGCCCCCCCCCAGCAGCTCCCTGGGGGTCTGCAGGTGTGTGCTGAGCTGCTGTCCCCTGTCCCCCCATCCCTCCTCGCTCCCTGTGTGTCCCTAGGGAGTGGGGCTGGGAGATGGGGTGGGGGTCTTCCAGGTGCCCCCACCCAGCCTGGGGCAGCAGGAGCCTGGCTGGAGCAGAGGGTGGGAGGTCCCACGTGCCGTGACCCCTTCCTGGGCCAAGCCAGGACATCTTTACCATTTGGGTCACCGGGGGGGCTCCCCACCCAGGCCCCCCCCAGGGGACAGACCTGGGCCATGCACCCAGTTTTCATGGGTGGAGGCACCCAAGGGCCACAGGGAGCCCCTTGTTCCCAGATATGTCCTCGCCCCCACCCCAAAACAGCCCGGCCTGGCACAAGGGTGGGAGCAGGAGAGGGGCTCCCAGGGGCTTTGCGCCTTTGGGGGCACCCCTGACCCGGCCATGCTCATGCCTGGGTGCAGAGGGGCAGCTGGGGGGCACAGTGACCCCCGGGTGCAGTGGCACTTGGGGGGCACGGTGACCCCTGGGTGCAGAGGGGTATTTGGGGGGCACGGTGGCCCCTGAGTGCAGTGGCACTTGGGGGGCACGGTGACCCCCAGGTGTAGAGGGGCACTTGGGGGGCATGGTGACCCCAGGTACAGAGGGGCAGTTGGGGGGCATGGTGACCCCAGGTACAGAGGGGCAGTTGGGGGCCACGGCGACCCCTGGGCACAAGAGGGGCACTCGGGGGGGGCACGGTGACCGCCCTCATGGGCTCTGCATCACCCCACCGACTGCTGGAGTGGGGGGGAGACTCCACTGGGGTTTCACCAACCCCCCCCCCCCACGCCCACCCCCCAGGCAGTGGGGACCCGCACCCCAACCACCGCCATCCTTATCCCAAAAGCCTGGGCTGCGGCTGGAGGACCGGGGGAGATCCCCCCCCACCCCCAACCCCGCCGCGGACGGGACCCCCCCGGGCGGTGCCCCCTCCCCACCTGCAGGTACGGGGGGAGGATGCCGGTGTCCGTCCGTCTGTGTGCCCCCCCCCCCCCCTCAGACAATGGCCCCCGAGGGGCGCCGGGAGCGCGGAGCGGAGACAATGGGCGGGCGCGGGGGGAGCGGCCGGGAACAGCGGCGGGGCGGGGGGGGGGCGGCGGGGCCGGTGGGACGGCGGAGCGGAGCGAACGGGGACGGGTGGGTCGGGGGTGTGGGGGTGTGTGTTGGGGGGGGGGGGCGCTCCACTGGGATTCGGGGTTTCCTCCGCCTCCTCCTCCTCTTCCTCCTCCTCCGCCGCCGCCGCGGCAGCACCAGCGGCAGCCCCGGGATTTGAGTGCGGGGGGGGGGGGGGGGGGGACGCGCACAAAGGTGCGGCGGCGATGGTGAGTGCGGGGTCTTTTTTTTTGGGGGGGGGGACACGACGCGGAGCGGGGGGGAGCGGGGCGGCCGCGGTGCGGGGAGCGGGGCCGGGCTCGGCGCCTCCCCGCTGGAAGGGCCTGGGAAGCCGGGGACTTTCCTGGGCCCGCAGCCAGGCGGGGAGCGGCCGCTCGGCGAGACCCGCTGCCGGGGGTCGGGGCGGGGGGAGATACGGGGGTGGCCGGGGTGGAGGGGGGGGGGGGGGAACGGTGGGTTTGCCCCCCATCTCCCACCATAAGCCGGAATTTGGGGCGGGGGGGGGGGGGGGGGCGGTCTGAGGATGCCCCGCTGCCTTTTCGCAGGGCTGTGCTGGCCCTGGGGACCCTCCCCGGTGGGCGACGCAGTGGGGCTGGGTCGTGTCCCGTTGCCCCCCCCCCCCCCCCGAAGTTGCATCCAGCCTGGCAGCGGTGCCCGTGGCTTTCCCACTCGGTGGGCACGCTTATACTGGAGTTTACTGGCCAAGCTGCCCCGCTGCGGGCAACCAGCCCTTGGCCTCCCAGCCCTTTGTGCCCACCGCGGGCGTGAGACGGCAACGGGGGGACGAGGGTGGGCACTGACGGGTGCCAGGGCTGGTGGCCGGGTGCCAGGGCTGGGTGGCCGCTTTGAGGATGACGAGGGAGGTGAAAACGGACCCCCACGCTCCTGGAGGACCCGCCAGGCAGGGTCTGTCCCTGCCAGCACCCCCCCCTTTACCTGCCTCCGGGGGGGGACCCGGCCGGATTCTGATCCGGTTTATCTTGGTCCCCTCCTGGCGCGGCGCCCTGAGCCGAGAGGGAGTTCCCTGCGCCCAGCTCAGACATCGGCCCCGCTGCTCCGTCTGGGGCGAGAGAGGCTTTATTTCCTTGGGAGAGGGCGTAGAGCCTGCTTCCCCCCTCACACCCCACACCCCCCCCGCCCCGCTCCCTGCTCCAGGCCTTGGGATAATAACCGAGGCGGAGGTTAAAAAAAAAATTTAAAAAAAAAAAAAAAAGAAGAATTAAATATTATCTTCACGGAGCCTCTGGGGATGGCTGTTGCTTAATCACAGCAATTGGGGATTGTGCCGCGACCGGGCTCTGAGGCAGCCTGAGTCAGACACGATCTCGCAGCCGGGCTTCTCCTGTGTATTTACGCTGTCCTTGTGCCGGGAGCGGGGGGAAGCTCAGGATGAGACCGGCTGATTTAATTAGCAGATGGCTTGATTGGAGCCGGCCGTGGCTCCTCACCCGCCTGTCGGACCCTGGGGTGGGCGTTTGGGGGTTGCGGGGTCGCTGGGGCCCGTGGGGACGGCCCCCAGGACGGGCGCGGGGCTGGGGGACACCGGCTGCCCGTCCCCGCGTCCCTTCTGGGCTCCCTTCGGCCATTGGAATCGTCAAATGGGGTTTTCTTGTTTTCATTCGCTCGCAGACAATGGGGCCAAAGGGGGCATGGGGGGAGGCAGGGAGCCCATCACCCTGGCATCGGGCAGGGCCGAACCAGCCCCAGGTCTTCGGTCTTGAATTAATTTTAGATTTTCAGGTCTGCTTTCTGCGGGGCAGGTGCTTTGTGGTTTTTATTGTCCAGCCAAGGATGCTCAGGAAAGGGGCGTTGGGAGAAAACCGCCTCCCTGGCCGTCCCCATGCGAGTCCCCGGCCCCGTGGGCAG
The DNA here is from genome assembly GCA_947846985.1 of Fratercula arctica. NCBI lineage: Eukaryota > Metazoa > Chordata > Aves > Charadriiformes > Alcidae > Fratercula > Fratercula arctica. The sequence goes on from CANTUZ010000024.1 coordinate 1,107,905, forward strand.
CGTGGCACGGGGGTGGCAGTGCCGGCCACCAAAGCCGGACCCCACTCCGGGGGGGTTTTTTCTTCCCTCGTCCCCTCCCAAAGGCGTTCGCCACCTCGAGCGCGGCGGTCGCTGGGTGAACACGGTCGCTTGCTCCTTGCCTGGACCCAGATGATCCCGGCTCCGCGCTGCTTTTCCAGGCTCCGAGAGGCGGATAATGCTGTCTGCCCGCCGCAGCCCGGCAGGATTTACTCGCGTTAAGTATTAGGTACCGGGAGTTGATGGAGCAGAGCTACCATCGATGGAAAAGCACCGTCGTTTACACTGTGGGTGTCCTTTTTGGGGTAGGAACCCGCCTTTTGGGGTGTCGCTGCAGCGCCCTGGGGACGATGCTCTTGGAGAAGGTGCCGAAATCAAAATAACAAGCGTCGGGCCCCTGCGCCGCCTCGGCTCGCCCTGTGCCGGCATCCTGCGCGCCCACCCGGGTGCTCCTGGCCACCAGAGAAGCAGCCTGGGCTGCCGGCATTTGCATCCCCCTGTGCCCCAGGGTGACCGTAGGTTTGTCACCTCGCGCCGCCATCCCACCCGGAGGTGCCACCTGGAGGAGTGGTGGGAGCAGGAGGGGAGGGGGAGATGGGGTTTGGGCAGGAGCAGGGTAGACCTGGCAGCTGCGGCATCTTGTTGGTGACGTGCTGGGCATCCCGGTGCCATCCCACCCATCCCACCTGGACCCAGTGCCATCCCACCTGGAGATGGTGGCATCCCACCCATCCCACCTGGAGCTGGTGCCATCCCACCCATCCCACCTGCACCCGCCACCGAGGAACCATGAGGACGAAGCCACCGCTTGTCTCCCCACGAGCTGGGGGGGGACACGCGTCCCCGCGGGGGCTGCGAGGACGTGGGGTGCAGGCTGAGCCCCTCGGGAAGGGTGAGACGGAGCAGGTAAGCGGCCAGTGGGCAACTGGGAGCCCCGGTTAGGATCCCGTGGTGGTGCCAGCACCTTTTGCAATGCAAATCCCTTTCTCTTTGCTCCAAGCCCCGTTCTCATGCAAATCCCTGGGTTTGGGGGTTTTTTGTACTTTTTTTGGTTTTTTTCTTTTCTCCCTCTGGTTCTAGATCTCGGTGCAGGCATTTTTACCCACATCCCCGCCGTGGCTGCCACCTCCATCGCTCCCGGACACGCCACGGGATTGAAATGCCGGGAGAAAGGCCGGGCTTTGTCCCGTAGCCGCGCAGTGGGACTTTCCCCGCCAGAGGAACCTTGGTGGGGACCGAGCGCTGGAGGGACTGGACGTTCCCGTGGATATTGTAACCATCCCGAGTGATCGTAATTAAAGCTGGCAGTTTGGAAGGGATATTAAACCTTCTGCATCCAAGCTGACGCTGAGCAATTTGAGAGCAGAATGAGACCTCATGGGGGAGTTGGATTAAGCCACTCGGGCTCCCCATGGGCTTTTCCCGCGTCCCTCTCAAGCGCCCGGTCATGCCAACGGACCGAAAAGCTGGAAGTTTGTGGATTCCTCCCAGCGGTGGCATCTCCTGGGGATGGAGCAATGGCGGAGGGGGCGCTTTCCCAGCCCGGAATGGGGGGGACTCATTCACAGAAGGGAGCGGAGGAGCCTCTAGGTTGAGGGATGAGCTCGTTGTGAAGCCTCAGCTCCAACAAGATGTGGGGCTGGATGAGGAGGGGGGCTGGAATTGGGGGTGTTTGTGCTTCTGGAGGGGGTTTGCAAACGGATGGGGGGCAGCGAATTGCCTTGGTGGCCTCTCCCCATCTCCTCAGTAGATGATGCCCAGCCTGAATAGACGTGGCGGAGGGGGGGGGTCTGCTTTGACCCCCCAGCTCCTGCCTGGGGAGCCTGTTTCCCCCCCAACCCCAAGCAGGAGCACCCATGGGGGGGTTTCCTGGCCGCACACCCACCTTCTGCTCTTTGTGGGTCACCCATGGTGCTGGCAGCCTCTTTTGTGGGGTGCGTGTGTGAAATACCGTCATTGCTGTGTGTGTCCCCCCCTTCCCCACCGCCTCCCGCTCGGCAGCGGGGCTCGGGGGGCCGGTGGCCGGCGGGGGAGCGCGGTGGTAGCCGGCCGGGGAAGGCGGCTATTGTGCAGAGGCAGCAAGGCGTGTTTGTGTAGCCAAGCAAGCAAATGTGCCAGGCGTCGGGCTCGGGGGAGCCGCGGGACGGGGCCGGGAGGTGCCTCCCGTTCCCAGGACCGTTTGGGAAGCGTTTCGGCGGCATCCCCACCATCAGCGTCGCTGCTCGGGCGTCCCTGGGCCAACCTCCCCGGGGAGAGGACGGCCCCAAAATGACGGTGTGAGGCAGGGCTGAGCTTGTGTTAAGTTTTCTGCTTGTCCATAAACAGCTGTGGGCTCCTGCTTGCAGCCTGCCTCGGTTTCCCCATCTCCGCCATGGGCAGAGCCGTGGTTCCAGCCCTCCCGGGCTTGTCAGGAGGATAAACATGGAGAGGTTGCCCAGAGAAGCTGTGGCTGCCCCATCCCTGGAGGGGTTCAAGGCCAGGTTGGGCTTGGAGCAACCTGGGCTGGTGGGAGGTGTCCCTGGGTGGGATGAGATGGTTTCAAGGTCCCTTCCCACCCAAACCATTCCGTGATTCCATGATTCTAAACCACAGTGGGGTCCTGGATTCCTCCAGGGGTTCCTCCTGACCCCGCTCCCTGCCTCAGTTTCCCGGTTGCCGCGATGCTTGTTGGGTCTGGCAGGGAAACACCTGCCCAGATGTGGCTGATGTTTTCCTTCTGCTCCCGCTTGCAGCCAGCTATCGCCGGTGCACGAAGGGCTGCCTTCGCGCCCCTCGTAAGCCACATTAGAGCCTCCTGATTTAACGCTGGGGGTTATTTAATTGATCGAGATCGGCAGATGCTGGGGAAAAAAGCACCGGTGGCGTAAATCTGGCGCGGGAGCGGGTGCGCGTTCGCCGAGCCGGTGTAATCCCAACCCTCTGGGCCGGGAGAGAAGTTGTTCAGGCGCCGGTTTCTCCCTCTGCCCTTTACCGAAAGCGGGTTTTTCCTCCAGAAAACGTGGTGCCCGGCTCACACGAGGTCTCGGCGCTGAGTAAAGCCGGGGAGGGAACCACCCGGCGTGGGTTTGAGCTGCCCGGTCCGAGGGGATGGGAGGAGAGGATTCTCCTCTTGGGATTTGCCCCGGAGCTGTTTGCAATAAGAAAGCTTTCACATCTAGAAACGCTTGGATCTAATTTTTTTTAATTTTTTTTTTTTTTTTGGCGGGGGCGGGGGGGGTGGCATTTGAATGCAAAAGCTGGTTTGTGTTTGAGGTTCACGGACTCAAAGGCAGGAGAGACGGTTTTCTGACCGCCCCGAAGCCCCAGCCGAGCTCTCGCGGCTCTGAACCCTGTGATGTGCTCCAGCATCCTCCCGAGAAGCCATCCAGTCTGGACTTGAAGATGTCAAGAGATGGCAAATCCTCTCCTCCCCCCCTGGGGAGTTTGTTCTGATGGTTAATCACCTCGCTATTAAAAATGTGAGTTTTCCTCCTCGTTTGCATGGGGCTGGCTCTCGCTCCCAGCCCTCGGCGCTCGCTCGGCATCTCCACGGGCTCGGGAAGAAGGCGAAGCGGCTTCTCCTCCTGGAGCCGAGGCATCATCCATTTCCAGCCCGAGCGCCTTGTGCTGCCGAACCGGCTTTCCCCACTCTGCCGGGCAAACCATCAAATAAAAAAATATTCCCTTTCTTCCCCAAGTTGCTCCGCCGGCAGCGGGACGGCCACGGGACAGGAGGATGAGGAGCTCCTGGCTCCGGCGACCCATGGGATGGCCGCTTGATTTATAAATTAACCTTGGAAAACTGCTGGGTGGGAAGTTTTCCCCCCACCCCTCCCCAGCCTCTCCTGGGGAGAAAGTTGGGCCATTTTGGGCAAGACGGAGGGTCCTCATCGGCTGGATTGCCAGCCTGGGGGTCCCCATGCCACCGGTGCGGCTGTCCCCTGGCTTGGGGACGAACTTAAGTGTGGCTACCGGCCGCGGGATTGTGGTGACCGAGGAGCGTTAAATCCACGGGCTGGAGCCTTGAATCGCTGAAAGAAAAAAAAACAAACCCTGTCTTGATTTTGGGTGATAAATCGGCTTCACCTCTGCAGGCGAAGGAGCCGGGGGGATGCGGGAACGGCGTTCAGCCTGGCTCGGACACCTCGAGAGGGTCGTAGCCAGCACCCGCGCGGTGCTGGGGTGCGGGACGGGGTGCCGATGCGGCGTGGAGGTGACGCCAGGATGTGTTTTGGGCTGTGGTGGCGTCCGACCAGCACTTGCCTTCCTGCCCTGGCCATCGCTCGCCTCGGGTGCTCGCCGGGGGTCGCGGCCAAGCGAGGGGCTCTCATGGAGCAGATGCCCCCGAAGGCCACCGGGGTGGGTGACCCGCAGGACAAGGACTTTGGCTGGCGGTGCCAGCTGTGACGCGCCGTGACTCCCCCAAACACGTGGCTGGGTGGCCACCACGGCACACGCCTGGTCCCCGTCCCCGGGGAGGGGAATGCCACGGCGCATCGGTGCGCGGCAGGGATGCTCGGCTCCTGATTTCCTCCTCTCTTCCTTCCCCCAGCTCGACCGCGGACCCTCGGCGCTGCTGCCCATCCCGTGAGCGGCCCCCCATGCTCGGCGCCCCTCCGGTGCCCGCCAGCTGGATGCCGTCCCCGCCGGAGGCTCAGGATGCCCCAAGTGCCTCGGTGACCACCGGGACGGGGGACAACACCCGCCTGCAGCCGCCTCGCCCCCACATCCCACGCCGCCCTGCCGGTGAGTCCTGTGTGTCCCCCCCCCAGCATCCATCCCCTGCCCCAGTATCAACCTCTTAATGGTTTTAATGGGCCAGACTGGGGACAAGCCGGTCCTTGGCCCCCCGGTGGAGGCGGCCGCATTGTTCCCAGCAGAAACCTGATCGCTGCCGGCAAACAAAGCCCAGAAAAGGGGGGCTGGCAGGAGGTTTGAGACTGGGGGGGGGGGGACACAGGGGGGTCCTTTCTCTCCCAGCCCCTTCCCCCATCGCTCGCTGGGGATGCCGGGACGAGCTCCGGGCCCCTGTTGCCATCTCCTAGACAACCGGCGTGGGGGGGGGGGCTTTTGTTTCCATAGTGATAAATGTGTGAGCATCCAGCATCTGGGACAAAAGGATCCCCCCCCTCCTCCATCCCTCCCTTTTTGCCTCCTCGACCCCATCTCCCCCCTCCTTGCAAAAGAGGCCAAAAGACATTTGGGTTTTATTTGGTTGAAATGGCATTTCCGTGGTAACCCGGCACGGGCCCACCCCCAAACACAGCCGGTGCGGCCCCCCCGGCATGCGGGGCTGGCCGGGAAGGGGGGTTGGGGCTCTGGGGGATGCCTCACGCCCGCAGCCCCCCAGCACCCTTAGTGGGAGGGCAGCAGGATTTGGCAGGACCCCTCCGACGGGGTCCGGCATCCCCCGGTGGGGGTCAGGCAGCCCAATGTCCCCTCTGGGTCCCCTCCATGATGGGGTCACAGACCCAGCACTGGGGGCTGCGAGCAGCTTGGGAGTCCCCAAAAGCCCCCAAAAAATGGGGTGACTGGGACCGGGACCCTGGCGGGCCGGTGATGCAGATCCCGGCTCCTGCCCGCATCCCTGAGCCTTTTCCCCGCGGTGCCGGCGCCTCGCGCTGCCGGGCTGGGATGTACGCAGGGCGGTATTTTCCCATCCCGGCAGAGATGAGCCGGCGCGGGTGTATATTTATATACCCCTGTGCCTACAAGTGGCTGGAATGGGAGTTTGGGGTTGGCTAATAACGATGTGGCAGCCGTGAGTCAGCGCGGGGCTCCCAGCCAGCCGTGCCGTGGTGGACCAGTCCCCTGGGGTGGCCAGTGGTCCCATCCTCGCAGCTGCCACGCTGTCTCCCGGCAGCCCCTGAGTCCCCCCGCTTTCCCCCGACAGCTCCGAGCTCTCCCCAGTCCCGGAGCTGGTGCAAAGCCATGGATGCTCCTGGAAAAACCAGAGCTGGGATCCCGGCTCCGCGCTGGGAAACGTGTCCGGGCAGAGCCCCCGCGCTGAGAGATCGGCCTGAAACGTTGCCTGCGCCCGATTATTCATTCCTTTTTTTTGTCGGCCCCCACCCTAGGCACTCTTTTGGCAGTTAAAATAACGATCGTGATATTAACTAAAGTGTAAGTCACCCAAAACAGGAGCTAATCGTGTCGTATCGTTAATAAAGGGGAAGGTAGCCATCCCCGACACAGCTTGGGCATGGGAAAAAATCAAAAGTGACCCAAAGTGACCCAAATTCCCTTTCCCTGCTGGACTCCTGTCCCCGTTTGGCACCGGGGATGGAGCTGTGGTGGCGCAGGGGTGGGGGCGAGGGGACGCTCGCCAGTGGCCGGGACCCCCGGGGGCATTGCCGCTGAGCCTTCCCTTGGCCTCCGCAGGCGGGCGAACCATTTTCTCCTGAGACGAGCCCAACCAGGTGATCAAAATAGAGTCCCTCAAGGTGACGGTCGACTTCTTGAAGGTGCCCCTGGGCCTGAAGAAGCCCCCCCTGAAGGAGGCCCTGGCCGCCGTCCCGGGGCCGGGGAGAGCCAAGCCCCTCAGCGTGGAGCGGCACAAGCCCCGGCGCTCCGACACCATGGACAATGAGTCGCAATACTCGGGATATTCCTACAAATCCGGGCATTCCCGCAGTTCCCGCAAGCACAGGTGAGGAGGGGTCGGTGCTTGCCCGAGGTGGGGGGATCCCTTGGGTGCCGCCACCCCGGTGCACCCACCCCACTCCCCTCTTTTGCCTCCCAGGGACCGGCGGGACCGGCATCGCTCCAAAAGCCGGGACGGGAGCCGCGGGGACAAGTCGGTGACCATCCAAGCGCCGGGCGAGCCCTTGTTGGACAACGAATCCACGCGGGGGGATGAGAGGGTGAGTGGGGCGCGATGGGGGTCGGCATCTCCGCCCCGCCGCGGGGATGCTGCCGAGGGTGGGAGCTGCCGGCGGGGCGCGGGGGCTCCCGGCATGCCCGCTGCTCCCCGGCGGAGCGGTTGAGCCGGTTGGGCTGGCCCTGGGCTGGCGGCGGTGCCGGCGGGGAGGGAGGGTGGCAAATGAAAGGGGACCGGCTGTGGCGGCACCCCGAGGTGGGCACGGGCTGCCCAGGGGTGGAAAACACCCTGGGGATCCACTCCAGCTCCAGCCCCTCGCTCGGCGATGCCAGTGTGGCCGTGCCGAGGCGGAATAACCCCAGCCCGGCTCCCGGGGTCCCAGTCCCATGGGGGTCCCGCTGTGACCCCCCCACGCTAGGTGCTGGCACTCCTCCGGCCGCCACGGAGCCCGGCTTTAATCGTCTCCCAGCCACCTACGTGGGTGGCTCCGGCGCTTTTCATCTTTCATCTTCCCCCACCAAAACGGCGGCGCCGGCAGGGTTTGCAGCGGCTGAGCCTGCCCGGTCCAGCCGCGGCCGGAGCGAGCCGATGGCAGCATGGGTTCGCCTGGGGACGGGCTGGGATATGGACTGGTCCTCCTGGACCCTCTTCCCCTCCATATCCCTTGGGAAAAGCCCGGGCTGGGGCTTTATTTTGCCGCTTGGGATGAAATTGCCGGCTTTCCTACAGTAATTCAGCGGGGGAAAACATACAGTGGGGTAAAACCTCAAGTTTCAGGGATGCCAAAGTGCTGTAAAAGAAAATGTGAGGGTGTGAGGGAGAGGACGGACAGCCGGACAGACCTGGGGCGGCGTTTTCCGTGTAACGTCCTCTCCCTCCCCTGAAACCCCCCCATTTTAACTGGGAAGGAATCGCGCGGGGCCAGGTCATTCCCACACCCGCTCTGGTTTGAGGAGGGGGGATTTGGGAGGCGGTGGGGGATCCCCGGAGCTCTCGGAGCTGCCGGATGATGGGTGACTTTGTCCTGCCCGGCGCGGGAGGAGGCAGCGCCCGGCGGCGGCGGCGGCGAGGGTGTGTTGGGACGGCAGCCGGGCATGTTCCTTCTGGCCCCGCTAATGAGGGGGTTTGCCTGGAAGCGGGATGATGCTTCCCATTTCCAAAGCTGCTCGCGCCGGTGCCGGAGAGGTTGGAGCACGGCGGTGCGGAGCCACCGACGGGGGTTTTCTAGAGGGTCCCGGCCAAATCGCATCGTGTCCCCACCCCCCCGCCCCAGCCCCAGGCGCCGTCTAAATGGGGGTGATGGCACCGGGCAGCGCGCCGGGCTTGGAGGTTTGGTGGATGGGAGACGGTGGGGTCGGGGTGGGTGGAGGTCTGGCGGGGCCGGCAGCCCCCCAGGGTGCTGTGGATGGTGGGGGGGGACACGCGACGCAGTGCGATCCCCTGTTTAACCCTCCTGTCCGCCCTCCCCAGGACGACAACTGGGGGGAGACCACCACGGTGGTGACGGGGACGTCGGAGCACAGCATCTCGCACGATGACATCACCCGCATCACCAAGGACATGGAGGACAGCGCCCACCTGGACTGCTCCCGGCACCTGGGCGTCTCGCTGGCCGGGGCGCTGGCCCTCCTCGCCTTCCTCACCCCCCTCGCCTTCATGCTCCTGCCCCAGCTGCTGTGGCGGGAGGAGCTGGAGCCCTGCGGGACGCCCTGCGAAGGGCTCTTCATCTCCGTGGCCTTCAAACTCCTCATCCTCCTGCTGGGCAGCTGGGCTCTCTTCTTCCGTCGCCCCAAAGCCTTCTTCCCCCGCATCTTCGTCTTCCGAGCCTTGCTCATGGTGCTGGTCTTCCTCCTCGTCGTCTCCTACTGGCTTTTCTACGGCGTGCGGATCCTGGACTCGCGGGACCGTAACTACCAGGGGGTGGTTCAATACGCCGTCTCGCTGGTGGACGCCCTGCTCTTCGTGCACTACCTGGCGGTGGTGCTGCTGGAGCTGCGGCAGCTCCAGCCCCAGTTCACCCTCAAGGCCGTGCGCTCCGCCGACGGGGCCAGCCGCTTCTACAACGTCGGCCATCTCAGGTACGGGGGGTTTTGGGGGCAGGGTGCTGCTGGTGGGGGTGGTGGTGGGGGGTGCTTCGCGTGTTTCTGGGTGCGCACGAGGGGCGTGCGTGCACCTGCGGATGTGCACGGGCATCGGTGCGGGTGCATTCCTAGAATTATAGAATCGTTTAGGTTGGAAAGGACCTTTAAGGTCGTCAAATCCAAACGTGATCAGAGAACCTTGTAGGTGGGAAAGGACTTTTGAGATTGTCAAGTCCAGCCATGACATTCGTGTGTGTGCACGTGCGTTGATGCGGGTGCAGTCACAGAAACATGGAATCGTTTAGGTTGGAAACGACCTTTAAGATTGTCAAATCCAACCATGAATCAGAGAATCTTTTAGGTGGGAAAGGACCTTTATGATCGTCAAATCCAGCCATGAATGAGGGAATCGTTTAGGTTGGAAAGGACCTTGAAGACTGTCAAACCCAACCATGAATAAGAGAATCTTTTAGGTGGGAAAGGACCTTTGAGATTGTCAAGTCCAACCGTGAAATTCATGTGTGTGCACATACATGTGTGCACGTGCGTTGATGCGGGTGCATTCGCAGAAACATGGAATCGTTTAGGTGGGAAAGGACCTTTGAGATCATCAAACCCAACCATGATCAGAGAATTGTTTAGGTGGGAAAGGACCTTGAAGATTGTCAAGTCCAACCGTGAAATTCTTCTGTGTGCGCATACACGTGTGCACGTGCGCTGATGCGGGTGCATTCGTAGAATTACAGAATCGTTTAGGTGGGAAAGGACCTTTGAGATCGTCAAACCCAACCATGAATCAGTGAATCTTTTAGGTGGGAAGGGACCTTTGAGATTGTCAAGTCCAACCATGAAATTCATGTGTGTGCATGTGCGTTGATGCAGGTGCATTCACAGAAACATAGAATTGTTTAGGTTGGAAAAGACCTTTAAGATTGTCAAATCCAACCATGAAACAGGCAATCGTTTAGGTTGGAAGGGACCTTCGAGATTGTCAAGTCCAACCGTGAAATTCATGTGTGTGCACGTGCGTTGATGGAGGTGCATTCACAGAAACATGGAATCGTTTAGGTGGGAAAGGACCTTTGAGATTGTCAAATCCAACCATGAATCAGAGAATCGTTTAGGTTGGAAGGGACCTTTGAGACTGTGAAGTTCATGTGTGTGCACGGACATATGTGCACGTGTGTTGATGTGGGTGCATTCACAGAAACATGGAATCATTTAGGTTGGAAAGGACCTACAAGGTCCTCAAACCCAACCATGAATCAGAATCATTCAGGTTGGAACGGACCTTTAAGATCATCGAGTCCAACCGTGAAATCCATGTGTGTGCACAGACATGTGTGCGTGTGCAGTGGTGCGTGTGCACGTACACATGTGCACATGCGTTGATGTGTGTGCACGTGCGTACGTGCGCGGGCATCGATGCGTGTACATTCCTGGAATCGTAGAATCGTTTAGGTTGGAAAAGACCTCTAAGGTCGTCAAGTCCAACCGTGAAATTTGTGTGCGCATACATATGTGCGTGGGCATCGGTGCGCATGCGTTCACGTGTGTTCACATGCATATGTGTGCGTGCGTTTGTGTGTGTGCCCGTGCATATGTGCAGCGGCCTCGATGTGTGTGTGTTCATAGAGTCATAGAACCATTTAGGTGGGAAAGGACCTTTAAGATCATCAAGTCCAACCGTGAAATTCCTGCGTGTGCCCGTGCGTATATGCACATGTGTTGATGTGTGCGCACGGGCATTTTGTGCGTGTGCACGAGCATACGTGCGCGGGCACCGATGCGTGTGTGCATTCATGGAATCGCAGAACCTTTTAGGTTGGGAAAGACCTTGAAGATCATCAAGTCCAACCGTAAAATTCGCCAGCGCGCACGTGCATATGTGTGTGGGCATCGATGCGTGCGCGCTCAGGCGTGTGCACGTGCATACGTGTACAGCCGTCGAACCCGAGCCGGTCTGTGATTCTGTGATGCGTCTCCATTCATAGAATCTTAGAAGCATTCAGGTTGGAAAGGACCTTGGAGATCATCAAGTCCAACTGTGAAATTCATGTGTGCGTGCGTACATATGTGCGTGTGCATGTACATATGTGCGTGTGCATGTACATATGTGCACGTGCCTACACACACGGGCATTGACGCGTGTGTATTCATGGAATCATTTCAGTTGGGAAAGACCTTTAAGATCCTCAAGCCCAACCGTGAAGTTCATCCGTGTGCGCGCGCACGCGTCCGCGCACGTTCCTGTGTGCGCAGACATGCGTGTGCACGTGCACACGCGTGTTCACCAGCCGTTGTGCCCACACCGCTTCCCTCCGCAGCACCCGGCTCCGGCCGGAGGAGCTGCTGGGGGGCTGACCCATCCCCACGGTGCCACACGTGGTCCGTGTCCCCCCTCCTGGTCCTGCCCCGCTCCGTGTGCCCCCCGCCCTCGGCACGGCGCTAACCGGCTCTCTGTGCCCCCCCCCGGGCCCGGCTGTGTCTCCCCGCAGCATCCAGCGAGCGGCCGTCTGGATCCTGGAGAACTATTACCACGATTTCCCGGTCTACAACCCTGCCCTCCTCAACCTGCCAAAATCCGTCCTGTCCAAGAAAATGTCCGGGTTTAAAGTCTATTCCCTCGGCGAGGGTGAGCTCCCCTTCCCTTGCCTTCTCCTCTTGTTCTCTCTCTTCCTTCCCTTCCCCATCCCTGCCTTTTCCTCCCCGGAGGCTCCTCTCGGCTCCGTGGGGCAGGGGGAGCATCGGGCACCCCACTGCCCCCCCAACCAATCTGGAACCTCCATCCCTTTTTTTCCCCCCCGCCTCGGCAGAAAACACGACGAACAACTCCACGGGCCAGTCCCGGGCTGTCATCGCGGCGGCCGCCCGGCGGCGCGACAACAGCCACAACGAGTATTACTACGAGGAGGCAGAGCACGAGCGCCGGGTGCGGAAACGCCGCGCCAGGTACGGGGCCGGCGGCGGGCACCACCTCCGGGTGGCACCGGGTGCCCCCATTGCTGCGTGTCCCCCATGGGGTGCCCACGCCACCATCCCCCTGAGGACCTGGGCTGTGCTGGCAGGTGGGACGGGGCTGCTGGGGGCGGGGTGTCCCTGCTCTTGGGGAATCATGGAATGGTTTGGGTGGGAAGGGACCTTGAAGACCATCCCGTCCCACCCCCTGCCCTGGGCAGGGACACCTCCCACCAGCCCAGGTTGCTCCAAGCCCCGTCCAACCTGGCCTTGAACCCCTCCAGGGATGGGGCAGCCACAGCTTCTCTGGGCAACCTGGGCCAGGGGCTCACCCCCCTCACAGCCAAGAGTTTCTTCCCTAGATCCCATCTCAATCTCCCTCTGTCAGTGTAAAACCCTTCCCCCTGGTCCCATGGCTCCCCTCCCTGCTCCAGAGTCCCTCCCCAGCTTTCCCGGAGCCCCTTTAGGGGCTGGAAGGTCTCCCCGGAGCCTTCTCTTCTCCCCAGCTGTTGCGTGGCACAACCAGATCTCCCCAAAACTGGTTTTGGGGTAGAAGCTGGGTTCCTGGCTCCCCCCAACCCCATGGGATCTCCTGCCCATGGCCGGACTCTGCCCCTCTGCAGCCACGTCCCTGGCTTTCCTCCCGGCAGGCTGGTGGTGGCGGTGGAAGAAGCCTTCACCCACATCAAGCGGCTGCAGGAGGAGGACCAGAAGAACCCCCGGGAGATCATGGACCCGCGGGAGGCGGCTCAGGCCATCTTCGCCTCCATGGCCCGGGCCATGCAGAAGTACCTGCGCACCACCAAGCAGCAGCCCTACCACACCATGGAGAGCATCCTGCAGCACCTCGAGTTCTGCATCACCCACGACATGACGCCCAAGGTGCGCGGGGGGACACGGCGCGGTGGGACGGGGTCCACAGGTTTGCCCAAGGGCTCGGTCTGGAGGGCAAGGACTTGGGTGGGCGTTTTTTTTCCCCACCGTGTGAGAGCATCGCCCTTGGGAGGAGGACAAGGGTTGGGAGATAGAGCCAGAAAAGCGGGTGGAACCCCAAGGAACAACACACCGTGGTGGGAACCAGCCGCGCGGGGACGTTTTTCCTGCAGGACCTGCCGAGCAGCTTGAGGCTGCAAAAAAACCCCAGGTGGAGCTGTAGGAAGGTGACGTTCAGGTGTCCTTTCCCCTCCCCCAAGGCGTTCCTGGAGCGGTACCTGACGGCCGGCCCCACCATCCAGTACCACAAGGACCGCTGGCTGGCCAAGCAGTGGACGCTGGTGAGCGAGGAGCCGGTGACCAACGGCCTGAAAGACGGGGTGGTCTTTGTGCTGAAGCGCCAGGACTTCAGCCTCGTGGTGAGCACCAAGAAGATCCCTTTCTTCAAGCTCTCGGAGGAGTTCGTGGACCCCAAGTCGCACAAGTTCGTCATGAGGCTGCAGTCGGAGACCTCGGTGTGAGCTGGAGAGGGATGGAGAGGGGTTGAGGGGGGTGAGACCCTCTCTGCACACCCCCCCACCCCGTCTCCACCGGGGCTCAGGGAGGCCACGGCTCGAGGGCAGAACTGCGGCGGGCGCCGGGAAGCAGCGCCCATGCCCGGCTCCACCACCTGCCTGTGACCACTCGCCCTCCGCCTCGGCTTGGCCCCCGCTGGGGTGGGCTGAGCCCCTTCCTCCTCCTCCTCCTCCTCCTCTTCCTCCTCCTCCTCCTCCTCCTCCTCCTCCTCCCCGAAACCCAGGTGCGTGTAGCATCCCCCCAGAAGGCGCTGCCGGCGGGGGACGGCGGCGCGGCCAGGAAGGCGACGGCGTTTCGGTGCCGTAACTCAAGGGCTAAATCTCCATGTTCTTCACCAGCGTCTTCGAGCACCATCCGGTCCCAAGGACCTTCGGCTCGTGCCCGTTTTCTACCTGGCGACTGTCCTGACTCTGGCCTTAAACCACTGCCCGCCGTCTGGGGCTGGTTTTTAATCCTAGAGATTGCGGGGGGGGGGTTTTTTGGGAATATTTTTTGCGAACACCTCGGCGATCCGTGGCTGCTATGAAAACCTCCCCCGGCATCCGAGACACCGGTGCTGCTCCCGGCTGGAGGGACGTCCTCCTCGCCTCTCTGCTGATGGTTTCCGCGCTCAGCTCTTAACAAAAGCAAGTGAAAGATCGGGTTTTTAAGAGAAGGAGGTTGGTTTTGTTTGGTTTTTTTTTCACGTGGTTTCCCTGCTCCCGAGGCGACCCACGTCCCTGCTCCTGGCAGCATCTCCGTGGGGCTTCCCCACGCCGCGGGTTGCAGGCAGAGCAGCTTAAAACGGCTCTCGGGGTCCGTTGCCGGCGCCGGAGCCAGCGGGGGAACGAAAGGAGGGATTCCTGGCGCGGGTGACGGGGGCTCGTGGCTCAATGAGGTCCTTAATTAACGTCCCGCGGTGGCAGGTGGCCCATGGTGGCCCCCGGCTCCTCGTGGGGGACGCGAAAGCTTTTGCCTTCCCTTGGTTTTGTTTAAGGTCGCAAATACCTCATGGATTTATTTTCATTTTTTATTTTTTTTCCCCTCTGGAGCCCGTTGTCTGGCCACGCCAGGCCGGGGGTCTCGGGGGGGGGTGGTCCCAGGGGGGTGGGAGGTTATGGCTGGGGGGGGGGGGGGGCGTTTAATGGGGAGCTGCCATTGGGGTTGGTCTGATGGTGGGGAGCTGCCAAATTCCATTTGGGATTGGATTTAATTTTGGTTTATTTTGTCCTAAGCACTAAAAGAGGGGGTGAGTTTGCGGAGGGGGGGGGACACCACGATGCCACTTGGGCCGCGGCACGCTGGCCACGTCTGCCACCCCAGGGGGGCTTCCCCAGTGAGTACCAGTAGCAACGTTAAGACGCTGGAGGGGCCCCAATTTCCAGGAAATCTCCGTTTTTCAGGAGTTTCCAACCCCTGCCTGCGCTCCCCTCCTCTTCCAGCCTCTCGAGGCCGAAGGACCCGGGTTTCACCCCCTTGGTGTCGTTCCCCCCCCTCCGGCTCCCTCAGTGCTGCTACCGCTGGGAGCCCGTTTTGGGGTGTTTTACTGCAAAAACGACTTCAGTGAGCGCGAGTGGATGGGTCGGCCGGGGCTGGGGGGTGGGGGGGGTCCCACTTGGAATTTAAGAAGAATAAACCCTTTTTGGTTCGTTTTTGGGGTTTGGATTTATTTTTTTTTTTAATTTCCCCCCACACACCCCGCAGAGCCGAGCCCTTGTGCATGCGTGTAGAAAGTTGTAAAATGTAAAATTGTTTTTTAATATATAAAAAGCTTGGGGTTGGTTTTTTTGTTGTTGTTGTTTTCCCGGTTTGCAGTGGATCGAAGCAGTACGGCAGCGGTAGGAAGTTCGGTTGGTTGGTTGGTTGGTTTTTTTTTTTCATAGAGGAACTAAAATTGTACAAATTTTGTTAGTTTTTTGTTTTGTTTTGGTTTTTTTTTTTATAAAATAAACCCATTTTGACTTTTTTTCCCCCCCCCCTCCTCTTTGTCTTCCCGCACCCGGTTCTCTGGGGTGAGGCAGTCGGTCTTAGGTCCCGGCTCAGGGGAGATGCTGCAGTGGCAGGATGCGGCCTCAAGGGAGCACTCGGAGAGAGACCCGTCCTTGCCCTTGGAGGGTGCTGGGGGCAGGATGAGGGCTTGGGCTGGGACCATGGATGTGGGGTCTGTGGGGCCAAGGGCTTGGGGGTTGAGGTGTCAAGGGTTTGGGGGTTACGGGGGTCAAGGACTTGAGGTTTGAGGGGCCAAAGGTTTGGGGTTTAGAGGGCCAAGGGTTGAGGAGAGCCAAGGGCTTGGGGTCTATGGAGCCAAGGATGTGGGGTCTATGGGACCAAGGTTTGGGGTCTATGGGGCCAAGGATGTGGGGTCTATGGGACAAGGTGCTTGGAGTTTACGGGGCCAAGGATTTGGGCTTTATGAGGCCAAGGGTTTGGTGTTTATGGAGCCAAGGGTTTGGAGTTTATGGGGGCCAAGGGTTTGTGGTTAATGGGGCCAAAGATCTGGGGTCTGTGGGGCCAGCATTTTGGGCTTTATGGAGCCAAGGGCTTGGGGCTGGAGGGGCCAAGGGTTTGGGGTCTATGGGACCAAGGTTTGGGGTGTTGAGGGCCAAGGATGTGGGGTCTATGGGACAAAGTGCTTGGAGTTTACGGGGCCAAGGATTTGGGCTTTATGAGGCCAAGGGTTTGGAGTTTATGGAGCCAAGGGTTTGTGGTTAATGGGGCCAAAGATTTGGGGTCTGTGGGGCCAGCATTTTGGGCTTTATGGAGCCAAGGGCTTGGGGTTTGTAGGGCCGAGGAGTTGGGGTTTAGAGGTCCAGGGTTTGGAGTTGATGGGGACCAAAGATCTGGGGGTTGAGGACCAAGGGTTTGGGGTCTGTGGGGCTGTTTGCGGGGGGGCGAGACACACACACCCCCCCCATACGCACAGCTCCCGGGGGGGCTGCGGAGCTGCTCCCAGCCTGCAACGTCCCCCCCTACCCCGCCACCCCCCGGGCTGCTGCCTGCAGTCACCTCGCTGCCACAGCCCGGGTGGCGGATGTGCCGCCACCTGCACCCCCCCCCAGCACCCACCTGCACCCCCCCAGGGCTTGTCGGGCCCCCCCCCCCACCCCGTGGCAAGGGCAGCACTGATTCACTGGGACCCAGCGTCAGCGTTTCCTTTGGCTTTCGCACGTTTTCTCCCCCCATCTCACCCCTGGGGCCCCCCCTCTGTCCCGTCCCCTCCCGTCGTGTCAGCCCCCCGCCCCCGTGCACCTCACAAGTGTGGGTGGGGGGAACAGAGCGAGGGGAAACTGAGGCAGGTCAGGGCCACTGCGGGGCTGGCCCCAGCAGCGGGGACAGGAGCCGCACAGTGCATGCAGGGAGGGTGTCGGGGGGGGTCGTTGGCCCCCCCCCTGCCAAGCTCAGGGTCGTCACCCCCCACCCCAGGCTCCTCATTTCCCCGGGGCCATTCTTGCTTCCCGCGGCGGCACCCCGGGGGTGTTCGTTTCCAGCCCCCATCTTTTCCCCTGTGATGAGTTCAACAGTCATCGGAGGAGCTGCTGGGGGCGGGGGGTGGGGTGGGGGGTGGGGGGTGTTATTTCAGTCTTCTGTGGTTTTTGTCACCTTCGGGAGGAACCGAGCAGCACAAGAAACTCGTCCCCCGGCGTGGGCCGGCCACCGGCCACCCCTGCGCCCTTCCACGCCACGGGGGGAAAAAGTGACAGCTGGGGGGGGGGGCTGCCCCCCCCCGGAGAAAAGTCCAGCGGTTTTGGGGTGAAATCCTGCTTTATTGGCTCGGCCGTGCCCGGCACAGGCACCCCAAGCCCCTGTCCTCGCACACGCAGGTCCCTGTCCCACGCGGGTCCCCATTCCCACCGGGATTCGGGCACGCGCTCCAGCATCCATCGGAAGGGCCAAGGCCACGTGCGACGCTCGCGTCCCCCCCAGCCGGGAGCATCGTCCCCGCTCGGTCCCCACATCGTCCCTCGGGGGTGACCTCGCGCTCCCTGGGGGTGGCTGGAAGCCACCGGGCTCCCCCGGCACCCCCTCAGTCGGCCCCGGGCTCCCCGGAACAGGGGGGGCCACTGGGGGCTGGGGGGGTGTCGGGCTGCGGAGAAGCAAAATTAGGTGCCGGGGGTGGGGGGGGCTATGAACCCTCCAGAGGGACCCACATGGGCTGGGGCTCAGCTGCCCCCCCCCCCAAGCCGGGCTCAGTGAATTGGGGTGAGATACCTGGGGCGGGGGGGGGTCCGGCTCGCAGAAGGTGGTTTCGGTGTGCAGCGGGGCTGGGGGGGGCTCCGGCCCCTTCCTCTCCTCCTGTGAGAGAAGCAGCGGCTGCGTGAGGAGCATCCCCAGCGACCCCCCCCCCCCGCCCCCCCATCCCACCGCGCTGGTGGATGGGGAAACTGAGGCACGGGCTGGGCCTTGCCCAAAGTGAAGCAGTTCTTCCCCCCCTCCCCAGCCCCCCCAGCTCAGGCGCTGCCGGCCGGAGGATCCCCATCCTCTGGGCTCACCTGGGGAGCGGGGATTATGGGGGTGGTGTCGTGGGTGGGGAGGTGGTCCAGGGCTCCCAAATCTGCAAGGCAACGAGCCGGGATGTGAGTCGCGGCGCCGGGATGAGCGTTACACCGTCTAAGGATGGTGTAAGGAGTCGCCCCCCGGCCTCGGGGGTTTTGGGGTGACCCCATGTCCCACCTGAGGAGTCGCTGGCGGGAGCGGCTTGGTCCCGGCTCCCTGTGGGCCAGGGCAGACGCGGGCGTCACAAGGGCAAAAAAAGATCCCAGTAAGATTCCCAGAAGATCCCAGAAGACCCCCAGGCGGATGGGGGGGTGTGGGGGGGGGCGAGCTTTGGCGTTTGTGGGAGGAAGAGAATCCTCGAGCGGCGGATTCGTGTCAGAGCAGGGAAGGGGAAAGCGGAGGGGGAGAGGGCAGAGCTGACACCCCGGGAGGCAAAAATTGAGCAGAAAAGGAAGTTTTTGGGTTCAAGTTTGAAAGCAAGAGCTGAGCGAAGGTTGGGGGGGGGGGGGGGGGAACCTCATGGGGCTACGCCGTGGCCAAAGGGGTTTGTGGGGACAAGCCTGTGGTGGGTGCGAGGGCCTGATCCTGCCTGTGTTCCCCACCCCCCACCAAGCATGAAGCCAGACCCCCCCCCCCCACATCGAGCTGCACCAGAATAACTGATGTTTTGCAGCATTTAACGATACCTGGAGGATGTGGGCTGAGGCGGCCGTCAGCCGTCCCCGCTCACCCGGCGCGCGAAGGGGGCAGGATGCTGGTGTGCTGGGGGGGGGGTTGGGGGGGGAGGGGGGGGGTGCTCACCTTCCCCCTTGGTCCGCCAGTAGGTGAGGAAGAGCACGAGCAGAGCCACCACCACAAAAATGGCGGGGGACCAGTACCTGATGGGAACCGCCGAGGCGTTTTCTATGGGGAGAGAGAGGAGATGTGGGGATGCAAAGGGGGCTGGGGGCGGGGGGGGGGGGGGGGTTGGGGGTGGGGGGGCCAGGGCAGGCACTGGAGGGTCTTTAGGGATGCAGGACCCTCCAGGATGGTGGGATATCCCCAAACAGCATCTCATAGAATGGTTCGGGTTGGAAGGGACCTTGAAGATCATTTCACCCACCCTGAGCAGGGACACCTCCCACCAGCCCAGGCCGCTCCAAGCCCCGTCCAACCTGGCCTTGAACCCCTCCAGGGATGGGGCAGCCACAGCTTCTCTGGGCAACCTGGGCCAGGGGCTCACCCCCCTCACAGCCAAGAAGTTCTTCCCCAGATCTCATCTAAATCTCCCCTCTTTCAGTGTAAAACCCTTCCCCCTCATCCCATGGCTCCCCTCCCTGCTCCAGAGTCCCTCCCCAGCTTTCCTGGAGCCCCTTTAGGGCCTGGCAGGGGCTGGAAGGTCTCCCCGGAGCCTTCTCTTCTCCAGGCTGAACCCCCCCAGCTCTCTCAGCCTGTCCCCACAGCAGAGGGGCTCCAGCCCTCCCAGCAGCTCCGGGGCCTCCTCCAGCCCCGCTCCACCACCTCTTCCTTTCTCCGTTGGGACTCACGGGTTTTGTTCCCCGCGGTGCCTGCTCGCGTGGCCAGGGGGGTGGTGACAGGGTCGCCAGTCCAAGGAAGGGTCGGGGTGGCCGTTGGCCACGTCGGCAGCGCATCCACGTCCCCAGCGCTTGTGGTGGGGGTTGCCGTCGGCGCCGGGACGTCATGGCGCTGGGTGCTGCTGTGATGCCCTGGCTCCTCTTCTTGGAGGTCGAGAGCTGGGCACGGGGGTGATTAATTCACGTTAATGCCTCCCCAAACCAAACTGCCCCCCGCCCCCGAGGCTCAGGAAGGGCCCTGCAGAGCTGGGGGCTGCACTGCCCCCCACTCTCCCCCCCCCCCCAACGTCCTGCACTGTGGCAAGTCGGGAGCGAGAAATGGCAAACCCACATCCCGCCGACCCCAGGTGACGTGGGACGGGGGTGTGGGGCTGGTGGGTACAGCAGAGCAGCTGCCCCACATCCTGCCACCCTCCTGCATGACAAACACACACACACACACACCCCCATCCCCCCCACCACCCCCCTGCCCCGAGCTAACGAAGAAAGTGCTAATGGGGGCGGTGGCGGCGCCGTGGTGGATGCCGGCGAGACCACAGCGAGGACTTGTCAGGTGTCACGCGTGGCCACACGCCGCCGTGACGCAGCCCCGCCGGACGTTGGGCAAGCGACGGCGGTGCCCTGTGCGGGTGGGTGCTGTGGGGTGGCAAAATGGGGGTCCCCAAGCAAAGTGCCCCCCCCCCCCTTCCCCCCCCCTCTCCCTCCCATCTCCAGAAAAGGGCCCAGGAGGGCAACGAGCATCCCGGCCGCTTGGCCAGCAAAAGGCTGGGCAGGAGCAGGGGGAGCCCGGGGTTTTGCCACACGGTGCTGGGGGAGCCCAGAAAACCCCGATTCCCCCCCCCTCCACGCACACCCCAGACCCACGCCAAGCAATAAAGCAGTGCCCTGAGCCTTCCCCCCCGCCCCCCCCCCCCCCCCAAAAAATGCCCGGGTGAGCATCCTACCCTGCCATGGGGGGTGCCCTGGGAAGGCATGGCACCCTTCACGCCACCCCTTCCTCCTCCTCCTCCTCCTCCTCCAGCCCCCGAGATGGGGGGAGACCCCCGCACCCGACGCTGCCCCCCCCCCAGCCCCACTCACCAGCTGCAGAGCAGAGCACGGCGAGGCAGAGCCAGCCCGTCCCCACACCTCGCGCCTCCATCCTCCTCTGCCCCACCGAGCCCTCCGCCGCTCCCCCCTCTCGCAATGGCTTCCTTCCCCTTTCTGCCCCACCAACGGCTTCCTGCCAGCCCAAAGGTGCTGGCATTGAAATCGGGGCGATTAATGGCCAGAAATCATCCCGGGGCGGGGGGTGTGGGGGGGGTCACTTCTGGGGTCAGGGATGGAGCCGCGTCAGCTCTCGGCATGGGCGAAGGCGGAGGTGATGCGCCATCACTGTCCCCGCTCCCCTCGGACCAGTCCCTGGTGCCACCACCACTGGTTTAAACCCCGTCCAGGCTGGAGACCGCAGTTCCAAGGCCAGACTTGGTGCCAAAGGGACAAATCCCTCGGTCAAAACGCACGACCCGCTGAGGTATATGTTTTTAATTCAGCGTGAATTCGAGGAACTGAAAAAAAACAAGCCCGTCACATACCCTGAAAACCCAGAGAACAAACAAATTACTCCACGGGCTTGTCAACAATGGCCCGGTTTCACCCCAAATAATAAGCAGACAGAAATTGAGCTCGGATGTGCCTTGCATTTTTATTCCAGCAGCTCCTAGAGGGCTCTCCTGTGCCAGGCACTTCAAAGAAATCTCTGGTTTCATCCCTGAATAATTTACTGTCAGCACAGACAAGACAAAGAGCAGGGGGAAGTGGCACGGGAAGAGGCTTCCCAGCACGGGAGGCATCTGTCTGTCCAGTGGCACCGGAAAATTGATGCCAATGTGGGGGGTTTCGTTCGGTTGGCAGCTCGGGGCAGGTTTGGGGAGCGGCGAGGGGGGGGATGTGCCCCACGTCCCCCTCACTGGGCACCCAGGTCCCCCTAAGGCCCAGCTGCGGGGAGGGGAAGCTGCTGCAGGACATGCATCCCGGCGGGATGCAGGCGGTACCACGCCGTGCAGCTTCCCTGCATCCCGCGGGGCTCGGAGAGATGCCCTTCCTCCGGGAAGCCACCAAAATTCCACAGACACAACACTTGATGTACAAATGTTTCGCCCAAGAACCAAAGCTCGTATACAAACACATCTCAGGAGCAGAGCAGAGCGGCACCAGCCACCTTCCTTCTCCTGTTTTCATAGAATCACAGAGTGGTTCGGGTTGGGAGGGACCTAAAAGATCATCTCGTCCCACCCCCTGCCCTGGGCAGGGACACCTCCCACCAGCCCAGGTTGCTCCAAGCCCCGTCCAACCTGGCCTTGAACCCCTCCAGGGATGGGGCAGCCACAGCTTCTCTGGGCAACCTGGGCCAGGGGCTCACCAGCTTCATAATGAAGAATTTCTTACTTATTTTTAATCTCAATCTCCCCTCTTTCAGTGTAAAACCCTTCCCCCCCGTCCCATGGCTCCCCTCCCTGCTCCAGAGTCCCTCCCCAGCTTTCCCAGAGCCCCTTTAGGGCCTGGCAGGGGCTGGAAGGTCTCCCCGGAGCCTTCTCTTCTCCAGGCTGACCCCCCCCAGCTCTCTCAGCCTGTCCCCACAGCAGAGGGGCTCCAGCCCTCCCAGCAGCTCCGGGGCCTCCTCCGGCCCCGCTCCAACAGCTCCGTGTCTCTCCTGTGCTGAGGCCCCGGAGCTGGAGGCAGTGCTCCAGGTGGGGTCTCCCCCGAGCGGAGCAGAGGGGCAGAATCCCCCCCCTCACCCCCCTGCCCACGCTGCTGGGATGCAGCCCGGGCTGCGGGGGGTTCTGGGCTGCCAGCGCACGTTGCTGGGTCGTGTTGAGCTTCTCGTGCTCCAGCACCCCCAAGTCCTTCTCCTCAGGGCTGCTCTCCAGCCATTCTCCGCCCAACCTGTTATTTGTGCTGGGATTGCCCTGACCCAGGGGCAGGACCTTGCACTTGGCCTGGTTGAACTTCATGAGGTTGGCACAGACCCACCTCTCCAGCCTGTCCAGGTCCCTCTGGATGGCATCCCTTCCCTGCAGCATGCCGACACAGCTTGGTGTCCCAAGCCCGGGCCACCACCTCCTGCCCGTGGACCCCGGCACCATCCTGCAGCACCTCAGGGGACCGCGGGCGGCTCGTTCACGGTGCTGAGCAGGGTGCTGAGGGGTTTGGAAGGTCCCCGGGAGGCCCAGGAGCAGCGAGCGCTGAGGAAGGAGCCTCCACCGAAACCGCAGCCGCCTGCGGGGGGTGGGCTTGGGCAAAGGCACCTGTGGTTCCAGATCCAGCTTTCTACCACCAAGTGTTATTTTTGCTTTCTCTTGGGGTTTAGCAACACAAGGAAGTGTCTGACAAGTTTAAAAGTACAGCCAAAAGAAAAAAAAAAGTTAAAAAAAAAATTATTAAAAAGGGCTTTAAGAGGCTCCTCAAGTTTTCCCGTCCTCTAATCCCGAGGCTCCGCGCCGTGGGGGCTGCAGGGTGAATCCCAGGAACATCAGCTCATGCCCTTGCGCTGGGTTCGCAGCCACGAATTTGGTCCATGTCCCTCGATCTGCTCAGAGAGGGCAGAAAAAGGAGCCCAAACCCCACGTGGATCCCAAAAACCGAGCAAAGCTCCTGTGCCAGGCGAGCCGGAGCTTCCAGGGCACTTATTCCTCCCGTCTCCAGGGCATTTACATCTGGATGGATGGCTGGGCACCGCGGCTGGCATCGGAGGCAGCAGCGACAGCAGGGAAGCGGGGGGATGCTGAGCCGGGCGGAGAGGAGCACCGTGCTCGGAGCGGGTTCATGGGCCCAGCGGAGCCGTGCCGGGGCACTTCCAGGTGTTCTGGCTTCCCCACCGAGGAGTAGAGGGTTTTCTCAGCCTGCTCCCGGCACCCTGGCGCGCCGTTGCCCATCTTCTCATCGTCCGTCTGCAGTCGCAAAGGGACAAAAGCTTTGCTTGGGTTTGCGGGAGCCGATCCCTCCCGTCGGCGAGAAAGAGGGGACCCACAGGCTTGGCTGGAAGTTCTGGACCCCAAGAAAACCCAAGTGAAGACCCATCCGTCGGTGCCCCTTGCTCCGGCGCCTTGCCCATCGTCTTGCTTGGGGCTGGAGCCCCCCCGGGGGCGGTAGCCATGGGCATCAACTCACCTGGGCCGTAGCCTGGATGTTGAAGTAGATGGTTCGGGAGGTCTCCTCGTCGGTGGACGGCATCTTCTTTGGGTCGTCTTGTTCTGCGCTGGAGAAACTCTGCTGGCGCTCCTGGGGAAAAAGGTTTTTAAACGCGTTTCTGGAGCTGGCAAAGGAATCTCAAAGCCTGGGTGAGGCAAAGGAGCCAAGTTTGGTGGGATTGGGGATGGGGACGCTGGGGCTGCACCGGGAAGTGCAGGCAGGTGGCCGTGGCCGTGCTGGATCCTCCTGGGCCAGCCCCAGCACTGGCATGTCCCCCTTCGGGCTTCCAGGAGGAAGCGATTGATGAAGATAGGGGGTGTCCAGCCGCCCTCCTTCCTCCCCGTCCCCACCATGTGGCCCCCGGGGCTGTCCCCATCCCATGCAGGGACTTCCCGGAGCCGAGGGCTGAGCCCACACAAACTCACCCGCTGGTAGGGGCCAATCTGGGCGTACACTGTCATGTACTCTGCTCCGGCCTCTGCAAGGGGAAGAGAGGAGGAACGTCAGTGAGGGAGCAGCCGGGAAGGGGCCGTGGTGGGTCCCCCGGGATGCTCCTGGAACCCAGCAGCCCCTCGGAGCTGCTCCCCCCCGGCCGGAGGTCGAGCATCAGCTTCTCATCCCACCGTCCCTCCCGGCCATTGCGGGAGCGGGGACGCTTGCTTGCAGCTCAAAGAACAGCAGTTGAAGGGACTTGCTAGTGAAAATCAGCTTTTTTAAAAAAATTTATTTAAATACAAGACCGTCAGCTGCTTTTGGAGGGCGATACGCATTTGTCTCTCCTTCCTGTGTCGCCACCATCGTGGCAAGTGTTACCGGCAGCTCGTTCTTTGGCTCATCGAACAGAGGAGGGGAGGGAGAATGTAAATCCTTCATAATCCCGGGTTTTGGGTCAAAATTTCAGTGCCTCTCAGTTGAAGCGCTGCTGCCAGCCCCGCCGAGGAACAGCCGCGTCAGCCCGTGCGGAGAGGACGGCTTCAGGGAGAGGTTTTGCCCTTGATTCCCAATGGGAGAACTGGATCCGAATCATCGGCCGGGAGGAGCCCGTGGTCCTGGTGCTTGGCTGCGCCCCTGACATCCCGCCTGGGCAAAGGCAAATGCAAAACAGGAGGCAGGAATTCCCCCATTCGCGTCAGCTTTATTTCAGATAACAGAAACAACAAAACGCAGACGTAAAAAGAAAAATTTAAAAAGTCACTGAGGTCTCCGCTGAGCACTGGTGCGGTTGTGGCAGTGATGGGCCCAGCACGGCCCATCACAGAATGGCCCTGAATGGAGGGAGAGGAGACGGGACTGCTCCGGGGGTCTGCTCTTTCTCGGCTGGATTCACACCCTGGACCCCTGAGTTTTGCGGAGCCGATCCCGAAGCGATGCCGAGGGGGTCCTTCGCTCCCGGTGCCACCATCCCACTGCTCCAGGAGCTTCACATCTCTGTCCCCAGGGGCCGGCGGCGTTGGGTTCAGGCAGCGATTGCTGGCAGCGGTAGCTGGAGCCGCGTGCGGTGCTGCAGGGGGGATGTTTCTGGCCATGGGGCTCACGACCCCTCCTTGCTCTGGGCGTCTCATGGCTGCACTCCCGGCGCCTTCTGGGTGGGCGGGCACGAAGTTTTCCGGCAAAAGACTGGGGGGGAGCCAGGTTTCAGCCACCGCAACGTCGCCAGGGCTCGTCCCCTTCCACTCGCCTCCGCGTGTGCAGGGTGGGGGGCACGGGGAGGCGGCGGGGTCCTGCTGGCCGGGGTACGCTCCGCCACCCAGCCCCCGGCGGTGGATGATTTCCCTCCTGATCTTAAATGTGACCAGGTTGTTCCCATCGGGGAAAAAGGTGGGGGGAGAGAGGGAAATGACTGGGGGAGCCCCCAAAGTCCTACCTGTGCTCATGGCCTCAGCTGCGGGCAAATGGAAGATGCTCCAGCCTGGGGGAGAAGCGACACGGGGGCTCCCGTCAGCGGTGATGGCCAAAGTGGCCACCGCAGCCCCCCCGGGTGCCAGGACACCAGGGCTGGCTTCGGTGTCCCCTCCCGGGTCCCATTTCCTGCGGGGCCGGTTGCCCACGGAGGGGACGCCGCTCACCTTTGTATTTACAGTAGATCAAGAAGACAAGCGCTGCCACAAGCACTGCCACAAGCACTGTGGTTGCCGTCGCCCATGCGGCCACGATTCCAACCTGGCTGCTGGAGTAGGCGCCTTGAAAGAGAGAAGGTCCGGTAACAACATCCCAAAACGTAACTGCCTCTTCCCACTATCGGAGTTGGCGGGGGGGGGAACAGCCACGTCTCCGCTCCGATGCCCCGCTGAGCCCTTTCCCCGCTTCACAGGGATCCCGATTTCACCCCGACGGGGTCCAACACAAACGGAGGCGACACGTTGCACGAGGACGAGCGGCTTTGCAGAC
The DNA here is from genome assembly GCA_947846985.1 of Fratercula arctica. Classification (NCBI taxonomy): domain Eukaryota; kingdom Metazoa; phylum Chordata; class Aves; order Charadriiformes; family Alcidae; genus Fratercula; species Fratercula arctica. The sequence goes on from CANTUZ010000024.1 coordinate 1,133,875, forward strand.
AGAGCGATGGCCGGGAGAATCCCACCCCAGCCCCTCCATGGCCACGGCCGCCCCCGCCGATGTCCCTTTGCTCTCCGGGGACCTCACGGGTGGCTTTTTGTTGCGGGGGGGAAGCCCCACGTGGGCTGGGGGCAGCAGGTGGACGTGGAGCCAGGCTCCCACCTCCAGCCCCTCCTTGGCTCTGCCTCTCGGTTACGCTCATCGATTTGATGCTCCCGTCCCAAATTGGGACTTTTGGGGGGGACAATCTTAAAACCTGGACCCCACCTTCCCGGCTTGCCCAGGTGACAAAGGCAGCACATGGACGCTAAGAGCACACGGATGCCCAGAAAGCCTGGATATCCCCCCGCGGGCTCTTTTTTGGGAGGAGACGGGCCACGCTGGCCTCAGGCTCCCCATCTCCCATCTCCATCTCTCCCTGTCCCGGCGTGGGGGGCCCGGGGTGGCCGGGCGCTGGTAGCGAGCTCGGGCACACTTAGACAGGGAAGAGCGGGGACGGGCGGTTCGGCAGCTCACCGGTGGTGGGAGGGCGGGTGGTGTTTTCTTGGTGGCACGGGTGGCACGGCGAGGGGAGAGAACAGGGAGAGAGGTAAGTGCCCCTGCTGCAGGTCAGCGTTCCTCTCTTCGCACGCCGAGGCACAGCTCGGGGTAGAGCTGGAGCCAGCGGGAGCAGGATACGACCCATCCCCACCACCCGTCCCCACACCTTCCTGACCTGGTTTCAGCTGAGATAATTTGCTTCCTGGTGGTTGCTGCGTTTTCAGCTGGGGTACGAAAGGAATGCCGGCAACGCGTATCATTTCAGTTGTTGCTAAGCGATGTTTATATTATTCAAGGACTTTTTGCAGCTTCCCATAGAAGCTGGGAAGGAGCAGAGGCAGAACAAGCTGGCCAAGGGAATATTTTATACCACAGACGTCATGCTCAGTGTATAAATGAGGTTGGCTGAGGGGGGGGATAAATCCACAATCGCTGCTCAGGTCAGGCCGGGCAACCAATTCACCGGGCAGTGAGGGACTTGTGTCTCGTATATTCTTTTACCATTATTATTATTATTATTGCTGTTGTTTTCCTTTTCCATTATTGTTCTATTAAACTGCCTTTATCTCAAACCACGAGGATTTTTTTCCCTTTCTCCTCTTTTTCTCCATCTTTTTCCCTTTCTCCTCTTTTTCTCCCTCTTTTTCCCTTTCTCCTCTTTTTTTCCCCACCCTTACGGAGGAGGAACGGTGGTGGCCAGTGAAAGGCTGTGTGTGGTCCCAGTTGTTGGCTGGGGTTAAACTGCAACACGGAGCTGCTGGGAGGGCTGGAGCCCCTCTGCTGTGGGGACAGGCTGAGAGAGCTGGGGGGGGTCAGCCTGGAGAAGAGAAGGCTCCGGGGAGACCTTCCAGCCCCTGCCAGGCCCTAAAGCGGCTCCAGGAAAGCTGGGGAGGGACTCTGGAGCAGGGAGGGGAGCCATGGGACGAGGAGGAACAGCTTTAGACTGAAAGAGGGAGATTCAAGTTAAATATTGGGAAGAAATTGTTGGCTGTGAGGGGGGTGAGCCCCTGGCCCAGGTTGCCCAGAGAAGCTGTGGCTGCCCCATCCCTGGAGGGGTTCAAGGCCAGGTTGGACGGGGCTTGGAGCAACCTGGGCTGGTGGGAGGTGTCCCTGCCCAGGGCAGGGGGGGGACAAGATGGTCTTTAAGGTCCCTTCCAACCCAAACCGTTCCATGACTCTATGACTCTCCATGGTTTTTACCTGCGCAGAGGGCAGCGGGCGAGATGACTGTGGCGTTGGTGCTGCTGACGGGGTTTTGTGCAGTGCACGTGAGCGGCTGCTCATCGGGGGGTGACTCCTCCACCAGCACCGTGGGTCCCTCGCTCAGTGACCACCCCCCTGCACTCCAGCTGTAGGAGATGTTGCCGGAGCCGGAGACCGACGCGGTGCAGCGCAGGGTGTAGCGGCAGCTGTCGGCTGAGCAGTTCTGTGCCAGGCAGGTCACCGTCGGCACCGCCAGCTCCCCTGTGGTGGGAAGCCGGAGGCTGTCAGGAAATCCCCGACCCCTCCAAAAAGGGGAAAAAAACCCAACCCACCGATATTAAAAGGCACTTACTGTACACACGTAAGGTGAAGGAGGTTTTTCCCTCCGTGTGCTTCGCGGTGTAGTTCCCAGCATCGTCCATCCTCAGCTGGGAGATGGTGAGGGCGCTGCCATTCTCGGGGAAGGCCAAGCGCGACTTGTAGTTGTTGTCAAAAAAAGTGACTTCGGGAGGATTGCCGAATTTCACGGTCACTATGATGTCGCTGTGAAAGCTCCAGGCTGTGGTGGTGTTCATGCTCTGGAGGAAGAAGGTGATGGACCTGCCCACAGCCCCCACCACTTCTACCCCGTCACTGGCACATGCTGGGGAGAGAATCAGAGAATGGTTTGGGTTGGGAGGGACCTTGAAGATCATCCAGTGCCACCCCCTGCCCTGGGCAGGGACACCTCCGACCAGCCCAGGTTGCTCCGAGCCCCGTCCAACCTGGCCTTGAACCCCTCCAGGGATGGGGCAGCCACAGCTTCTCTGGGCAACCTGGGCCAGGGGCTCACCACCCTCACAGCCAAGAATTCCTTCCTCACATCCTCACATCCCATCTCAATCTCCCTCTGTCAGTGTAAAACCCTTCCCCCTCGTCCCATGGCTCCCCTCCCTGCTCCAGAGTCCCTCCCCAGCTTTCCTGGAGCCCCTTTAGGGACTGGCAGGGGCTGGAAGGTCTCCCTGGAGCCTTCTCTTCTCCAGGCTGACCCCCCCCAGCTCTCTCAGCCTGTCCCCACAGCAGAGGGGCTCCAGCCCTCCCAGCAGCTCCGGGGCCTCCTCCGGCCCCGCTCCAACAGCTCCGTGTCCTTCTTGTGCTGAGGCCCCAGAGCTGGAGGCAGTGCTCCAGGTGGGGTCTCACCAGCGCGGAGCAGAGGGGCAGAATCCCCCCCCTCACCCCCCTGCCCACGCTGCTGGGGATGCAGCCCGGGGTGCAGGGGGGTGCTGCACTGCCAGCACACGGTGCCACATCACCAAAACCCTCTGGGACATCCCTGGGGACGAGGACGGACACAGGATCACTGACCCTGGATGTGGAGAGCATCAAGAAACCCCCTCACCCCCATCTCGGGGTGATTGCAGGAATTCGGAGATCCCTTTTTATTTTAAATGAACTAATTGCCCCTGAGGCTCTGGGCTGAGGTCCCGCAGGGGGACCGGTGCTTTCGCATCCCCCCAAGGGCTCGTTCCAGGTTCCCCTGCGGCTGCGGGACACCCCACGCTGCTTCCCACCTGCAAAGGGGAAGGGGAAGGGAAAAGGGGAAAAAGTGGGAAAGGGGCAGAGCCTTGAGGCGCAAACTGAAATTGCAAGGAGGAGTTTGCAAGGGCTCAAATGTCAGGCAGGTTTCCTCTCATCTCCAGACCGAAAGGCCAACACGAGCACGCAAGAAAACAGGTGGCTTCTTCCCCAAATGTGCAGCTGCTTCTCCCCTTTCCCGAGAAGGAAGGAGGTATTTCCTCCTTATTTTGCCTATTTCCGTTTTGAAAATCAGTGCTGACCAGTATGGGCTGGGGACGGAGGGGTTTTTCCCCCTTTTTCTGGCAAGGGGATGGATCCTGGCTCGGCCGGGCGGCCGGCCCTCGAGGCTGCCACCTCTCCCTGGGGCTCGCCATTCCTGGTCCCCAAAGGGATGTCTCCGGGACACCGCCATCTCCGACGGCGGGGAAGGAAAACTGGCCGGGGAGATAAACTCGAAGGGCCCCAGAGCTGCTGCCTCTGCCCGTTTCCCCTTGCCTGAAAAGTGGCAGAAAACGTCTCCTGGTCCCCAGACAGCACCGAAATACCCACCAATGAAACCGTGGCATGGAAAAACTCAAAGGCAACACGTGGGGCAGCAGATACTGAGCCCGGCGCAGGACGGCAAATGTGTGTCAACAAGCTGGCTGGAGCCCGGGCTGGAGCTGAGACCTGATGCATTCACTCAGCAGCAGAGAGGGGGAAGCGCAGGAGAGCGAGAGGCCAGCGCCGGGTCACGCTGGGCACCTCGCACCCCGGTTTGCCCAACGTCCTGGGGATAAAGTCCATCCCCGCGGGGCTGCATCGCTCATCCCGCACGTGCCAGCCCTGTCCCCGCACGTGCCAGCCCTGTCCCCACTCTTCGGGGAGTCCCTAAACCCCTCCCCGAGCCCCCCGTGGGCTCCTTCCCTTCCATCACTGAGGGAAAAGGAGCACCTGGCGCTTACCTGCCCGGTGGAGGAGGAGGAGGGCGAGCAGCAGGCACCAAAGCACGTCCATGGATGCCCAGAGAGGGGCTCTGCGCCGCCGGCACCTGCGACAAGTCGTGGTGAGAAGAGGAAACTTGATACAGAGTCATCTGTAGTGTTCCCTCCCCCCGCCGGATGCGTGGGGAGAACTGTGCCCCATCCACTGTCTGGTTCCACATCACAAGGGCTGACACCAGACTGGCACTAGAAGGGGTAGAATCAGAGACTGGTTTGGGTGGGGAGGGACCTTGAAGATCACCCAGTGCCACCCCCTGCCCTGGGCAGGGACACCTCCCCCCAGCCCAGGTTGCTCCAAGCCCCGTCCAACCTGGCCTTGAACCCCTCCAGGGATGGGGCAGCCACAGCTTCTCTGGGCAACCTGGGCCAGGGGCTCACCCCCCTCACAGCCAAGAATTTCTTCCCCAGATCTCATCTAAATCTCCCTCTTTCAGTGTAAAACCCTTCCCCCTCATCCCACGGCTCCCCTCCCTGCTCCAGAGTCCCTCCCCAGCTTTCCTGGAGCCCCTTTAGGGCCTGGCAGGGGCTGGAAGGTCTCCCCGGGTAGGACAAGGAGAAGACCCCCACGTGCGCACGCGCCCCCACAGTGAAAACACGAGCTGCAAAACTCCATTTCCAAGCAAAAACGAGTGTGGCGGCCGGGGCAAAGAGCATCATCGTAGCCGTGTGCGGCGAGTGTCCCAGCTCCTCCGTGGAAACCAGCCCTAAAAAAGGGGTATCGTGGGGACCACTGGGGGGTCAGCGCCCAGGAGCACGCTGGTGCCCATGGACCGATGTCACCGGGGCATCCTTTGGAAAGAACATTGGGGGTGTTGGTCAACTGCTGGCTAAATATGAGCCAGCCCAGGTGGCCAAGAAGGCCAACAGCACCCCGGCCTGTGTGAGGAGCAGTGTGGCCAGCAGGACTGGGGCAGTGACCGTCCCCCTGTGCTGGGCACTGGTGAGGCCCCACCTCGAGGGCTGTGTCCAGTTTTGGGCCCCTCACCCCAAAAAAAGACACCGAGGGGCTGGAGCGTGTCCAGAGAAGGGCAGCGGAGCTGGTGAGGGGTCTGGAGCATGAGTCTGGTGAGGAGCGGCTGAGGGAGCTGGGGGGGTTCAGCCTGGAGAGAAGGAGGCCGAGGGGAGACCTTCTCACTCTCTGCAGCTCCCTGAAAGGAGGGGGCAGCCAGGGGGGGTCGGGCTCTTCTCCCAAGGAACAGGCCATGGCACAAGAGGAAACAGCCTCAAGTTGCGCCAGGGGAGGTTTAGGCTGGATATTGGGGAAAATTTACACCAAAAGGGTTGTCGAGCATTGGAAGAGGCTGCCCAGGGAAGCTCTTGAGGCACCATCTCTGGAGGGATTTAAAATCCAGGTAGCCATAGTGCTTAGAGACAGGGTTTAGTGGTGGTTTTTGTCAGAGTTGGGTTGACGGTTGGACTCGATGATCTGAAAGGTCCCTTCCAACCTCGGCCATTCTAGGATTCCATGATTCTAAGGATGCCAAGATCCAAATTCTCCCCCTGGACCGGGCAGTCGAACGACAACCACAGGGAAAGCAGCCGCTTCCCTAATTTCAGCTGATTCTGGAAAGTAGCGTGATGCCAGCATCATACTGAAATTCAGGTGGGGGAAGCGTGCCGGGCCCAGCCGAGGATGTCAGGCTTTAAAATAGCGCCGGTTCCTCTACCCCAGCGCTGGAGCGGGGGCTGCTGTCGCCTTCCAGCGCCGCCCCGACGCCGTGCTGGTGGGCAATGGGATGCGTTGGTACAGGGAGAGCATCCTCCCAGTGCCTAAAGGAGCTCCAAGGAAAGCTGGGGAGGGACACTGGAGCAGGGAGGGGAGCCGTGGAATGTTGGGAATGGGTTTAAACTGAAACAGGGGAGATATAGATGAGATATTAGGGAGAAACTGTTTAAAATGAGGGTGGTGAGCCCCTGGCCCAGGTTGCCCAGAGAAGCTGTGGCTGCCCCATCCCTGGAGGGGTTCAAGGCCAGGTTGGACGGGGCTCGGAGCAACCTGGGCTGGTGGGAGGTGTCCCTGCCCAGGGCAGGGGGTGGCACTGGGTGATCTTAATGGTGCCTCCCAACTCGCACCACGCCATTCTACAACTGCCACCATTGCTCAATCCCAAAGCAGAAGCTCAAGACCGAACAAAAGCTGAACTGAGCTGCTGGCTTCGGTAGCCCCCGAAGGGCTAAAACCAGCCCCTCTCTTTCACAACACCCTGGCGAGGGGGGGTGAAATGAGCGTCACAAGGAGATGACCAGGAGGATGAGCCACCCCCTAACCCCCTTTACCTCCTCTGATCACCCCCTGGGAGCAAGGTGGGGGCTGCGGCATCCCGGCTCGATGGTCCTCTGCAATTCGCCTTTTTCCTTGTCCCCTTCCCCGTCCTGGGCACCCGAGGTCCCCTCGCGGCCGCGGGGCAGGCTGGGACCTCGGGGTTCACACATCCCAGCGCGTCCCGTCATCCCGCGAGGACCGACGCGGGTACCGCCGGGCTCCATCCCGCACCAAGTGTGCTGGGGGCGGAATTTGGGGGTTTTTTTAGGGGTTTTTTTGTTTTTTTTTTTTTTACACCGTTTCAGAGGCAGGAGGGGGCGCGTGACCTTGCCCGTCCCCGGAGCTGCCCCCGCTCCCGGAGGAAGCCGTTGCTTTGCGGGCAGACTTTTCCAAGGAAGCAGCTCAGATAATTTTCTGTTGTAACGAAAGAGGGAAGCTGAGGAGATGCACAAACAGTAATTTCTCTTCTCCCCGCTCCCTCCCCCCCACCCCCTGATGCCAAAGCCTGATCCAGTCTCTGACACGTTCCTCCAGCAAACTTTTCCAAAAGGCTTCGCTACAAATTTATTTTCCTTTCCCTTTAGCAGCAGCACACGAGGTCAGACCTGCCGTACCGAGTTACACCGGGATTATAAAACAGCTCAGACTGGGGCAGGGGTTGGAAGGATTTTCCAGCCCTGGTGTGTGTCCCCCCCCCACCCGAGGCCACTTCCAGCATTCCCAGGCTGGGTATTCCTGCAGGGACATCGAGAGGTGCTGGCAGAGGGTGGCCAAGCCACATCCAGGGGCTGCCCCCACCCTCCGCCCCCGTCTCAGCCAGAAATCCAGCTTTAAATAATCCACCTGGAAGGTCCTCGCCTGTTCCCGGAGTCAGGGCTGGGAAAGGAGGGGGATGGAAAAGTGCGGTGGGACGCGGCTGCTTCCCCCCCGGCTCCGCGGTGCAGGGTCGGGGGGCTGATGGGCGCCGCGCAGGGCTCGGCCGCCAAGGGTTTGCGAAAACTTTTCTTCATCGCTTCAGCCCAAAGCGGCCTCTTTCGTAACCGCTCACAGGGCAGAGGTTGAAAGAAAAAAATATAGAGAGATATATATATCTCTCGCTTGTGATGTTCCCCCCCGGCACGCTGCGGTGTCACCGCTGTCACCGGCTGCCACAAGCTGGGGGCTCCCTCTAGTGAAGCCGGGGCCGGAGGATGAGGCCGTGGGGTGAAAATCCACAGGGCAGGGATGAGTTTGGGGTGCAAACCAGCTCCGGCCACGCTTCCCAGCGCTGCTCCGCGGCGCCTTCCCTCCCGAGGCACCGATGCTCCCTGCGGGGTCGTATCCAGAGTCCCCCCGCCCTTTTCTGGTGCTCCGGCATCTTCCCTGCCGCCCTTCGCTGCGGTACGGGGAGATTCTTGCCTTGCTTCAGCCCCGCCGTCCCCCAGCCGTGGGGACACCCCCAGCTCGGCTGCGGTGGGGGGGGGGGTCGGCCCATGCCGGAGGCTTTTTCCCCCCGATTCCCCAGGGATGATGAGCTGGGTGTTTTCCAGCCGGGAAGGTGGATGCGGGTGCCCAGGAGGCAGGAGCGGGTGCCGGAGATGCTCAGGCCATGGGCATCATCACGCTGGCATAAACCGTCGTGGGCTCCTTGTCGGGGCTCTGCAGCAAAAAGTGGGGGGGCAAAGGGGTCGGCGAGGTGCCGGAGTTGGAGGGGGGGTTCCGTGGGTTGCCCCACGGCGATGCCCAGCCGGGGTGATGCCCCCGGGGGGGGGCAAGCCAGCCTTACCTGTGGGAGGGACGGGTGGCCCTGCTGGGCGGGGGGCTCTGCCGGGGGGCTGCGCGGGGGGCCGGGGGGCTCTGTGGGGGGCCGGGGCCGGGGCCGTGTCCGGGGGCAAGCCGGTGGCTGCAGCGTAGATGGTGGTGCAGGAGGGGTGCTCGGCAGCGGGGGCCACTTTCTGCTTCTGCGTGGGGAGGGAAGGATGGGCAGCTCCTGGCCGCTCGCCACCCTCCATCACACAGGGACCCCCCCCCCCCATCTCCTCCCTCCGCCCCAGTTTGTGCTGAGCAGGACGCAGGGAGAGGAAAACCACAGAGTCTGTCCCCAAAGCCACCCTGGGATGCCGGGGAAGCTGCAGCAGCCTTATTCCCAGCGATTCCCAAATGCCCAGTGGTCAGGCCGACTCCTGGAACGACAGGGATGAGCGAAGCCGGGGAGCCCACGGCCACCCCAGTCTCCCCCCAGCCCCAATTTCCCCCTCTCCCTCGCCAGCCGCGGGGCTGGGTTGACACCCAGTGGCCAAAGCCCATCACGGAGGGTGCCGCAGACCAGCGAGGAGGCACCCAGGTGCCACCCAGGGATTTGGGGGGGGGGGGGGGCTGCTGCCATCCGAGACCCCCACCCAAGAAACCCTGGCAGGGTCGTGCCCGTGGTCCCCTCCAGCTGCAGCACTCGGGGCCCAGGAGCATCCATAGAACCATGGAACGGTTTGGGTGGGAAGGGACCTTAAAGACCATCTTGTCCCCCCCCTGCCCTGGGCAGGGACACCTCCCACCAGCCCAGGTTGCTCCAAGCCCCGTCCAACCTGGCCTTGAACCCCTCCAGGGATGGGGCAGCCACAGCTTCTCTGGGCAGCAGCATTTCCACCATTAAAGGAGGGTTTTTTCCCCCCCCCGGGGGGGTGCTGGTCATGGCTCACCTCCACCCGCTGCACTTGGGAGTAGATGGTGTGCACCGCGTTTTCCTCAGCCAGCGGCGGCTGCTGCTGCTCCCGGACGGCTGCAGGGGGACAAGGAAGTCACCTGTGAGGGGACCAGGGGGGACGCCGGCGCTTTCCAGGCCGCATCCTGCCTTGGAGAGACGATGCTCTCTCTAATTTGGGCTCGGATCACTCAGTTCCCCGTGACGCCATGCAAGATGACCTCAGGAGCCCGTCATTGTCATCGGGGTAAAGCGTTGGAGATCACGTGCAGGCACATTTCTTTCTATCTTTTTTTTTTTTTTTTTTAAGCTGGTTTCCTTCAAGAAAACACATTTTGCTTCAAGAAAAAAAAGCAAAACACATTTTTTAAGCCGGTTTTCTTCAAGAAAACACATGTGGCTTCAAGAAAAACACATGTTGCTCCTTCCCAAGGAGCAAAACCCCTAAGACGAGGTTGCTCATGGGGATGAGCCCCCTCGGCCCATTCCTCTGGGGCTGGCTGGGGGCACCTTCTGTCCCCCCCGCAACGTTTACCCCACCCGTGGACCACAAAACGCCCTCCCCTCGGGGCACTCACCAACGGCGGTGGGCAAATGGGTGGCCACGAAGCCCCCGGTGAGCACCACCGCGACGGGGACCACCACCATCAGCACAAGATGCTCCGTCCTCAGCCCGGCGCCGCCTGGGATGGGGGTAGGGAGGGGGGGGGTCAGAGAGGGGAGGGGGTCAGCCACCAGCCCTGGGGTCCCGCGTCACCCAAAGCTGAGCCCAAGGGGCTGCTAAAACCCGTCTCCAACTCATCACCCAACTTGGGGCTGATAATGTCGGCAGAACAGGAAACAAAGGGCAGGAAACGCCTCTCTGGAGCAGAGCTCTCTTCTGATCGCCCGCAGGCTGCCACAGCCTGAGAAAAACCTGCTGGGGGCCAGATGGGGGCCAGATAAAACCTTCAAAAGCTCTCTGGTGGCTTTCTGGAGGCCTGCGGGGAGGTCGCACGACGCCTTGGCATCGCAGGTGGGTGAGGAAGGGGCCCTGGGACGCAGCTCTGCGGCTCCAGCCGGGCTCCCACCGTGGTGGCCCGACTCCTGGGCCACTAACGGTGCCGCCACGCAGGGGTGTCCCACCATGCAAGGAGCTCTGGGGGCCAGGGGGTGAGAAACAAGCTCAAACCCACCCCCCCCCCCAGCCCCGGAGCATCTCGTTTCAGCATCTCCCTTTCTGAAGCAAGAGTCCTGACTGGTTTTTTTGTTCCCCCCCGTGGGGATATTTTCTCAGCACGGGTCACGGCGAGAGCCCCAGCAGAGGTGTGACATCTCCTCCGGGTCCCCGGGGAGAGGGGCGGACACCACGCCACCCAGCCCCGGCGAAAGTCCCCCACGTCACGAGGGCGTGCTAGAAAACCCCGGCGAGAGAGAGCGTGACTTTGGCCCCCAAGAGCCTGCGAAGGGGAAGTTGTCACCGAGGATTTTCTCTCCTCCCCAAACCACCCGGCGTATAAACCATACACGCTTAAAACGAGCCCGGGGCACCGGAGCGCGGTGGCCGGGGAAGCAGGTGGGACTGGTGGCTCCATGGCCGGAGTTGACTGGAAGGACTGGGCAACCCTCAGCGGGTGACACAGCGGCCGCTTTCAGGGCCAAAGGCTCCTTTGAGGCTGCCTAAAGCGGCGTGAAAATGTCTCCTGCAAAGCACGAGTGGGGACTGGGAGGATGGAAAGAGCCGGGGTGGGCAAGCGGGGACCTACCCCCTTGCTCGTAGCTGCACTCGGAGGAGCTGAAGGTGACAACCCGGCGGCTGACGGGGTTGCTGGCGGTGCAGGCGCAGGCGATGGGGGCGTTCTGCAGGGGGTAGGAGAGGTGCAGGAGGCTGCCGTTGCGGGAGCAGAGCCCCAGGGTGCTGGTGTTCCGGCTGCCCCAGCTGTAGGAGACGTTGTCCCCTCGCTCCGCCGTGCAGTTGAGGGTGACGGCGCAGCTGCCGTTGGCCAAGGCCCAGCCGAGGATCTGGATGCTGGGATGGGACACCGGTTCTGGAGAGAGGGGACAAAGGTTTGCGACCGAGGAGGATGCAAACATCGCCTTGGCCCCTGCCTGGGAAATCCTGCTGGTTCTCCTAAATCCCTGGGAGATGGGGAAGAACCGGTCTGGCCCAGCCCCACTGCAAACGCATTAGAGAGGGACGTGGTCTGCAGGAACCGAAAAGCTCCTGGGGGTACCCAGGTGGGGCTGCAAGAAGGTCCTGGACTCACTGCAGCACCTTGACATCAGGGTGGGCATCTCCCACCCTCCTCAACCACCACCCACCTCCCATCCCAGTCCTCCCAGAGCGGCGGGTCTCACCGTACACCTCCAGCTGGATCTGCCAGACTTTCTCCTCCGGCCCCTTGCTGACGATGTACTCGTGGAGCTGCCTGTCCTCCCGGCTGGTGTTCAGGATCTCCAGGGAGAAGTCCACCATGTGGAAGTGAGCTCGTCCCGGCATGTAGTTGGTGTAGTTGCCGTCCAGGTACTTGAGCAGGACCAGCTTCCTCTGCGGGTCCTCCGTGTCCCGCTTCCAGGAGGCTTCCCCGAAGCGCTGGGTGAGGTTCCGGAGATCCGGAGGGATCCGCAATCTCGTCGCCTTCCCCAAGGTGCCCAGCACCGTCTCCCTGGCCCCGCGGCACATCCCTGGGAGGAGAGCGGAGAGAAGGGCTGACACACGGGGCGGGAGCTCCAAGAGACATCATCCCCCCATCCCGGCTCTGCCCGAGGAGGGCGGATGCCCGCGGAGCTGCGGTAGCCGGACGCAGCGTTGGACCCACCCCAGTAATCCGCAGACTGGGAACGACTGGGCTTGGGTGAGATAAAGGGGTGGAAAATTGAAGAGATTATCTAACCGCGCGCTCGAGCGCCGGGTCATCCACCACATCCTGCACCAGCCATCGCTGGCAGGTGGGAACAAGAGTCGCCGCTGCACGTCGGGGCTGCTCGGTGCCAGCTCTGCCCCATGCCCGCCCCACAGCACCATCCCCAGAACCAAAGGAGCGACCCCCAGCCCCACATCGTTGACCTCGAGGGATGCAGGTTGAGGGCTCAGGAGACGGAGGGGAAGGGTTGTCTTCCTCTGCTCTTCATCCCCACTCCCGCCTTCCCGGAGCAAGGCCAGAAAGTCTTTGCATCAGCCTCAGCATCCTCCCGCATCAGGTACCACCATGTGCAATGGCCAAATCCTGATTTAAGGCTCCCGGGCTTTCCGTTGGCATGATGAAACCAGCCAGCGCAGAGAAACATCACCCCATGGAGCGGAGCTGCCTCCAGCAGGGCTTGCGGTCCCAGTCCGGTGAAGATGCTGGTCCTGGGAGAAGGGTCCCGGCAGCGGTGGGACCAGCCCGGAGAAGTCCTGGTGACCCCAGGGCATTCCAGAGGGAAGTGGTGCTTGGTGGGTCTTGGCCAAAGCCTGCAGTTGGGTGCACGTCATGGGTGCACCCACCTCCCTCGAGCGCCTCAGCTCCGGAAACCTTTGGTGGGACTTTTCTTGTAGAAACTGCAGGAAGCGCAGCCTCCTGGAGGCGAAAACCCCAGGTTGTCCTTCTCCTGGTCAAGGTGGTCCCAGGTGGGTTTCTTGGTGGCCCCACGGAAAAGTGCTCGTAAGCAGAGGGGTGTGAGCATCTCCCACGCGTCCCAAAGCGTCTCGACCACACAGATTTCCTGGAGAGCATGTGGGGGGATCTTCTCCCACCCCAGATCTTTTCCTGTCTTTGGCTACAAGGCAGTGATTCATATTTGCCCGCAGCCCTGGGGCAAACAAGTTTGTTTTTGTAGGAAATAGCGCGGTGCCAGCTCATCGCTGCTGCCAGGCGCCGGCGGTGGCAGCGTGGAAGGAACCCCATCGCCTCACCCCCATGTTTCCTACCGGCTTCTTTCCATCGGGGCAAGGCTTTACCCCAGAGGAGAAAAAGAAAACAGGGGGAATACCCCAGAAGACCAGGGCAGGGGAGGCCCAGATGAGCCCAGTTCCACCTCTCCTTCCTATGGTTCCAGTAAAAACCACCCAGCAAACGCTCTCTCCGCCGCCATCCCAAGCCGGTGCCATGGCTTATTTTTGCCGCCCCCCCCCCCCCGCCCCCCGTCTCCGTGGCACGAAGCACAGCAGTTTCGGGGCTGTCCCTGCGGGCTTGGTCTCACCGGCATCGAAGCAGCCATGCGGACACGGCCGTCATCCCGCAGAGACCCCGCCGCCTGCCTGCCTGCCCCGCCGCATCCCGCGGTTTTTGCTGATGCATTTACTGTAAAAGCCCAGCACGCAGGCGGATGCCGTATTTTCTCAGCAACGTGTGTTTATTTTTTATGTTTTTTGACGTGCCGCGATCAGGCTCTTCATGAATTACCAGCTGGAAAAGCCCTTTTGACATCACCTTAGAAAAACCCCTCCGCCCCGGGGCGAGGAGCATCCCTCCTTCGCTGGGGAAGACGACTCAGCCGGAGCAAGGCTGTGGGAGGAGGGATGCAAAGAGGTCTGAAACCAGCCAAAACCCAGTTTGGAGGGGCTGGAGGAAGGCAAGCAACACAAACTGGCCCAGCTCTAGGTCTGGAGAGACCCCAAACATCAGGTATGGGGCTGGTGGGACTTTTGGTGTCCGGGCAGAAACCACCGGAGGGGATTTTAAAGGTATTCTAGTAAGAGCGAGCCAGCAGAGCCAAGGAGAAACCCCAGCTCGGCCAAGGTCCCCGGTTTCCTGGCCGAGCCCTTCGTTTTACAGCGGGTAATTACCCAGATGCGGTGGCAGAGGGCTCCTGGGGCTCCGTGGTGTCCCCAGGGAAGGGGTACGGATCTCAGGCCGGCACCGAGAAGAGGGTCGGGATTAGTCACAGCTGCCTTTGCCTTGCTCGGGGGCACTTCAGTGCAGGCTCCGGGCCACCAAACCCCATCTTACAACAGCCACCCGTAACGGCCGATGGGCTGGGAGGAGAGGACCCGGGAGCCCTGGGGGTCCATCACTCCCTGGTCTGGACTTGTCCAGGACACGGCGGTCCCCAGGACACGGTGGTCCCCAGGACACCATCCAGGGCTCTTCGGGCACCCAGAAACCAGGCTTTGCCCTGCTGCCAGTCCCTTTCCACTCGCCTTAGGTGCGTTTGATCGCTTGGGAGCCGTCTCCCATCCCACCGGCACCTCCTGATCCCAGGACCTTCATCCCAAGCGCCCCAATTCACATCTGCTGCTGAATTATTTGCTGGGCGCTATTAATACCCCACAAAACCAGAGGGTAGAGCGCTTCACTGCTGCAGCTACACCTTGTCCATCACCGTCTTTGCTCATTCATCATCTTTTACTCCCTCAGCCCCACTAGCAGGAGCGCGTCAGGGATGCGCCACGCATCCAGCTTGGAGTCGCGAGCCACTGATCTTCCATAGGAATATTTGTACTCCACGTGCCCGGCACACAGCTCGTGATTTCTGAAAGTCTTGATATCTACCCCCCCACCCCCCCCCCCCCGCAAAAAAAAAATCCCCAAACGAGCCAAAGCGAGTATCTGGCGGGGAGGGAAAGGTACGTACCCCAAACGCAGGCGAGAGAGATCAGCAGCCGGAGACGCACGCCGCAGCCCATCCCTCGCTTCACGGCGCCTTCCTTGCAGTGGCGTCAATGTCTGCTGCCGGGCTCATTATAAGAACAGGTGTACTCAAATCAGAGGCGCTGCCCTGGGCCATATGTTTCCTGTTTTTGGCTGAGTAACTCTTTTTTTTTTTTTTTTTTTTCTTTTTTTCTTCTCTTTTTTTTTTTTTTTCTTGAGTGGAAATTATTCAAAGCGCCGAGCCGTGCTGCTGAACGCTTCGCCGGAGACAGCCCAAAGAGACCTGCAGAAGGAAGCAGAGCATCAATTTAGAGTTTGTACCAGAACTGCATCATCCTCCCCCCCCCCATCCCCGCCACGGGTCCTTAACCCAACCCTAAAAGAAGAGGAAACGAGAAGAAAATCATTCGGCTTCCAGTAAGAGCTTCCCGGGGCTGTACAGAGCCTTCCCGGCCCTGCCACCCCGGAGGGGACAGAGGTGGGTGACTGTCCCCTGGTGTGGCAGCATCTCAACCGCTGCTGCTCCATCCATGGGATGTGCAGGGAGGAGGATGGCGGGGGGGGGGGGGTCGTTAAAAACCCGCCAAGGAAAAGCCCAATCCTCGTCCCCGGGGCTGAGCGCTCAGAAAAGGGACCTGGATTTGTATTCGCTCCTATTAAACGCCATCCCCACAGTGCGCTCGGGGATGGGGATGGTGTGTGTGTGTCCCGTCCCCCCCTCCCCCGGCTTCCATCGGGTGTCCCCCCCGGGTGGGGATGGATCGGGGACCGCAGCCTCCCGCGCGCAGCGGGGATAACGCCGCTCGCTTGTTCCGCTGCTGGAAAAGGGGCGAGAAAAGCTCCCTTGTTTGTGCGTGTTCAGCGTAATGAATTATTCACCTCCTCCGACGCCCGGCCCGCGCAGCTCGAAAAATGGGAGAAGTGGGTTGCTTGTTCCACCCCCTCCCCGCCCCCCCCCCCCGCTTTCTTCACGCTTCCGTGGCTTTTTTTCTGGTTTTCCGAGGAGAGCAGAGGCGACAGCGCGAAGCGGGAATTCTGCCGCTGTTTTAAAGCGAACGGGAGCGCCAAAAGGGAATGAAGGGTGAACTCACATCCCATCGCTCTCCAGCAGAGCCCAGATCCCAGACCTCCACCGAGTTTCGTCGCCAGGAAGTTATTTCTGATGATAAAAAGCCTAAAACCGCACTGAACCGCCCCGGCGTCCTGCTAGGCTGCTCCTTCCTTCTCGGAAAACGTCTGACCGCCAAAAAAAAAACCAGCCACCAAGCAAGCCGTTGCCCACTAACCAGCAGCTCATGGAAGGGAAGAGTTCGGCAGAGGCGTAAAAAAGAGAGGATGAGTAAGAGCAGGACGGGGGAACCTGTAAGAGCCGGACCGTAAATTCCCTGAGGAGGGGCAGGAGGCCCACCAAGCCTTCGCTGGAACGCCTCAAACACGCGCAAGGAAATAAATAACGCGGGCCTGGCCTTCAAAGAGCTGATAAGGCTCACGCTTCTGGCACCTGAAAGTGTGGGAGAGCTGTCCTGGGGAGAGAAGATAGCTCTGCCACTCGTGCGGTGAGCTCGCAAGTTCTCAGTTCTCGAGGCCGTTGTGGGCGATGAGCGACCTTCGCTTCGTTATCCGCGAAGCGCATACGAAAGCGCACGCCCTAACGAAGATTATAGAGATCGTGCTAAACGTGTATGACGGTGGCACGCGTCTCGCCGCCCAAATCGTGCTCCACGTCAGCTGGGAGAAGGGAGAAACCGGAGCCAAGGCTGTCCTCGGCAACGGCGGGGGTGGACCATGCCAATTCAGCAAACAGAAAAAGGGAAAATAAGTGCCGCTGGAGGGGGAACAAAGAAGAAACAAAAGATCATGCCTTGGGACTGGAAGATTCTTCCCAAGAAAGAAGACCGTACCTGGGAAGATTTTTCCAAGAAAGAAGAAGATTGTGCCTGGGAAGATTCCCTGAAAAAGACGCTGGAACCAGGACCAGTGATGTCTCTGTCTCTCTCTGTCTTTTCCTTTCTCCATCCCTCAGTTTCTCTTTTCTCTTAGAATTGTCAATTACCAGTTAGAGTTGTTAAGTAACGACCTTAAGTAACTCTTGCCACAAGTTGTCGCATACCTGCTGTTAAGTAACACAACGCATACCCCACCGCTCGCCATGATTTGTTATACACCTGACCAATTCTCGTGGACTCGTTAAGACCTATACTAACCATTTGGGGAAGCTCATAAATGTTTCAATATGGACCTTGAGATTTATCTCACCTTAGCGCTGTTGGGAATTTACGAGTCTGAAGTCACTTCCTCCACCTCTTTCCTGAGAGTGGGACGCGACGGGACCTGGCTCCTTTTCTTGGTGCACACACACACCGGGAGCTTTGGTTTGGCTGGAACACGGCGGCGGTTCCTACCGGAGGCTCCAGGACCGAGCTCTTGGGCAGATGACGGAGGGTTGAAGCCGTCACCTTGGGGCATTTTGCAGAGTGGCAAGTTGCCCCGGCACGAATTCCACCCAAAAGCCAGTGGTGAGGAAGGAAGATCTCCAACAGATGGGCTCCACCAGCTTGGCCCATCCCACCCCATCCCACCTGCAAGCCACTGGTGAGGAAGAACATCTCCAATGGATGGGTTCCACCAGCTCAGCCCATCCAACCCATAAACCAGTGCAGAGGAAGGAGGTCTCCAGTGACTGGGCTCCACCAGCTCAGCCCATCCAACCCATAAGCCAGTGGAGAGGAAGGAAGGTCTCCAATGGATGAGCTCCACCAGCTCAGCCCATCCCATCCCACCCACAAGCCAGTGGTGAGGAAGGAAGGTCTCCAGTGGATGGGCTCCACCAGCTCAGCCCCCCATCGCGGCAGCAGGATGGTCCCCAGCCCTCCCCTTGCCACAGATGTGCCAGCATGGAGAAGACCATTGACCAGAAACTGGTCCAGAAAAGCCACAAAAACCCCAGTGTGACCTGTGGGACGCTACGGCATCAGCATGACCCAGGGTTGGGCTGGTACTGGCCAAGAGGGATGGGGAAAATGATTTAACAAGCAAAACCATCAAGAAAAAAAAAAAAGTCCTTCCAGGAAGCACCCGGAGGCACAAAAGACACAGAGGCAGTCACTGAAAAACCTCCTTTAACCGAAAATAACGATCCTAAACGCCTTTACTTCCCCCACCAGCTCAGGCTGAAGTCTCCCTAATGGAAAGGTGATGGAGGCACGGCCCCGGGCTCGGTATTTATCCATGGCAGGAGGTTTTATGATGATGGTGGTGCTCAGCGGTTCTCCTGAGTTTCGTCAGAGGCGGAAGAGCCCCAAACCTCCACACAGGAACGGACCCAGACCCAAGCAAATATTTTCAACCTCTGCAAAAATATCCATCAGTGCTAAAACCATCAGGCACCCAGCAGGAATTACCCCGAGCCGCTCATTAGCCCCCCAAGCTGGAATGACTCCTGCTCGTTACTGACCTTGAAATGAGCTGGCGAGGTCCCTGTTGAACCTCTGATGAATCCGGCCTTCGCAGTCTTTGCTTAAAGATGGCTCTGGGAAGTGATGCTTTTTGGGTTTTACAAAGGGTAGAGCCCGGTTCTCCCCTTTCTCAGGGTGGTTTGCTGGAGCTGGCAGCGTCCTAGGGCTGCGGTGGCCCTGGCACTTGTCCCCATCCCTCCCTGCAGGCTGAGGGACCATCTCCATCCCACACAAGACACATCCGCCCACCCCAATGGCCCGTGTCCCGCCACCCGGAGCCGGCTCCTCCTCTGGGGGACAACTGTGGAAGGGCTCTTGCCCCCAGTGAGGGTGTTGGGGGGGACGTGTGGCTTCCTCCATCACCCCACCAGTCCCCCAGCACCCACTGCGGCCGACCCCAGCCCAGAGGACAATGCAGAAGAGGCACCTAAAAATGTGGGGTTTGAGGTTAAAGTTAATTTAATGTAAACATTGGTGATTCTGAAGGAAGAGGCCATACTCGCCCTGCACAACCCCCCGCTGCAGAGAAAGCCAAAGGTGCCGTGCTAGCTCTGACCTGCAGGCTGAGCAGCACCCAGTTGCAGCCATGCTGGTGTAACTGGTTTCAGGCTAAACACGTTGTGCAATGTCCCGCACTGCTCATCAGACCCATAGAGGGCATCACTGCCAGCAGGCGATGGCTGAGGACCCCCCCAGATCCATGGGGAGCCCCGGGAAAGGCTCAGACTGGGTCTCCCCACAGGCCTGAGGGCCGGGGAGAGGAGGATTTCCAGGCAGTTAACCATTAATTTAGCAATTTAAAATGCTGGGCTCCTCAAAACACCATTGCAACCAACTTCATCCCCGTTTTGCCCAGATCTGGAGAACGTGGCCTCTGATTAAAGCCAAGCAGAAAAGGTGAGGAGGGAAACTGAGGCACGGAGCCACTCTGAAGGCAGGGGCCGGGAACTGGGCTGGTGGAAAGCAGGTGGCTGTGGATGAGACCCAGTGGGTGCTGGTGTGAAGGACACTGGTTGTGATGGGTCCCTTGAGCGACCACATCTATCTTCATCCAGCCGGTGTGTGGGCCTCATCCAGGCGCTGGTCCTGCAGCGGAGGGGCGATGAGACGAGGAGAGACGTCAACCGCAGAGCGTCCTCAAGCCAGAGCAAGGAGGAGGAGGAGGTGTCCCAGTGCCACCAGCACACTGGTGGCGGTGCGGGATGCAGCAGCTGAGGACTCACCTGGAGGCAGAGGAGACCCGGGGTGTGGGGAGGGCTGTGGGCTGCCCTGGCAGGGGACCCCCGACCCCCTCCCCAGGTGGGCTCCCACCAGCCCACAGTGCGACCCACCACTCCTGACCCATGGGCCACCTCCAGCCTTGCAGGGACCCACTCTCCTCAGGGCCACCACCGCTGCTCTGGGGACCCTCCAAAGCCAAGGCCACCCTTGCAGACCATCCCACCCCACCCGAGTTTTGCCATCTCCTGCGAGCACCGTGGAGGTGGGGGGGGGATACCTATCCAGGAGCAGGGGTGCTTGTAGGTCAGCGAGGCGTAGTTGGAGGAGACGGGGTTGCTGACTTTGCAGATGTAGGTTTTTACGGAGGGGTTGAAGGAGACGAGCTGCTCAGAGCCACCCGAACCATTCAGCGGGAGCTTGCTGGGGAAGATCCACTCGTAGGTCACCCCTTCGAGCCCCACCGAGCACTCCAGGGTGACTTCACACAACGCCGGCTCATCCCTGATCACTTTGGCCTTCACAGTGGGCTTCGGGACCAGATCTGCAAGAGGCAGGGGGGCATCAGAGCCTCCCCGTCCCCCCGCGGGGCGCTGGGACCACCCTTCCCGGCCTCCCGGCTCACCGTAAACCTTCAGGAGGATGCTTTCAATGTGCTCCTTGCCATTCTTGTCCTCCAGGTAGACCTGGTACACGCTGCTGTCGTTTTTCTGCAGGTGGCTGATCTTGAGGGTGTAGTTGAGGAATAGCTCCAGGCGCCCCTTGTAGGTGGTGTTGGGGTACTGGACTTTCTGCCCGTTCTCACAGCTGGCGATTTTCAGAGTGTTGTTGCGCCGCCAGTGGATTTGGGGGTACCCGTCTTGCAGGCTGGGGCTGAGATACACCTCCCCACGAACAACCCCCACCACCTCCAACAGACCACGGTGTGCCCAGGCTGGCGAGAAAGCGGAGACGGGTGCTGCTTGGCCAATTGGACACAACCCACCCCTCCCCGGGGCTCGTCCCCGCTTGGGGACCTCGATTCCTCCCAGACACGTGGAAAATTTGGGGGAGAGTTGGGGGGGTTCAGCCTGGAGAAGAGAAGGCTCCGGGGAGACCTTCCAGCCCCTGCCAGGCCCTAAAGGGGCTCCGGGAAAGCTGGGGAGGGACTCTGGAGCAGGGAGGGGAGCCGTGGGACGGGGGGGAAGGGTTTTACACTGACAGAGGGGAGATTTAGATGAGATCTGGGGAAGAAATTCTTGGCTGTGAGGGGGGTGAGCCCCTGGCCCAGGTTGCCCAGAGAAGCTGTGGCTGCCCCATCCCTGGAGGGGTTCAAGGCCAGGTTGGACGGGGCTTGGAGCAACCTGGGCTGGTGGGAGGTGTCCCTGCCCAGGGCAGGGGGTGGCACTGGATGGTCCTTAAGGTCCCTCCCCACCCAAACCGTTCTCTGATAATACAAATAACCCATTTGCTCACTAATTCCTAATGTCTCTGCCCTCTCTCGCCCCTGGAGGCGCGTAGCAGGGACAAACCCTGTAGCTGGTGGCAGGATTTCCACCTCCCCACCCTGAGCACCCCCCGCCCAGATCCCCCAGTGAAATCTTTTTTTTCCCCTTTGCTTTCATTTTTGGGGTCCTCCCTCCCCTCCAGGCTCACCCAGAGCAGCCCCTCGCCCCCAGTTTGGTGATGGTGATGGCGGGGGCTCCCGCGGGAAGGGAGCCGGTGGGTCACACCTCCGGGACAGCACCGGGATGGGGTGGGTTTACCCACAGGCACCTCCCCAAGGTTCCCCCACCATCCCCAGCGCCATCTCCCCTCAACCCAGCACCCTCACGCCGGGGGAACCCACCACCGTACCTTGCGTGATGAAGAGGAAGAAGATGATGACTGTCATAAGCCTCGCCGCCATCTTCTCTCCACCTCCGCACCCAGACCCCGGGGTGGAAGTCCCCCTCGCCAGGCAGCTGCTCACCGAGGAACCCCCCCAAACCTTGCAGCCCCCCGCCACCGTGCCTAAACCCGGGGGGACTCTGCAGGAAAGGGGCTGGCGGGGTGGCCACAAGGTCTCTCAGCATGAACAGGAAATGTCATGAACCCACTATTTCCCCTTTCCTTTCCCGGCCCCGCTGAGAAAGTCACCAGACCAACAGCACCCCTATGGTTGACTCCCAAGAAGAGACGGCAGCCACGAGCTTCCCTGGGGACACCACACCCCATGGGCCACTGACCCCCCCCATCAGAGTCACCCCAACATCCTGAAACGCAGACCCCAGGGGTTACATCTCCCCTTTACAGCTGCTGGAACCGACCCACAGGGGTCCCGTTTCTCCACTGCAAACCCACGTCTGTGTCCTTGAGAAGGTCTGGTCCCCAGAGGTGCCGTCACAGACTGGTGGGGGTTGGAAGGGACCTCTAGAGATCATCTTGTCCTAACCCTCTACCAAAGCAGGGTCACCCAGAGCAGGTCGCCTAGGATGGCGTCCAGTTAGGTCTGGGATATCTCCGGAGAAGGAGACTCCACCACCTCTCTGGGCAGCCTGTGCCAGGGCTCTGCCACCCTCATGTTCAGATGGAATTTCCCGTGTCCCAGTTTGTGCCCATTGCCCCTTGTCCTGTCCCCGGGCACCACTGAGAAGAGCCTGGTTCCACCCCCCTGACACCCCCCTTTAGCTCTTGCTGAGCATCGATGAGATCCCCTCTCGGTCTTCTCCAGCGGAACAGCCCCAGGGCCCTCGGCCTTTTCCCAGCAGAGAGATGCTCCACTCCCCTGAACACCTCCATAGCCCCATCCATCGAGCAGCCCCAGCTCGAGCAGACACCACCAGCCCCAGCTTTCGGGGTGTCCCCGTGTCCCCAGTTTGCGGTGGGAAGGAGACGGTAGGGACGCCTCGCTGATGGAAGAGCACGTGCTGGGGCCCCATCGTGCTGCCCTCAGACTGCGGCAGGTGCTTCAAATGAGGGATTTTAATTACGGCCTGGATTCCTTCCTGAAAGACGACATTTCAGGAGCTTTGTTCGGGATGCGGGGGGTGGGGGAGAGCGAGGACCCCCGGGGCCGAGCCCTGCAGCGAACAAAGGGCGACGGCGGCGCCCGCTGAGCCCTGACCCAGTTTAATTTCAGCCCCGAGCCATCCCCATCCGTCGGGGGCGGCGGGAGATTGGATGTCAGCGCAGGGTGATTTTCACACGAGCCACGCCGGGATGCTGCGGCCGGATCCCTGGCACCCATCTGGTGGCACCGCGGTGCCGAGCACCCGCCGGCCGGTCCCCGTGCCCAACGGAGATGGGAAAAGCAAAACTTCCCTGGCAGGGAGCAAAAGTGCTGCCTCAGCACTCGCAGCCAGCACTGCAAATTATCATCTCCCATATGCAAAAGAGGGTCATTAGCATAAATTACGGCGCCGTGATGGAGCGCAGCTTCAGCGGGAGGCGACGCGCTGATGGATGCGGCAGCCCCCAGGCTCCACGTTGTCGCCTTCAGACACTTCTGCCTGTTGGGACCCGGCGTTCTGGGCTGCGAAGGGGCTGAGATGCGGCTCCAGCCGTAGCCCCCGCTCCCCGGAGGCTGCCACAGCCCAGCAGGGACCGTCCCTGCATCCCCAGCGCCTGCACTGAAGCATTTCCATCCCCTCCACCCTACCTGAACTTTTCCCACTGAATTCATCCGGCCACGGGCTGCCAGCTCTCCATCGTCACCCAAAAGGTTGTAGCGAGGAGGGGGGGGTCGGTCTCTTCTCCCAAGGAACAGGCCCTGGGACAAGAGGAAACAGCTTCGAGTTGCGCCAGGGGAGGTTTAGGATGGATATCGGGAAAAATTTCTTCCCCGAAAGGGTTGTCAAACATTGGGACAGGCTGCCCAGGGGATGGGGGGGGTGTCACTGTCCCTGGAGGGATTTAAAAGCCGGGCAGACGCGGTGCTGAGGGACGTGGGTTAGTGGGGCTTTGGGCAGAGCTGGGTTAATGGTTGGACTCGATGATCATCTGAAAGGTCTCTCCCATCCCAGCCCAGTCTATGATGCTACAAAGGCCACCACTAAAGCGTGGCCCTGAGCACCGCACCCACACAGCTCCAGCCCGGCTGGGCAGCCTGGAGAAGAGAAGGCTCTGGGGAGACCTTCCAGCCCCTGCCAGGCCCTAAAGGGGCTCCAGGAAAGCTGGGGAGGGACTCTGGAGCAGGGAGGGGAGCCATGGGATGAGGGGGAAGGGTTTTACACTGACAGAGGGAGATTGAGATGAGATGTGAGGAAGGAATTCTTGGCTGTGAGGGGGGTGAGCCCCTGGCCCAGGTTGCCCAGAGAAGCTGTGGCTGCCCCATCCCTGGAGGGGTTCAAGGCCAGGTTGGACGGGGCTTGGAGCAACCTGGGCTGGTGGGAGGTGTCCCTGCCCAGGGCAGGGGGTGGCACTGGGTGGGCTTTAAGGTCCCTCCCAACCCAAACCATTCCACGGTTTAGTGGTAACTTGGCAGTGCTGGGTTAACAGTTGGACACAACAATATTAAAGGTATCTTCCAACCTTTCAATCTCATGATTCTACTCTATGACCAACGCCGACGCCGTTACAGTGCAAGAAGCCTTCGACTCCCACCTGCATGTCATGGAAAACAGAGGATGGGGCTCAGGGTGGCACAAACCAGCCCGGCTCCGGGCCACATTGTGCCTGAGCCCCCATCCGCGCCAGCCCAGCCCCCAAAATTCCCTCCTCCCGGCAGCCAGACACCCCCTCCCTCCCCCCGTTCCGTGCCAGGCTCCCAGCGCAGCTCCTGGATGAGCCCAATTAACGCTCGTCTCACCGGGAGCAGCATTTTGATGCTGGGACCGGGGTGGGAGGGGAGCGTTGCAGAGCCGCCGCCGCTGTTCCCCATGCTTCCATCAAAAGTGCCACCTTTCATTTTCGTCCCAAAGAAAAGACCTTGGTCTTGCCGTGGGGGGAAGATCTTTGAAGTCGGAGCCCCTTCTTTCTCCACCTCCTTCTCCCAGGGCCACTCCTGGGAAGGGACTTGGTGGCACCTCCAGTCTCGGGTCACCCTGGGGCACCCAGCCCGGCTGGTGCAGGGACCGTCCTGCCCGAAGCCGATGCCCGTGGCCACCTCTCCCCTACCTCAAACTTTGCCAAGCGCATCTCCGCGTGAGACCCCCTTCGCTTCAGAGGTTCCCAAGCCAGAAACAAGGCAATTCCCGCTCCCTCCCCATGCCCAAGGTACATCTCAGGCTATAAATAGCCAATTAAGCTAATTAAACCAGCACCACAATTGCCTCGTGCAGTTCAGCTTATATTCGCACCTAAAAATAAATTCCCTGAGGTGTATCGAACCTGTCAAGGTGTGAACCCCCCCCCCCAGGATCACACGCTGGCACTAAACACACGCACATCACACCTATCCCCTTCCCCCAGGATCCACGTGCAATTCCCCATCCGTCTCCTCCGAAGATGGGTTTCCATCACCAAGTCTTTCCCTCTTTCCCTCGCAGGGAAGCTTCCGAGGCGCAATCGGGGTTCGCATCCTTGCGGAAACCCATGTCTGACCCTTTCCATCCCAAACGAGCCCCTGGCTTTGCCGGGTGGGGGGTCCTGGTGGGTGCTGGAGGTCTCTGGGTGCTCCAGAAGAGGCTCCGTCGTGGTTTTAACCCCAGCTGGAAACCGGGACCACGCAGCCGCTCACTCAATTCTCCCCCTCCTCCCCAGAAGGGCAGGGAGAAGAGGGAGAAAAGGAGGAGAATGGGGGGAAAAAAAACCACCAAACTCGTGGGTTGAGATGAAGACGGTTTAATAGAACAATAACGGAAAAGGAAAATAATGAAAATAATAATAATGGTAAAAGAATATACTAAATAAAGCAATACAACACAAGGCGCTCTCACCACCTGGAGGTTGGTTGCCCAGCTCATCCCAAGCGGCGATTGCGGATCCCTTTCCCCAAGCCAACCCCCATTTATACGCTGACCATGACATCTACGGTCTGGAACATTCCCTTGGCCAACTTGTCCCATCTCTGCTCCTTCCCAGCTTCTCTGGGAAGCTGAGAAAGGTCCTTGCCTGATATAAACATCACCTAGCAACAACTAAACCAATACGCATTACCGACATTCCTTTCATACCAAATCTGAGACACAGCAGCCACTAAAGGAAAGTTAACTCCATCCCAGCCAAAACCAGGACAGGTCTTGCTGTGGTGGCCGGGGCGCTAGGAGAGGTGGTGGTCAACAGGAGCCGGTGGGGAGGTCTGCAACGGGGGGCGCCAGCGTCTAGAACCCCCCGTAGCCTGCAAGGAAATGGGTAAGGTTCAGCACACCAAAAGAGCTGGTGAGTTTTGGAGACACCCTGGGCTCATCTTCTCACAGGTCCGGTGCCCGTTACCTCCACGTAGGCAGTGGAAACCAAAGCTGGGTCCAGCCTCTTCTTCTTGAGAGAAGGAGACTGTGGAGCAGAGCGAGAACCTGCCGTTAGGCCACACGGGAGCGGGACGGCGAACCCAGCACCCGTCTGATGAACCGAGGGGCCACGCTCACAGCGGGGCAACCTCACCTTCCTGCTGGGCTGAATCAGGGAGTAGATGGTGCAGCTTTCGGGCTCCGGAGAGCGGCTGGGTCCCTGCCAGGGGAAAAAACAGTCATAGAATGGTTTGGGATGGAAGGGACCTTAAAGATCACCTAGTTCCAGCCCCCCTGCCCTGGGCAGGGACACCTCCCGCCAGCCCAGGTTGCTCCAAGCCCCGTCCAACCTGGCCTTGAACCCCTCCAGGGATGGGGCAGCTACAGCTTCTCTGGGCAACCTGGGCCAGGGGCTCACCCCCCTCACAGCCAACAATTTCTTCCCCAGATCTCATCTAAATCTCCCTCTTTCAGTGTAAAACCCTTCCCCCTCGTCCCATGGCTCCCCTCCCTGCTCCAGAGTCCCTCCCCAGCTTTCCTGGAGCCCCTTTAGGGCCTGGCAGGGGCTGGAAGGTCTCCCCGGAGCCTTCTCTTCTCCAGGCTGACCCCCCCCAGCTCTCTCAGCCTGTCCCCACAGCAGAGGGGCTCCAGCCCTCCCAGCAGCTCCGGGGCCTCCTCCGGCCCCACTCCAACAGCTCCGTGTCCTTCTTGTGCCGAGATGTGCAAATAAACCCCTCAAATTTGGGGAAAAAGGGGTGGTCTTTGGAAGCTGCCATGATGCATCCAGCCCGGGGGCTGCACAGCCCAGCCCATGGGGCAGCTCCAGCCCCCCACCGCCGGCGCAGGACTGACCCTACCTGCGCTTTGGCGATGACGGCGTAGATGGTGTTTCCTCCCTCAGTGGCCCCACTGGTCCCATTCCGCGGCTGAAAGCAACCCCAGGCTGGTTAAAGGATGTGACCCAGACATTTCCAGGAGTCCTGTCCCTCCAGGCAGTGCAGGGAGGGGACACCCAGGGACACCCCAGCACTCACAGGGTCTTGGCCGGTTTGGGCTTTGCCCACCTCCTCGTAGATGGTCCTACTCGGCTCAACGTGTCCAGGGGGAGCTTGAAGGGCCAGTGAAAGAGGGCTGATGTGTTGGACCCCCCAGACTTGGGGGGGATTCAACCCTCAAGCAAAGCAAAGCAGAGGGAGAAAGAGGTCCCCTGGCAACTGGGCGGTTTGACTCTGCTGACCCCAGGGTAGGATGCTCCAGCTCCGAATAAAATAAATATCCGAACCCAAAGAGCCCTCTAGACCCCGCGGGAGGAAGCCTCCAGGTTTGGGTACCGATGCTTGGGATGCTCCGTTTAGCAAATCAAGCCGGACCACTCGGCATCCACAGGGATGGGCACAGACGTCGTGCCCTGGGCAGCGCCCAGCAGGGGGGTGACAGCGCCCGGGGCTTGTCCCACATCAGCCCCAGGAGGGAAAGCCCAGGGCCGGCACGGAGAGTGTCAGGAGCGTGACAGCAGCGAAGAGGAGGGCAGGGTGGCACAGCCAAACCCCGTCCCACCAGCTACCGCCCCAGCCCTGGGGACAAACCTGCCAGACTGTCCTTTCTTCGCTTCCTCCACCTGTAGCAGGCGATGGAGATGACCAGCGCCAGCAGCAGGGACACGGCCACTGCCCACCATGGGACAATGTCGAAGAGCACTGGGGAGGAAGGAGAGGAAAAGGGGAGACCTTCGACATCAGGAGTCATTGAGGAACATGGTCTCCATCGCAGCCCGAGTTACATTGCGCCGCTCGGCTCGCACGCTTCCCTTCCCTGCGGGGTATGTTTTGGTGTCACCGTGATGTCCTCTGCGGTTTCACCGGCCCAGGAAGGACCCCAAGAGAGGAGACTGGAAGCAGCGGGACTTGCAAACCAAATAAATCCTGCTTTTTAGGGAGCTGAGGGCAAATTACCTGGGGTGCCATGGCGGCAGGCTGCTGCCAGGTCGGCGCTGGCCGTGCCCCAGCTCACCAGGTTGCTGGCGTTGCAGCGGCAGACGGCGGCATTGGTGTCCCCAAGGACCTGCAGGTGCAGCCGGGGCTGGTGCTCCAGGGCTCCCAGGGGATCCCCGGTGCAGGACCAGCTGTAGGAGACGTTGGCGGCGGCGCCGGGCACGGTGCAGACCAGGGAGAGGTTGCAGCGGTCCCGCTCCTGCTGCAGGACGCGCGTCTCCAGGCGCGGCTGGGGGACGGGCTCTGCGGGGACAGGGGCGGTGAGAAGGGACCGGGGGGGGGACAGGGACCCGGCTACTCACCCCACACCCGCCTACTCACCCCACACCCACACGCGGAAGCACAGGGGAGTAAGAGCTCCTGCTGCATCCTCAAATTCTGCCCAGTAGACCCCGCTGTCTGCCGTGCTGACCTGGCTGATCCACAGGGACAGGTTCTCCCGCTGGAAAAGGGCTCTCCCAGAAAAGAGGCTGTCTGAGAATTGGACATCTTTACTCCTATCAGCCGTCAGGATCCGGTGCTGGGTTCCTGTATCCTCTCTCATTCTCCACTCGAGCTTTTTCCACCCCTGCGGGGGTTTCTCCGGCAGCAGCCGCAGCTCTCCGCCGGCAGACACGGCTTGTTCCCGGCACTCCGGGGAGCCTAAAGTGGAGAGGGGTGAGCGAGGGGCCGCGGCCCGGGGGGATGCTCCATGGCCGGGACCACTGGAGCCCACCCACGGCTCAGACCCGCAGCGCCCAGCGCAGCCCCTCCTGCCCCCCGGGGACGAGCTCCCCCTGGTTCCCCAGCCCCATCGCGGCGTTCCCTTCCCTCTGCACCGTCCCCGGCCGGCTGTGGGGCTGCCCACGCTCCCTCCTCTGCCCACACGCTGCGGATGCTCACGCAATGTCCTCTGCCCTGCCCAGAGCAGGGATGGGCGCCGGCCCTCCGATCATAGAGCCATGGAATGGGTTGGCTTGGAAGGGACCTTGAAGACCAGCCAGTTCCTGGGCAGGGACACCTCCCACCAGCCCAGGTTGCTCCAAGCCCCGTCCAACCTGGCCTTGAACCCCTCCAGGGATGGGGCAGCCACAGCTTCTCTGGACAGCCCTGTCCCCGCGTCTCACCCCCCTCCCAGTGGTGGCTGATGATCCCATCTGGTTGCACATTTGCGCCCCAGCTCCTCCCTCGCCCATCCAGCCCAGGGAACAGCAGGAATTTTGCCCCCTGGACCCATTTTTCATGAGTTTGTGTGCGTGCCTCTCTCTTTTCAGCGCGGCCCCGGATGTCGAGAGCTCTGGCAGAGGCGAGATAAAAAAAAAGCCCCTAAAAGAAACGAACCTCCGCAGCTGCCAGGGCCAAGCGTGCAACAACCTCACGGCTTCCTCAGGGCTGCGTGTGGTCAGGGCAGCGCCGGGGGTGGACTTTCCACAGCCCCACGCAACCACCCGTCTTGCAAAGCCCGGTTTTGCACGTCAAGGCAAGCAAAGCCCACTGGCCACCGAGGAGCTGGGTTTAGCCCACCCATCCCACAGCCCCCAGCAGGCCTTTGGCTCCGTAAAACTGGTCCAAATGCCTACGGAGCCCCCCAGCTTTGCTATTTCACAGCATGGCCAGGGGATCCTTAAGCAGATCCAACTTGAATCTTGTCTTTACATGAGGATGCCCTCACCAGACCCCGAGGTGCCAAGGGGATGTTCCTATGCCAAGGAATACGAGAGGCCGGAGCAAGCAAAGGCAGAAACACCCTCCCCAGGGGCTGAGGAGGAGCAGGGTGAGGAGCAGGGGCTATTTATCCGTTCCCACCCCTGATGGCTCACACCTGGGACCTGCAGCTCATGGCAAAGGGGGCCCTTCCCACCCCCCCAGGCACTCAACAACCTGTGAGAAACGGGGACTATTCCTTAGGAGGCACCTACTGCCGCAAGAAAAACGCGAGGGCGCCTCTAATCCCCCCCATCCTGGGCTCCAGGAGCAGGTGTTGGGGCAGTGGGTGTGCAGAGACGGCGGGGGTGGGGGGGGTGAAATGATGCGAAAATACACCCTGCAGCCTGGAGGTGTGATTGTAACCCCCCCGCCTGCAGCCGGCCCGAGCGTGGGGATCGGCCCGGCACAGCGCAGGTTAACCACGCCGGCTCCTGCAGGGAGGTTTTGCAGCTCAGCTGAGCCCCTGGGTTGCTGCAGCCTCTGCTGCTTCAAGGAAGTGACACCCCCAAGCAACCCCTTCCCCCCCCCAGCCCGAGCCCTGCACCATCAGGGTGGGCAATGGGGCTGGGAGACGCATTTTAGGGTGGTGGGAGAGGGAAGGTGGAGGTGATGCTCCACGCATCTCCCCAGGAGCCAGGAAGGGCGGCACGATGAGGGATGCAGAGATGCAGCCGGGAGATGCTCCGGGCACCAAGCTGGCCCCTGGATGCGGACGTTTCCCTGTCCCCCTCCCGCAGAAGTCGCTGGTTTTTAGGGTGAAGACCCTCAGCCCCCCACCAGCGCCGCTGAAATCATGGGGGAAAGGCGCCGCGTTTGTTCGGCGGAGAGACCTGGCCTCGAGAAGCCACGTTTCTGGACGCGGGGAAGGGGCACGGGCACCGCTCCGGCAGGGAAGTGACTTCTTCTGGCCAAGCCCTGCGTGCCCCAGGCAGCAACGCTGCCCGCGGAGGGGAACCGGCACTGCGGGAGAACCGTTCCGCCTCTACCTGCTCTGGCCACCGCCGGACGCAGAATCCTGAAGAAAAGTCAAAAAAACCCACCCCACCCAACCCCGCTCCATCCCCCCGGGGACCCCCAGCCCATCACCCCGCAGCCCTTCCCGGACCGAGGGCCGGTGGGTGCCTTCGCGCCAGCCGTTCCCCGGCACCCAGCACCCCGGGAGGGCGGCAGCATCGCTCCTGCGCTGCCAGCGCCGGGGTCGCCCCCCGCCAGCCCCCGCTCTGCGCGGCGAGGCCGAGCGAGCCTCCACCCTGCCGGCAAGCCCGGCACCCCGTCCCCATCTCACCTCGGCCACCGCCCGCGGCCAGCAGCACCAGGACGGGCATCGCCAGCGGTGCCAGCGGGCGCCGGGGACCCTGGTGGAGCGGCATCTCCGGGTGGCACCGGGGCGAGCTCCCCGCAGCCGGAGAGGTGCGAAACCCCTCGGAGCCGGCGGCCGTGTCCAGCGGCAACTTCCTCCCCCGCCCGCGGTTCCTTCGCACCCTCCGCCCCTGCGCGGTCTCCTCCACGCTGCCACCCCAGCTGTGTGTCCCCCCCCCGCCAACACAGCCCGAGCCCCCGGCGGGGAGCACGCCCGGGGGGGTGCCGGGGTACCCCGCATCCCCGTGGGGCAGAGCGCGGCGGGTTCGGCTGCGGGGCTGGGTGGCTGCGAACCTCCGAGGAAGTTAATTTTAATTACCCGGCCTGGGGGAAGGAGGGGGGGGGGGTGTCCTTTTTTCTGGGGGGGTTTTGCTTTCCCTTTGCTGCTGGCTTCAGGAGGAGAAGTCGTGCCGGGCGCTGCACAGTGGCGGTTCGGAGCCTGCAGACGTGTCCTGCGCCCCGAGCGCAGGCCAGGGACGGCCCCCAGCAGCAGGATTCGGCCCATCGGGGAGAAAAGCTGCCCCACACCTCGGGGGCAGTGGCACAGCCCAGCCTGGGGGGGGGCTCCCAGGGAATGTGGGGCGGGCGGCAGATGCAGAGCCGGGGCTGATCTCCCACCCCAGTTCCCACCTTTCTCTGGGACAACCATGGAGCACGTCACCCTCCTCCTCATCATCTCCTTCCTCTTCCTCTGCCGAGCCCACGGTAAGCGCGGCGGGGGGGGGGGATGCTCTGCCGTGGGAGATGCAATGAGTTATGTCCGGCCTCTGCGCCAGGCGTTGGCATGGGGCTGGCGAGTTCCATGGGAAAAGGCTTTTCACACCACACCTGGGGTCAGCGCTTGGCTGCAGGTCGGGGTTTGGTTTTCTTTTCTTGTGCAAACCAGCGAGAAAACGGCTTGTCGGTTGCGAAAAAAAAACCAAAACACCACCACCCCCCACCCCCCCCACAAACCGAAGCTGAAAGCAAAAGGTTCTTTCGGAGTGTCAGGAAGCCTCAGTGCGCCGGGTACCACGGAAATTGGGCTGTTTAGAAGGAATTGTTGGGAAAAAGTGTCCATTTTTTAAAGGATCTAGGAAAAAATTCTCTGCTCCTGAGGATTTGACTTGCGGTAGGAAGCGCAGGGGAGGGCGGGGAGGGGGGGCTTTGTCAGAGCTTCCCTGTCTTTGCAAAATGGGATGCCCTTTTTGTGGGCCTTCGGTAACAAATATATTGGGAGAAAATATCCCCCACGGCCGTTTGTCGGGGGTGTCTCTTTCTCACCAGCGGGCGGTGAGGGGGGGAGGAGGATGGGAGAGAAGGAGGAACTGAAAACACGTTCCCAAACTGCGCTTGGCCGCCCCGGGCTGGGGGGGAACCAAGGGAGGGCTGAAGGGATGCGCTGCCGGAGGCTTCGAGCCCCAGATCCCAGGGAATGGACAGAGCGGGGATGGACAGAGTGGGGCCAGGTTGGGTGTGGGACCCCCCTGTGGTGGTGGTGGCACCTCCTTAGCCATGGAGCATCTCCTGGGGCCGTGGTCCCTCAGTCACCCCTTTCTTTAAGGTCCATTCCTTGTGCAACCAGATGGGATCATCAGCCACCACTGGGAGGGGGGTGAGACGCGGGGACAGGGCTGTCCAGAGAAGCTGTGGCTGCCCCATCCCTGGAGGGGTTCAAGGCCAGGTTGGACGGGGCTTGGAGCAACCTGGGCTGGTGGGAGGTGTCCCTGCCCAGGAACTGGCTGGTCTTCAAGGTCCCTTCCAAGCCAACCCATTCCATGGCTCTATGATCGGAGGGCCGGCGCCCATCCCTGCTCTGGGCAGGGCAGAGGACATTGCGTGAGCATCCGCAGCGTGTGGGCAGAGGAGGGAGCGTGGGCAGCCCCACAGCCGGCCGGGGACGGTGCAGAGGGAAGGGAACGCCGCGATGGGGCTGGGGAACCAGGGGGAGCTCGTCCCCGGGGGGCAGGAGGGGCCGCGCTGGGCGCTGCGGGTCTGAGCCGTGGGTGGGCTCCAGTGGTCCCGGCCATGGAGCATCCCCCCGGGCCGCGGCCCCTCGCTCACCCCTCTCCGCTTTAGGCTCCCCGGAGTGCCGGGAACAAGCCGTGTCTGCCGGTGGAGAGCTGCGGCTGCTGCCGGAGAAACCCCCGCAGGGGTGGAAAAAGCTCGTATGGAGAATGAGAGCGGATACAGGAACCCAGCACCGGATCCTGACGGCTGATAGGAGTAAAGATGTCCAATTCTCAGACAGCCTCTTTTTTGGGAGAGCCTTTTTCCAGCGGGAGAGCCTGTCCCTGTGCATCAGCCGGGTCGGCACGGCAGACAGCGGGGTCTACTGGGCAGAATTTGAGGATGCAGCAGAAGCTCTTACTCGCCTGTGCTTCCGCGTGTG
This sequence comes from Fratercula arctica, assembly GCA_947846985.1. Lineage (NCBI taxonomy): Eukaryota > Metazoa > Chordata > Aves > Charadriiformes > Alcidae > Fratercula > Fratercula arctica. The sequence goes on from CANTUZ010000024.1 coordinate 1,167,077, forward strand.
GGTGTGGGGTGAGTAGGCGGGTGTGGGGTGAGTAGCCGGGTCCCTGTCCCCCCCCCCCGTCCCTTCTCACCGCCCCTGTCCCCGCAGAGCCCGTCCCCCAGCCGCGCCTGGAGACGCGCGTCCTGCAGTGGGAGCGGGATCGCTGCAACCTCTCCCTGGTCTGCACCGTGCCCGGCGCCGCCGCCAACGTCTCCTACAGCTGGTCCTGCACCGGGGATCCCCTGGGAGCCCTGGAGCACCAGCCCCGGCTGCACCTGCAGGTCCTTGGGGACACCAATGCCGCCGTCTGCCGCTGCAACGCCAGCAACCCGGTGAGCTGGGGCACGGCCAGCGCCGACCTGGCAGCAGCCTGCCGCCCCGCCACGGGCCTAGGTTTGTGGATAAAATGACTTTTTTTTGGGGGGGTGGGGGGGAGGCTGTAATTTTCACCCCTCCGGCTCCAAAATGAGGATTGGGACTTAAATCCATGAGCGGGAGACGCAGCCGCAGGGGGGACAAGGTGCCGCGTGGCTGCGAAGCACCAGGGACGTGGCAGGATCAGTCCCACAGCGTGGGCAACCCTGTTTCAGTGCCCTCGGGGGGGCTGGGGGGTGGGAAGGGGATATTGTGCCCCCCCCCCGGCTATCCCCAGCATCTCTCTCTATTCGCAGGCGTTTCGTGGTCCTACTACGGCGTGAAGGGGATGCTCTGCCTGCTGGCGCTGGGCAGCCTGGGCGCCGCCGTGGCCCTCACGCACCTCCTCGTCCGGCAGCGGGGTGCCCCCCCCCGTGGTGCTCCCAGTAAGGCGGGTGCCGGGTAGGACCCCCCACCGCAATGGGGGGGACCCTGCAAAGCAGCCGCCGGCCCCCACCCCCTTCTGCACATCAGTTTGGGCCTCAAAATTCCCCAACTTTTATCCACGGGGAGCTGTTGACCCGCCTGAGCATGGATTAAAGAAAAAATCAACTCCCCCCCCCCCGCCCCCAGCAGTCCGTATTTCACTTTTTTGAACAAATCCTGCGCTCTTCTGAGGAGGAGATCGAATGGGCTGCGCTGGTTTTCACCCTAAAACTGGGGGTGAAAAATGGGGGTCCCCTCCAACAGCCCAGGGCAAAGCTTCCCCCGCCCCAGAAGAGCCCCCCGGGGGGGTTATTTTGAGCAAAAAGGGACACGCTCCCCTACCCCGCGTCCTGCCAGACCCCCAGCTCCGGGATGGAGCCTTCCCAATGGGATCGGGATGCGGGGACTGAGGAGCATCACCCCCAGGCCTGCCTTAACTCTCCCCTCCGTCCTTTAAGGAAGCAGCCCGGAGGCTTATTCCCTCTCCTAAATTCCTTCACTCCGGATTTTTAGAGAAACTGTGGATGCGGCGCCGTGTGGAAGGAGCATGGCGTTATCTGGGGGCCGCAGCAGTTTGTCTGCCCCTTATCTAGCCCCGACCTCCACATGCGGCCTCGTTAAATCGCTGGGAGGTATTAACGAGCTGGTCCCGAGGGTGGTTTTACCCCCGTCCCGCCCCACTCCCGGCTTTTCCTGCCACATCAGGGGGGCCCGAGCCCAGCACGGCCCCACTGAGGCCCCCGCGCCACGCTGTCCCCTGACCCCCAGCCTCACCCCGTGGGTCGCAGGCGGCCGCGATGCTGCTGGAAGAGAGCAAGAGGCTGCGGGGCCGGCAGCCCCTAATCCCATCGCCCCGCCGTCTGCTTCTGCCCTCCGATCCGCCCCGCTAATCCCCTTACGATAAGCTCATTGCCTCCCCGGCGGCCCCCGGCCATCCTCCGTCCCCGATGCCGGGGAATGGAATCCGTGGCCGGGAACTGTGGGATGCACAGGATGAGCTGGGGACCAGGGGGCTGCGGAACAGCCAGCCCGAGTTCGGCCGGGAACCGGGCAAACGGGTGGGAAAGGGGCGGATTCCCAGTAAAAGTGCCTTGGGAAAAGGTGGCGGAATGGGGGGAGCGGAAAGAGATCGGCTCAGCCTCTCTGGTAGCCGAAGTGGGTTTCCTGCAAGCCCAAAAACTGCCAGCGTGCACGCACAAGATGATGGGGTCCCCACTCCATCTCCCGGCAGCGACCTCAACGGCTTCAACCCCCACCGGTGGGGGAAACTGAGGCACGGCCTGACCCCACGAGGACGGAGTGGGCTGGAGGAGCTCCAGTGGCTTTCCCTCCCGGCGCACTCCCCGGTGGGACACGCCGGCTCCCACGGAATCCTCCCCCTCGCAGGCGGAGGACCGAAAAAAAGGAAAAAAAAAACAAAAAAAACTAATTAAGGCTACAAAGGGAAAAGCGGCGTTTGTGCAAGGTTGAAAAGCTCCGCTCCGGGGCTGAGCCGATTAATTAGAGCTTTTGTCTGCGGCTCCCTTCGACATGGAGGGAACAATTTACATCAAGGGGACCTTCCCGGGCTGGAGGAGCTTTTCCCGGGGAGCGCGAGAAGGGGGCGGGGGGGGGAAGGGGAAGGGGAAGGGAAGGAAGGGGGGGACCGTTCGCCACGTTTGACGGAGGGCGTTGAGGAGGAAGCGAAGCCGCTGCATCCTCGAGGCACCGCATTGCAGAGGGTGTTTTTATTCAGCGCATCATCCGCCGTTTCTCATTCCCCCTTTCCAGCTAAATTTGGCCCCTGAGATGCGCAGGCGAGGAAGGCGGCGGAGGGGTTTTTGGGGTGGGGGGGGTGGCAGATTTAGGCGCAGACGGGGATGCTCATGCGGCGGTGCGATGGCTGAGGGGACGCGGGGCTGTTTTCCCGGCTCCGGCATCCCCCCGGTGTTGGGGAACGTGGCGCGGGACAGGGGATGCCGCAGGACGGGAGCGGGATGCGGGTGGCCACCCCGCATGGGGCTTTCCCATGGTTGTCCCCCATGGGGGACCCCCACAGTCGTGTGTGTCCCCCCCCCAATCCTTCTCAGACAGGCAGCTTTTTTAAATGCTTTTCTCTTTTAATGGGCCGCCCTTCCCCGCTGCGTCCCACCTTCTAAACCATGGAAGGAGGGAAAAAATCCACGTTTTTCGACCCAAAACGCTCGTCCCGGCTGGAGCGTGGCTCTGCCCGAGAGGTGGCAGCAGGCGACCGCGCTCGGTGGCAGCCGGGCTTGTCCCTGGGGGGGGCCAGGCCTGGCCTTGGCTGGGGTCCCCGAGGCCCCCCCGTCCCCAAGCGCCCCCATCCCCATCCCAGTTTGAGCTCTGGCTCCCTGCACTGGTCCCAGATCACCGGGGGAAGCGATAACCACGAGGAAACCATCGCTTTTGAGCGGGACGGGGACGGGGAACGGGTCGTGCAGGGGGGAGAAAAGCGAGTTTCCACATCTCACACAGCTCCTGAGCCCCCCCCCTCCCCCCCCAGCCCCTGCTAAAATTCCCCTCTGCCGGGGGGCAGTGCCTGACGCCGTGTCCCTGTTCCCAGCTGGTTCCCATGGGATAAAAACCAGGATGCGTAAGGGATTACGTGTCCCCTGGCCGGTCGCACCCTGCGAGCAGCATCTTAAACCCCTGCGTCCCTTCTGCCGCCGGTGCCGTCACCCCCCTGGGTTATCCGTTGTCCCCACAAGGTACCGGTGAAATGGGAGCTGTCCCTTCCCCTCCTGCCCCTCCCGGGGCAGAATCGGGCCCTGGCACATCCTGGCAAAGCCCAGTGGCCTCCGCTTCCTCCGCGAAGCCCGTCCCAACCGCCAAGTCACCACTTCCCTCGCCCCCACCGTCCCCCGGCTCCTTCCCGCAGCCTTGTGCAATCCCTCGCCGCCTGCCCTCCCGGGGGGGTTTTCCTGCCCCTGTGGGGCTCAGCCCCCCACGGGTCGGGGGGACCAGAGCATGGGCTCAGCCCCACGCAAGGAGGGGACGTGGCCGGAGCGGGGGCCACCATTCGCTGTGGGGTGTTGGTGGCAGCGGCCGGGGGTGAGGATGCTCACAGGGCTGGGGGGGGGGCAGTTTGCCACGGGCAGGGCTGGAATGCCTGGAGCATCCTGGCTGCATCCCTAGGGATGCTTCAGGGGGCCTTTTTTTGGGGGGGGGGGGGGGGGGGAGACCATGCCACCGCTGTGGTCCCCCCCACCAAGCATCCCGTGGCCTTGCAGGTCCCTGTCTGCTGCGGCGTGGGGGTGCTGACGGCGCTGAAGGGACATTCCCTCTCCTTCCCGACCCTGCATTCCGACTGGGGGACATCGCCCGGGTCACCTGGAGGTCCCGAGGGACCCACATGGCCGAGGCCAAGCCCAGGGAGAGGTTGTTCGCCGCCGACTAACTGCCCGGCTTGCGTGGCCAGCCGCTCCTCCACCCCACCAGCCCGCGGCTGGAGATCAGCCCCCTCAAACTGGAGGAGAGCGGGAGGCACGAGGAGGTGGTGGACACCTTCTCCGACCCCACCAACCCGAAGACCTTCCCCTACTTCTTGCTGGTTTGTGGGGAGTCCAAGGACGGAGGGAGGAGGGGCGCGGGGACCAAGCTTGGGGTCAGCATGTCCCCATGGCAGGGGGGGGGGCTACCACTGCGTGAGCTCCCCAAGCCCACCCATCCCACGGTGTCCCCACCTTGAACCATGCGGAGGAGCCCGGGATGGGAGAAATTCCCCTTCCTCTTTCCTCCACCCGGCCTCGGGGGCACCCAGACCCCCCCCCACAAGGTGGAGGCCGGTCCCTTTGTCCCCAAAATAGCCGTGGCCCCGCGGCTCATGCCATGCCCACAGGTGGCTTGGCCAGGATCGGTGACAGCGGAGGAGACAGCGGGAACACCGCGGGACCCCAGGGAGAGACGGAGCCCAGTGCTGGAGACACCACGCCGCGGGGCGAAGGTGGGGGGCAGCCCCCGGGAGGCGGCGGAGGGGACGGGGACGTGTGGGGTGCGGGACCATTACTGCGTGGTGAAGGGGCATCTCGTGGCCATTGTCCTCGGGCCACACTTGATGCTGGTGGCCGCCGTCCGCATCGTGACCAGGGACAAAGCCACCGAGCCGGGGGGATGCTCAGGGTGAGCCCAGTGGGGTGTGAGCCCCCCGGCATCGCCGCTCCGCAGGGACCGTCCCCATGGAGGAGCCCGGATTCGGGGCAGGGGGAGGGTGGTCCCTGTGCCTCAGTTTCCCCGGCTGGGGAGAGCCCAGGCTGCCCCAATAAAGCCCCTCGAGGCTGCGAAGCGAAAAACCCGGTTTCCTCATCCCTTGCCCAAGCGGCTGCCCCAAAACGCGGCAACGCCTCTTCTTCCTCCCAGAGGCCACCGCAGCACCATGATGGGGGGCCCAGCACCCCCCCCACCCCCCCCCCGGCACCAAAACACACCCCTGCACCGAGCGCGCCGCGGCACCGGCTCTCAGCACATCCCCATCCGGGGACACCTCCGTTAGGGGGACATCGTGGGTTCCCTATTTACGGCCCCGAACGCGGGGCGAGAGAATAATTCAGCGTCTCATAAAACCTTCTCCAGTTTATAATAAGTGAATTATTTACTGGTGACCCTGAGTAAATGCTGCACGGCATAAATTATTGAGTGGCAGATCTGTCAAAAAGTTCTCATAAATAAGTTATCCGGTGCCGTCTTAATGTTCCCAGTAAATTACTCATTCAATCTCCCGTCTAAATGCTCTCCTGGGGAATACTCGCGCCTGCTGATTTATGAATTAGGTCTGGGCAAATCCGGAGGATTCGGCAGGAGAGTCCTGCCAGGACACCCCCGGCTCCCGCTTCCCCGGGGCGTTTCATCCCGAGCGCGTCCCCGCTGCTGCCGCGTCCCGCAGCCGCTGGGAACCGGGCGGGACGGATGCTGGTCTGCTCGCCCCGGGGTGCTCAGGGCGATCCCAGGGTCCCACAGCGATCCCGGGATCCCGCAGCGATCCCGAGGTCCTCCAGTGATCCAGGGTCTTGCAGCAATCCCAGGGTCCAGCAGTGATCCCAATGTCAGGCAGCGATCCCGGGGTCCTGCAGCGATCCCAGGGTCCCACAGCAATCCCGGGATCCCGCAGCAATCCTGGGGTCGGGCAGGGATCCCAGTGTCCCACAGGGATCCCGGTGTCCCACAGCAATCCTAGGGTCCCACAGCAATCCCGGGATCCTGCAGCGATCCCAGGGTCAGGCAGGGATCCCAGAGTCCCGCAGTGATCCCGGGGTGGGGCAGGGATCCCAGTGTCCCACAGCGATCCCAGTGTCCCACAGGGATCCCAGGGTCCTACAGCAATCCCAGGGTCCCACAGCGATCCCAGGGTCCCACAGCAATTCCAGGATCCCGCAGCGATCCCGGGGTCCTCCAGCGATCTGGGGTCCTGCAGCAATCCTGGAGTCCAGCAGTGATCCCAATGTCAGGCAGCGATCCCGGGGTCCCCCAGTGATCCCAGGATCACTCAGCAATCCTGGGATCCCGCAGCAATCCTGGGGTCAGGCAGGGATCCCAGGGTCCTGCAGCAATCCCGGGGTGAGGCAGGGATCCCCGTGTCCCACAGTGATCCCAGGGTCCCACAGTGATCCCAGGGTCAGGAAGTGATCCCGGGGTCAGGCAGTGATCCCAGGGTCCCACAGCGATCCCAGGGTCCCACAGCAATCCCGGAGTCCCTCAATGATCCCAGGGTCCCACAGTGATCCCGGGGTCCTACAGCGATCTCAGGGTCCAGCAGCGATCCCAGTGTCGTGCAGCAATTCCAGTGTCCCAGAGCGATCCCAGTGTCCCACAGCGATCCTGGGGTCCCAGAGTAATCCCAAGGTCAGGAAGTGATCCCAGATCCCACAGTGATCCCAGGGTCCTCCAGTAATCCCAGGGTCCCGCAGAGATCCTGGGGTTGGACAGTTATCCCAGGGTCAAGCAGCAATCACGGGATCCCACAGTGATCCCAGGATCTGGCAACATTCCTGGGGTCCCGCAGCGATCCCGGGCTCCCACAGCAATCCCAGGGTTCTGCAGCGATCTCGGGGTCCCGCAGTGATCCCAGTGTCCCAAAGCGATCCCAGGGTCCCACAGCGATCCCGGGGTCCTCCATCCACCCCGGAGTCAAGCGCTGACCTGGGGGTCCCTCAGCCATCCCGGGGTCCCACAGCCATCCCGGGCTCCCACCATGCTCCCGGCATCCTGGCATCCTGTAGCTTCCCGCCCGCTCCCAGCCCTGCTCCGCACTTCCCCGGTGCCGGAGGGAGCCCGAGGGGCTCCCCCAGACCCCCCAGCGCCCCGCGGCTCGTTACCTGGGCACCCCGGGCTCGTTACCTGCGCTTTATCGCCCGCAGGCCCTGGGGTTTTATTGCCGTTGTAACCATCGCCCGGAGAACGCGCGTCTCCGTCTCTCCCAAAATCCTCCCCGCCGGCAGTCCCGGGGGATGCTCCCCGCATCCGGAGCGCCCCAAGAACCGCGTTTCTCCCAGGTCCCGGGCGGAATTAAAGCGTGGCCCAAGGAGCGGGAGAGCCGCGGTCCCGCGCAGGAGGCGAGGCAGGGAGCCAGGAGCCCCGGGAGAGGATTTCTCCGGGTCGATCGTCCCTCTCCCCGCCAGCGGCGCCCAGGAATTGCAGCCGCTTTCCATGAGCGGCTTTGCTCTGCCTCGTATTCCGGCTGCGGAGCTGAATAAAATATTACGTTGTGACTCGAGGGGTGAGGGGGTGGGGAAGGGCCCCCCCCGTGAGGCAGCATTCCTGGGGGATGCCGAGTTTTTCCTGGGGAGGGAGGCAGGAAAGAGGAAAATTCCCAGCAAGAGCTGGGGGTTTAATGGGAGATCGGGATGCCACACTGTCATCCGTGCTGGGAGAGCTGGATTTGCCTCCATGGACGGGATGGGGATGGGGATGGGCATGGGATGGGGATGGGATGGGCATGGGATGGGGATGGGATGGGATGGGATGGAGATGGGATGGGGATGGGATGGGGATGGGATGAGGATGAGGGTGGGGATGGGATGGGTTGGGATGGGGATGGGGATGAGGATGGGGATGGGATGGGATGGGGATGGGGATGGGGATGAGGATGGGATGGGATGCGATGAGATGGGATACGATGGGGATGGGATGGGATGGGATGGGATGGGATGGGATGGGATGGGATGCAATGAGATGGGATGGGGATGGGATGGGATGGGATGGGGATGGGATGCAATGAGATGGGATGGGATGCAATGGGGATGGGATGGGGATGGGATGGGGATGGGATGGGATGAGATGGGATGGGGATGGGATGGGATGGGATGGGAAGGGATGGGGATGGGGATGAGGATGGGATGGGATGAGATGGGATGCAATGGGGATGGGGATGGGATGGGATGGGATGGGATGGGATGAGATGGGATGGGATGGGGATGGGGATGGGGATGGGGAGGGGATGGGATGGGATGGGGATGGGGATGAGGATGGGGATGGGATGGGATGGGATGGAATGGGGATGGGGATGAGGATGGGGATGGGATGGGATGAGATGGGATGCAATGGGGATGAGGATGAGGATGGGATGGGATGGGATGGGATGGGATGGGATGGGGATGGGGATGGGATGGGATGAGATGGGATGCAATGGGGATGGGATGGGATGGGATGGGGATGGGATGGGGATGGGGATGAGGATGGGATGGGATGGGATGGGATGGGGATGAGGATGGGATGTGATGGGATGGGATGGGATGGGATGGGATGGGGAGGGGGCCGGGTGTCGCTGGGGACACTCCTGCAGCAGCACAAAAGCCACCCCGGCCCGTCTGCCATGGCAGAGCCCCCCTCGCCCATCACCCGGGCGCCCGGCCTGCGCCAGCGTTTGCTTTAATAATTGACGGCCGGTTTGCGGGGGGGGCGATTATTTATTTAAAGGAAACAGCGTGTTAACAAGAACCCAATCCAATCCCCGGTGACAGGTGTCGGCTTTATTAGCGCCTCCATCCCAGCGCCGAGCCCGGCAGGCAAACAAACAACCGCCACCAATAAAACCCTCGTTAGGAGCCGTGAGCACACGCCAGAAATTAGTTGGGGGGGGGGGGAGATTAATAAATATTAAAAGGCAGCGCCCCCCCCCCCCGCCATGGCGGCTCGTGCCGGGTGGGGTGGAGGGATGCGGAGCTGGGGCTGCAAATGGTGATGCTGGAGGCGGCGCTTTGGCCAAATCCCCGGCTGGTCGGCACCTGGGGGAGGTGGTGTCCCCTTTTGGCCCCAGGACACCCAAATCTGCCCCTTCTTGCCCCAGTTTGGCAGCGGGGAGCAACCTCAGTGGGGAAACTGAGGCACGGAGGAGAGGGACCGGTCACAGCGCCCAGGGGAGATGGGTCTCACAGAGCCCTTTGTGGAGGAGCCCCCAATGGGGAAACTGAGGCACGGAGGAGAGTGACCAGTTCGTGGCACTCAGGGGAGATGGGTCTCATGGAACCCTTTGTGAAGAGCCCCCGATGGGGAAACTGAGGCACAGAGGAAAAGGTCTGGTCTGCGGCGCCCAGGGGAGATGGGTCTCACGGAGCCCTTCATGGAGAAGCCCCCGATGGGGAAACTGAGGCACGGAGGAAAGGAACCGGTCTGTGGTGCCCAGGGGAGATGGGTCTCACGGAGCTCTCCATGGAGGACCCCCCGACGGCAGTGTCGGGGCAGCGACAGGATTAGTGCCGGCAAAACCAGGCTCAGTCCTCAGCCGCCGTCCGGGGGCCGAGGCGGGGGGGAAGGAGAGCGGATTTTCCCCCAGCACAGGATTATTCCGAGGCGCTGTGTCGGGGGCGGGGAGGGGGGGTGGCTGGCCCAGCGGTTTGGGGTGCTGGGGACGGGGGTCCCCCATGGGTCACCGTCACCCGGCGGCTGAGAACGGCGGCGATCGAGGCACCGATGGTTGCCACGCTGGCCCCGCGGGGGCTCTGCGGCACGTCCCCATCTGTTTGGTGTCACTTCAGCAAATGGCTCCGTGAGGACCAGCTGCGAGCTGGCACCCAGCGCCCGGCTGGCACCCAGACCCCCCCCCCACCGCCCCCCGCAACCGGCCGGGGGAGCCAGAGCCACGCTGGTCCCCCGCGGGCCCGAGTCCCGCCTCGACCACCTTTCCCCGGGGCTCATCTGCCCCCAGAAATAAAGGAATTAAAGAAAAAAAAAAAACAAAACGGTATCGGCAAGTCGCGGGGGGGGGGGGGGGTGGTGGAATTTTGGCACCCGGCTTCTCGCAGCGCCCGGTGGGGGTTCTCTGGCGGCTCATACGGGGCCGAGCCGTGCCCCCCCCCAGCCCCCCGCTCCCCCCGTCTCCCTTCTCCCCGTCACTTCCACCCGCTTGTGAAATTTGTTTTCCGCCGGGAGCCGGGGAGTCGCTGGCGGGGGTGGGGTGGGGGGGGGGGGGGGTTGGTGGGGGGGCTGGGGAGAAGCTGCTTTTTTCTTAGGAAATCGTGTTTCCCGCAGCTCTTCGCCAACCGCCGGGGGGGCCCAGCGCCCACCGCGGCCCCCCCTGGAAGGCGGAACAGAGGGCACCCGGCCGGAGCCAACGAACGCAGGCACAGAGGCTTCCTCCTAATTGCTTTTTTTATTATTATTACTATTATTTTAAATAATAAAATAATAAAAATAGAGAGACCTAACGTGGGGTTGAAGGGTTGGGGTATCGACTTCTCCAGCCCGGACGCTTCTTTAGGCAGGGAATTCACCTGCCGAGGCGCTTTTCCTAAGCCTAAAAAATACCTTAAATTATTTTTCCCTTCGCTTCCACCCGCGGTGGGAGCATCAGGCGCCGCAACACCCCCCGGGGACCCCCCCAGGTCCTGACCCCGCGAGGCCCGGGGCCGGCTAACAAGCGGCTTCGTTAGCCGTTCCGCTCCGGCTGGTAATGAGGGAAGGCGAGCGGGTTCTGGAAGCTGCTGGGAGACATTAAGGCTCGGGATGAAGATCGTGAGGATGGTGGTTGTTGGTGGCGCAGACGGGCTTTGGTGGCCCAGCGCACGCCACGGGGGCTCCTGTTCCCGCGCTCGGCAACAAACCCCATGTTGCGGGGTGATGGGGACACACACACCCCCCCCCCCGGGTCCAACTGCACCCCCACCCCCACCCTGGGGACATTTCGGGGGGACCCCGCCGCCGAGGTTGTCCCCAGGAAGCCGGAGCTCAAGCCGCCCCGACGCCGGGGTTGATGGGCCCAACCCGGCCACGCTGCCCCATCGGCATCCGGACTTTGCCTCCCCCCCCCGAATTTTCCAAGATTTTAGGGGTGCTGCCTCTGCTGCTCCCCCCCCCCCCGCCATAAGCCAACCCCGGGGGTTGTCCTCGTGTCCCCGAGCGGTGGCTTTCTCCTCCCGTCAGCGCATTCCCGGCTCCTCCCTGACCTCCCTCCTCTTCCTCCCCAAAATCCTTCATATTTCTCCTCCTCTCCCACTCACATTCCTCCGGGCGCCCCCGGGGGGGGTGGGGAAATGACGGCTCCGAGGGGCCCCCCACCCCCCAGGAGACCCTCCCAGGGACAGTTTGCCTGGGTTTGGGGACAGAGAAGCCCCCGGGGGTGGCACAGCCACGCTCCCCCCACGCAGCCCCCCCCCCTCCGAGCCCAGCCAGACTCAACCTCCATCACTTCCCCCCCCCATACCCCCCCCGGAGAGCTGCCGTTATTGCTTTTAATAAAAAAAATCCTTTATTTTCTGCTCCTTTTATTGCAATCATCTGTCTCGGGTGTTCCAGAACCCAGCGTGAAGGCCCCCAGTGCCCCCCCGCCCCCCCGGGGGGATTTTTGGGGGTCCCTGGGCTCTGTCCCTTGGGTGCCACTGGGTGTAACCCCCCCCCCCCCCCAAGAATGGCGTTTCCCTGGGGAAAAGCCGCTGCTGAAGGAAGACGCTGAGGAAGAGGAGGGCGGCTGGAGCCCCCCCAGCAGGGACCCCGCTGCCCCCCAAGTCCCCCCCCCAAGTCACACAAGGAATGCCACGGCCTGGGACGGGGAGCGGTGGCGGGGGGGGGGGACGGAATCCCTGCTAGAACCAAAAAAATTGGCCTTTCTGCTGTGGCGTGTGGTGGCTCAGTGGCCTCGGGCCCCCAGATGTCCCCCGGGGGGGACCCAGCGCTGCTCTCCCACCCCCTTGGCAGCGGGAGCTGCTGACTCAGCCCCGCGCTGGTTCCCAGTTTGCAGCGGTTGCTCCCAAACCCTCAGGGCTCCAAATCCCAGTTGAGAAAAAAAAATTTAAAAAAATTAAAAAAAATTAAAAAAAAAATTAAAAAAAAGAAAAGAAACTCAAAAACACCCAAAAAACACCACACACACACACCCCACCCCACCCCCCCAGCCACGGGGGAAGCTGAAGCTTCTGCCGCCGCCGGGGCCTGGGAATGGGGACAGGGGACGGGGCTGCGGGGTCCCAGGTGGGTGCTGGGGGGTCACAAGGGGTGGTCTGGGGTCCTGAGTCGGGGGTGAGGGGTCCCAGGTGGCTGTTGGAGGGTCCTGGGTGGGTGCTGTGGGGTCCGGGTGGGTGCTGTGGGGTCACAAGAGGTGGTGTGGGGTCCCGAGTGGGTGCTGGGTGGTCCCGAGTGGGTGCTGAGGGGTCACAAGAGGTGGTGTGGGGTCCTGGGTGGGTGCTGAGGGGTCCCAGGTGGCTGTTGGAGGGTCCCAGGTGGGTGGTGTGGGGTCACAAGGGGTGGGGTGCTGTCCTGAGTGGGTGCTGGGGGGTCCCAGGGGGTGCTGGGGGGTCCTGACTGGGTGGTGTGGGGTCCTGAGTGGGTGCTGTGGGATCCCGCGTGGGTGCTGGGGGGTCCCGGGTGGCTGTTGGGGGGTCTCGAGTGATGGGGGATCCCAGGTGGGTGCCGTGTGTAGGCAGCCCAACACGCACACACGAGCAAATGCACACCCCGACACGCAAACATGGCCCCAACACGCGTGTAACTCCCCAACATACACACACACCCCAACACGCATGTACACCCCCAACATACACACACACAACACGCATGTACACCCCCCAACATACACACACCCCCAACATGCATGTACATCCCCAATATACACACACACCCCCAACACGCATGTACACCCCCTAACATACACACACACCCCCAACACGCATGTACACACCCGAACATACACACACACCCCCAACATGCATGTACACCCCCAACATACGCACACACCCCCAACACGCATGTACACCCCCAACATACACACCCCCAACACGCATGTACCCCCCAATATACACACACAAAACACGCATGTACACCCCCCAACATACACACACCCCCCCAACACGCATGTACACCCCCAACATACACACACACCCCCAACACGCATGTACACCCCCCAACATACACACACACCCCCAACACGCATGTACACCCCCAACATACACACACACCCCCAACATGCATGTACACCCCCCAACATACACACACACAACACACATGTACACCCCCCACACACACAGACACGCGTGACGCGTGGGAACATGCTCTCTCGCACCCCAACAGGCAGCCGCCCCCCCCATCGCTGCACCACACGAACACCCCCACGCCCCCTCCCCTTTTCTCCCCCCCATACCCCCTCCCCCATTGCCCCCCCGTACCCACCCCCCTCTTCATTCCCACGCCCTCCCATTCCCTCCCCATGCCCACTCCCCCCATCCCCCACCCCATCCTCACCTCCCCCTTCATGCCCCCGCCCCCCCATACCCACCCCCCCATGCCCACTCCCCCCATTCCCCCCCATGCCCGCCCCCCCTTCCTGCCCACTGCCCCCCATTCCCTTCCTATACCCACGCCCCCCATTCCCCCACCCATTCCCACCCCCCCATGCCCACGCCCCCCGAATCTCCACCCCATACCCACCCCCCCATGCCTATACCCCCCCACTCCCCCCCATGCCCGCCCCCCTTTCCTGCCCACTCCCCCCCATTCCCCCTTCTATACCCACGCCCCCCATTCCCCCACCCATACCCACCCCCCCATGCCCACGCCCCCCAATCCCCCCCATTCCCCCCCGATTCCCCCACCCATACCCACCCCCCCATGCCCACTCCCCCCCATTCCCCTCCTATACCCACGCCCCCATTGCCCCCGTCCCCCCATTCCCCCCCGCTTCCCCCTCCCATACGCACCCCCCCATGCCCACGCCCCCCGAATCTCCCCCCCATGCCCACTCCCCCCCATTCCCCCCCTGCCCACCCCCCCTTCCTGCCCACTCCCCCCCATTCCCCTCCTATACCCACGCCCCCATTCCCCCCGCTTCCCCCTCCTATACCCACCCCCCCATGCCCACGCCCCCCCCATTCCCCCCCCATGCCCACTCCCCCCCATTCCCCCTCCTATACCCACCCCCCCATGCCCACTCCCCCCATTCCCCCCCATGCCCGCCCCCCCTTCCTGCCCACTCCCCCCCATTCCCCTCCTATACCCACGCCCCCCATTCCCCCCCGCTTCCCCCTCCCGTACCCACCCCCCCATTGCCCCCGCCCCCCCCTTCCCCCCCCCCCCCCGCTTCCCGGTGCCCCCGCCCCCCCGCCCCGCCCGCCGCCCCGCCCCGCCGGCCGCACACTCCGGGGCTCGGCGCGGAGCGGCGCGGTCGGGCGCGGAGCGGAGCCAGCGGCCCTTCCCCGGCCGGGCCATGCTCTAACGGGGCCGGTAGCGGGGCCGGGCGGAGCGGGGCAGCGGCCACCCCCCGCGGCCCCTGCCCGGAGCGCGGCCGGGGCGGGAGCATGCGGATCCTCTTCCTCTGCCTTCTGACTCTCGCTGATACCCGCGGGCAAGGTGGGTACCGGGCATCGGGGACCGACACCGGGCATCGGGGACCGGGCAACGGGCGGCGGCGGCGGCGGCGGGGCCGCCCGAAGTGCGAGTCCCAACTCGGCGGGCAGCGCTCCAGCCCCCGGCTGGGCTCCGGCAGCGGCTCCGGTGCCGCCCGGTGCCTCCCGGTTCCCGCTGGGATGAGAGCGGGTCCGGCCGGCTTCGGCCCCCGGGACGCGGCGGTTCGGTGCCGGGGGCGGTGGGACCCCCCCCCCTTTTCCCCTTCCCTTCCCCCCCCCGCAGCTGGGGCCCCTCGGTCCGCTCCCCCGTGGACACCCCCTCATCGTGGGGTCCGGTTCTCCCCTCCCGTCTGTTCCCCCCGGTTCTGGTCCCGATGGATGCCCCGCTCTGGGGTCAAGGTTTTGTCCGCCCTCTCCCCCCCCGCCGCTAGTCTGGGTGCTGGTCCCGGCCCCGCGGGGTCCCAGGGCCCGGGGCTGGCGGGGCCGGGGGGGGATGTCGCGGCGAGGCCGGAGGAGTCGGGGGCCGGGGGGGTCGGAGGCGAGAAGTTGTGGGTGTCGGGCAGGCGGGGGGACCCCGGGGTGGCCCAGCAGTGGGGGACTGTGCCCTGGCCCCCCCCAGCTGCTGGGGGGGGGGGGGGGGCTGGGGCTGATGGTGGCGGGGGGGGGACCCGGCGATGCTGGCGGGGAGCCGGGTGGGGGCTGCCGTTCGTCCGTCTGCGGGGAGCGGAGGGGGAGCTTGGAGCGGGGCCGGGGGCAGCATGGGGCACCCTCTTCCCCCCCCCTCGCTTTCCAGGGCTTGCTGCAAGCCGGGGGGGGGGGGGGATGGCCAGAGCCCCCCTCCCCTTTCTGACCCCCGCAAAGGGCTGCGCCGTGCCCTCTGGGGGAAACTGAGGCACGGGGGAGTCGCTCAGCCAAGGTCACGCAGAGCAAGACGGTGGGGGGGGACAGCCCTATTGCCCCCCCCCCCCCCCCCCAATCCAGGGCCTCCCCGAAGCCCGGCCTCCCCACGGTGCGAGGGGAGCGGGGAAGCGCGCCCATGCGTGCAGCGAGATCGCCAGGTCTCAGCCCGGCTCGTCCCCCCTCGGCGGGGCTGGAGCCGGGGCAGCCCCTGCCCGGCCCCCGGGCTCCTTCCCTGCTGCAAAATCCAATCTAATTTTTAATTAAGGGGGCGGCGTTGCTAAGATGCCAGGAGGAGGGGAAGAAAAAAAAAAAAATTGAGTCGACCCGGGGGTTTAAAAGGAGCGTGTAAAGCCTCTTAGGGGGGCCGGGGGGGGGCAGATCCCAGGCTCCCCCGCGCAGGGCTGGGGGGAGCACGGCGGGGGCTCCGCTGCCCTCCCAGGAACAAAAGCGCCCGCTCTCCCGCCCGGTGCCATGTGGATCTCGTTGGGAGAAGGGGCCCAGCTCCGGCATCGCCGTTTCAGCGGAGGGAAAAGCCGGATGGCTGGGCCTGGGGGTCCCATGGGGGACTTTGGGGGGGGGGGGGGGTGTCACATCCCCGGGTGAGGGACCCAGTGGCCCCCCCGGGTCCCTCCCATCCCAGCATGGTCCCCACCGTGGAAGTTTTGCTCTTGCGTCGGGGACAAGCCGTGCTCCAAACTGGGGTGCTGGGGGGGGGGGGGGCTAAATTTGGGGTTCCCCCCCATCCTGAGCTGGCTGGTGTGTGCGCGCATGGGGTGGGGGGGTCGGTGCCATTCATGTCGCTGCGCACAAAGATGTTGAATGGGTTTCATCACTCTTCATTTCTCACTAAATAATTTTCTGTATCTTATCTAAATGAAACCCATTATTCTTCCCCCCGTTTCAATCACTCGCCGTGATTGCGCCTCAAATTGAAATATTTATTCATTTTCTGGGCGATTCTTCTTCTCTTTCCTCTCTCTGTGAGGCCTTTTTTTTTTTTTTTTAATTCCCCCCCCCCCCTTCCCTCTCAAAAGCAGCAAAACTGAGACGGGGGAGAGATGGGGGGCTGAGGGAGGGGCAGCAACGGGGGCTCATGCCAGCCTCCCCGGGGCTCGTGGGCCACCCCGGTGTGTGGCTCTGAGACCCAGCACGCTCAGTGCATGCCCCAGCTCCCTGGGGGGGGACGTCACTGCCGTAGGAGCAGGGGGTGGCACCGGGTGGTCTGAGGTCAGGTTGGTCCTTTTGCTGGGGACTGGTTTTGGCTGGGACGGGGCTGGGACGGGGGGATTTGGCCCCTTGGCCCCAGATTTCCAGGGCAGGGGGGATGATACCAGGGTGGCCTGGCCCCAATCCGGGTTGCTAATTCCTTCCCCCCCCCCCCCCCCCCCCCCCGCCCCCGAGGGGGAAGGAAGGTCCTGGGGGTCCCAGCACAGCCCGGGGGGATGATGGGGACAGTGGGGGGCACCTGCCCCCGTCCTCCCTCTGGTGGAGCGGCAGCAGCTGGGTCCCCGCGTGCCGCCGGAGCGGCGGTGGCATGATGTGGTTTGTAAGATGACCACCGTTGTCTGCTGCAGGGTAATAAAAGCCCCCCCCACCCTGGGAGACGCTCCGGGGCTGAGACGTGGCGGTGGCGGGGGGGACGGTGGCCCTCGCCCCCCTCCCTGGCGCTGGGGGCGTTCAGTGTCGTGCCCTGGTCGTGGGCTGGGGGCACTGGGGGAGCGGTGGCGACGCTGGTGGCTCTGCCTGGCCCACCACGGGGTCCCTGGGCTTCCCTCGGGTGCTGGCCTGGGGTGACCCCCACCCACCCCCCCCACACTCCCCATCCCCATGGGCACAGGGTGCCCTGGGCCCGGAGCCGCTCTCCCGGAGGAGCTGCTCCGTCTCTGGCTCCGGTTTGGCCCCGCCGTGGCCAGCGGCGCGGTGGCAGTGGCCGGGCTCTTGCAGCGTGTCCCCCGATGCCAGGCGGACCCGTGCCAGCCCCCCCGCGTCCCCCCTGGGCAAGACCCTGGGTCACCGTGATCAAACATAACACCCCCCTGTCCCCAGAACCCCTCAGCAGGGGGACGGAGCCGCGGCGGGTCCCCCCCCCCAGCAGCAGGATGACACCCCCAGCCCCGCAGCCACCCTTCAGGAAACCATTTTGGCAACTGGGCCGGGGGCTCGCGGGCACTGGTGGGGCTCTGCCGACGCTTTTCCCTCCTCTGGGGGTGGGCGCGGGAAGGGGCCAAAGCCCCTTCCCCACTCTGGGGCTGCTCCGTCTTTGCGGGGGGGAGCGGAACGAGGCGGGGGTGCGCCGCAGCCCCGCGGGAGGGGTCCGGATGCGGCCCCCCGGGCTCTGCCCCGCTGCCTTCGGGGCTGGCGGGACGGGCTCCGCCGCCACCACCCCGTGCCGGGACTTGCCTGGGCAGCCCGTGCCAGGGCTGAATCACCCGCTGCCGCGCTGGGGCCCGGTTTGCCGGCGGGGAGGCAGCCAGCCCAACCGCGGACCCCCCCCCCCCCGCCACCTCCGGTAGCCACCGCCAGCATCCCGCCCGTTTTCTGCCGGAGCCGTCCGTTGGTCCGTCCATTGGTCCGTCCGCGGTGACCTCTGGCAGCCCGACCGCCCGGAGGTGAGTTCAGGGTCGTTGGGCACCTCTCTGCCCCCCACCAGAGCTGAGCAGCGTTAATTACATTCCCGTCCTTTAATTCGGGATTGGTTTAATCCTGAGCCGGCTTTCCTCCTCCTGGCCTAGATCCTACCTGGGATGCACGACTGTCCTGGGGAGCACATCCCCGGGGATGCCGGAGCTGGCTCCGGGCACGGGACGGTGGCATGCGGTGCCTGCCCGTCCTCGCTGCTCCTCCGCCACCCTCCGTGGGTCCGTCCATCCGACACAGCCCCCCGCCGTGCGGGCAACGCGGGGATTATAGCTAACTCTCCATAAAGATTCCCCTAATTGCTTGCCTTACCTCAGGTTTTATCATCAAAGCATCCGTTATTCCCTCTCTAGCCTCCTTTTCTTTTTATTATCTCTTAATTAATCACTCCAGCTTTCACACTTAGCAGATAATTACAGTCTCCTGGGCACACAGCTCATTTTCATAACCTCCTGCTCCCAGCCAGGAGTGGGCACGGTGTGGGAGCAGGGAAAGACGGAGGGGACGGAGGGACCATCCTGGGCTGGCAGCGTCAGCCACAGCCGCTTCTCTCGGTGGCAGCGTGGCCACCACGTCACCCTCCAGATGGGCAAGTGGGCAGCGCTGGGTACCAGCCTGCGGGGGAGGATGCTCGGGTGAAGAAACCCCCCGGTACCAGCCTGGAGGGGAGGATGCTCAGTGAGGAGCCCCCCGGGTACCAACCTAAAGAGGAGGATGCTCGGGTGAGGAACCCCCCAGGTACCAGCCCAAAGGGGAGGATGCTCGGGTGAGGAACCCTCCGGGTACCAGCCCGCAGGGAGGATGCTCAGTGAGGAGCCCCCCAGGTACCAGCCCGCAGGGGAGGGTGCTCGGGTGAAGAACCCATCAGGTACCAACCTAAAGGGGAGGATACTCAGCAAGGAGCCCCCTGAGTACCAGCCCAGAGGGGAGCATGCTCCGTGAGGAGCCCCCACCAGGTACCAACCTAAAGAGGAGGATGCTTGGGTGAAGAAACCCCCAGGTACCAGCCTGCAGGGGAAGATACTCACTGAGGAGCCCCCCAGGTACCAGCCTGCAGGGGAAGATACTCACTGAGGAGCCCCCCGGGTACTAGCCCACAGGCGAGGATGCTCGGGTGATGAAACCCCCCGGTACCAACCTAAAGAGGAGGATGCTCAGCAAGGAGCCCCCCAGGTACCAGCCCACAGGGGAGGATGCTCGGGTGATGAAACCCCTGGATACCAGCCTGGAGAGGCAGATGCTCAGTGAGGAGCCCCCGGGGTACCAACCTAAAGGGGAGGATGCTCAGTGAGGAGCCCCCCGGGTACCAGCCCAGAGGGGAGGATGCTCGGGTGAAGAACCCATTGGGTACCAGCCCAAAGCGGAGGATCGTTGGGGGATGAAACCCCTGGGTGCCAGCCTGGAGAGGAGGATGCTCAGCAAGGACCCCCCCAGGTACCAACCTAAAGAGGAGGATGCTCGGGTGAGGAGCCCCCCGGGTACCAGCCCACAGGGGAGGGTGCTGGGGCGAGGAACCCCCTGGGTACCAGCCCGCAGGGAGGATGCTCAGCGAGGAGCGCAGCCGGGTGATGGGGCAGAGTTAAGGCTGGCTGCAAAAGGGATGGAGCTCTAGTCCGGGCTCCAGCCTGGACTTCGCTGGGACGCATCTGTCGGAGCTGAGAGCTGGAAAATGAGCTCCCTTCCACCCACCCGCCACAAAAGTCCCGTCGGCGTGGCATCAGGCGTGGCGCAGCCGGTGACGCCGGGCCCCGGTGCCGGGCTGGATGCGGCGATGCCGAGGTCGCTGCTGCAAGGGGATGGCGGGAAGGAGGGATTTGAAGAGCAAACCCACTTGGGGAAGGCGCAGGGAAGGGAAAAAGGGGGAGAGAGGCCTTTTCTGCAAGGGCTGGGACATAAAGGGCTGCCAGCGCTGCCATAGCAACGGGCGGATTATGATCCAAATGGAAATCAAAATAAGGGGGGGGGGGGGAAGCGAAAGAGTGGAGTAAAGGAGGAGGGGAGGAAAAACAACTTTTATTTCCAATCGGAGAGCGGTTGTGTGCCTTGGAGGGGTTGCCATAGGAACGGCAAAGAAAAGGAGCCGGGGAAAGTGTGTGTGCGGGCGTGCAAGGGAGCGTGCGGGCGTGCAAGGGAGCGTGCGGGCGTGGGCGTGCGAGGCAGCACGTGGGCGTGCGAGGGGGTGCGGGCGTGCACCCCGCTGCGCCCACGGGAGCGTCGCCGCCACCCTGGGGCACGAGGGGCGATGCAGAGGAGCGGGACGAAGGCTGAGCCCCGTCGGGGGGGGTGTGGGGCGATGCAGAGGAGTGGGATGAAGGCTGAGCCCCGTCGGGGGGGGTGTGGGGCGATGCAGAGGAGCGGGACGAAGGCTGAGCCCCGTCGGGGGGGGTGTGGGGTGATGCAGAGGAGCGGGATGAAGGCTGTGGCCCCATGGGGGGGGTGTGGGGCAATGAAGAGGAGCGGGATGAAGGCTGAGCCCCGTCGTGGGGGGTGTGGGGCGATGAAGAGGAGCAGGATGAAGGCTGAGCCCCGTCGGGGGGACGTGGGGCGATGAAGAGGAGCGGGATGAAGGCTGAGCCCCGTCGTGGGGGGTGTGAGGCAATGAAGAGGAGCGGGATGAAGGCTGAGCCCCGTCGTGGGGGGTGTGGGGCGATGCAGAGGAGCGGGATGAAGGCTGAGCCCCGTTGTGGGGGGTGTGGGGCGATGCAGAGGAGCGGGATGAAGGCTGAGCCCCATCAGGGGGACGTGGGGCGATGAAGAGGAGTGGGATGAAGGCTGACCCCTGTCGGGGGGGGGTGTGGGGTGATGCAGAGGAGCGGGATGAAGGCTGTGGCCCCATCGGGGGGGGTGTGGGGCAATGAAGAGGAGCAGGATGAAGGCTGAGCCCCGTCGGGGGGACGTGGGGCGATGAAGAGGAGCGGGACGAAGGCTGAGCCCCGTCGTGGGGGGTGTGAGGCAATGAAGAGGAGCGGGATGAAGGCTGAGCCCCGTCGGGGGGACGTGGGGCGATGCAGAGGAGCGGGACGAAGGCTGAGCCCTGTCGGGGGGGGTGAGGCGATGAAGAGGAGCGGGACGAAGGCTGAGCCCCGTCGTGGGGGGTGTGAGGCAATGAAGAGGAGCGGGATGAAGGCTGAGCCCCGTCGGGGGGATGTGGGGTGATGCAGAGGAGCAGGATGAAGGCTGAGCCCCGTCGTGGGGGGTGTGGGGTGATGCAGAGGAGCGGGATGAAGGCTGAGCCCCGTCGTGGGGGGTGTGGGGTGATGCAGAGGAGCGGGATGAAGGCTGAGCCCTATCAGGGGGGGTGAGGTGATGTAGAGGAGCGGGATGAAGGCCGCAGCCCCGTCACGGGGGTCCCCCCCCAGGCAAACACCCTCCCCCCTTGGTCTCTGACACCGGGGACACCCAGTGAGCCCCATCCCGGGGCAGCTGCAGGACTGGGGGGCACCCACGGTGCCCCCTCCCCGGGTCACCTCTCAGCATCCTCGTGGGCACCGAGGCCCCACCGGGCACCGGAGCAGCGAGGGGCTGGAGATGGGAATATCCCGGTGCCGCTGCCGGGCTGGAAGGGTGCTGGGGACAAAGCCGGGGGGGGGGGGGGGGTCGTCTGGGTGCCCTGGGATGGGTTTGGGTGCCCAGCTCCCATTGCAAAACCCCCTTAACCCCTTACGGGGGGGGGTGGGGGTGGGTGCTCCAGCTGCCTCCTCTTGTGCTTCCTCCCTTCCTTTCTTGGTTTTGTTTTTTAATTAAAAAAAAAAAAAAACAAAACTAAAAACAAAACCCCGACCTTTCAAGTGGATTTGATTTAAAAATAAGAGTTTTAAAACATTCACGAGGAAATTTCCCAGCCTCGGTTTGGGGGCCTGCAGAGCTCCCCAGCGTGTCCCCGGGGAGGGCTGGGGGTGCTGAGCCCCCTCTGGCCGGGCCAGTGGGCTACCAAAGGCGTCTCGGGGGCTCGTGCTGGGCTGGGGGGCACAGGGGTGGGGGGCAGGAGAGCAGCAGTGGGGAAACTGAGGCATGAAGCTCTTTACTGTCTCTATAAACGCGGGCAACCCCAACGCGGGGCCCCAACGCTCCGGCCTTGGCCCAAAAATCCATGGAGCAGCGAGAAGAAATCCCTAAAGCTAAACATTTCCCCCCCCCCCAAAAAAACCCGCCCCCCACCCCCCCTCCAGCCCTGCCACCCCCTTGCTGGGGGTCTGGGCCGGGCGCGGGGAGCTGAGGGTTAAGCTCTGGGTTTTCTTTCTCTCCCTCGTCTTCCAGAGAGCCTTGGCAGGAAATTCCTCAAATTCCAGGCTTGTGGGATCATTGCTGGGCTCCGACCGCAGGAGCGGGGAGCGGGAGCCAGGGCTGCTCCCTCCAGCGCCGGCTTCTCCCCACCAGCCTTCGCAGAGCCCCAGAGGGGAGGGCGGGCTGGTGTCTGCCCCCCCCACCGCCCCCCCCCCGCCAAAGCCAGGGTCACCCCGCTGCGCCCCCCCCCCACCCCCCCCACGGTTGGGGACACGATGCTCCTAATCCCTCCCTTCCCCCCCCCTCCCCCCCCAGGCGAGGACCCCAGTGTCCCCAGTTTGGGGTGACCGAGCTGGTTGTGGGGGGTGTTTGCTGGGCTCAAACTCTCACGGGATTCCCCCCCCCCCCCCCCCAAATAATTCAAGGGGGGGGTGGGACCCCACAGCCCCAGATCGTCATGGAGCCGGTTTGGGGTGCCACTGGGGCTCCCCAGTCCGAGGAGGGGTTGGGTGGGGGGGGTCCCACCCCAACGGGTCGTCGTGTCCCCCCCCCTCCCCCTCCCCCCGCTGCTGCCAGGGAGGGGAAGGAGCCAAAATTTTGGGGAGCCGAGGGGGAAGGGAGCACCCAGGGGGACAACCTGGGGTCCCCACTGCACTGGGGGGGTCAAGCCGGAGGGGGGGGGACAGGACACACCAACTTGCGCCCCCATCCCCGTGGATTCTTTCCCTTCAAACCCATTTCCTCCTGGATCAGGTTTTTGGGTTTTAGTTTGGTTTTTTTTGTTTTGTTTTTGTTTGTTTTTTTTTTAATTAAACCCCATTTTGCGGGGGCTGGAAAGGAGCTGCGGGAGAGGTGGGGTTTGACCTCGGCTCCTCGGCGCTGCTCAGGTCGCGGTGTCGCGCACGGGGAAACTGAGGCACGGCGTTGCGTTGGGTTGGGTTGGGTTGGGTTGGGTTGGGGGGGGGGCACACAGGTCGCATCGCCCACCCCGTCCCCGTCCCCTGACTCATCCTTCTCCCTGCCCCGGACGCGGGGGGCCCGTCTCGGAGCCTCCCGCTCCCGCAGCTGCTCGGCCCGCTTCAACGTGAATGATAATCCCATTATTAAGCGCTGTCTCATTAAGACATCTGTAACGAGAGCGGCTCGGTGGAAGGATGCCAGCGCTCTTTAAATTTTTTTTTTTTTTTTTTTCCCCTCCCCTTCATTAATGAGTAGGGAATTTTATTCCCCCCCCCACCCCTTTTTCCCAAAGAAGAGCTCCCCCCCTCGCCCCCCCCACACACACACAAACAAAAGTCTTAATTAGACATTGTTCCTAACAGGGATATTACACAAATTAATTAAACTCAAGCCAATAAACAGCATTCTGACAGCCCCAGCAATGAAGAGGAAATAACAAGGGGAGAGGCTCCGCCAGCTCCTTCGGGCTGCTGGGGGGGGCGTCGGGGGGGGGGGGGCACTGGATGCCTGGGTTCCCTCGTGGGGGGCTCAGGCCGGGGGGGACGCCTGGCTCTGGTCCCCACTGGGAGATCTGGGTGTCCCTGGGGACACTATGGGGTGGGGTGGTGGGGATGCTCGGGGGGGGGGACGGACGGACCATGGGGTGCGGGGGGGGCAGGTCAGGGGGGGGGATGCTCAGGGTGGGGGGGGACCATGGGGTGCGGGGGGGGGCAGGTCAGGAGGGAGCCTGGATGTTGGGGGCTCAGGCCGGGGGGGGACCTGGCTCTGGTCCCCACTGGGAGATGCTGGGTGTCCCTGGGGACACTATGGGGTGGGGGGGGGATGCTCGGGGTGGGGGGGGACCATGGGGTGCGGGGGGGGCAGGTCAGGAGGGAGCCTGGATGTCGGGGGCTCAGGCCGGGGGGGACAGGACACCTGGTTCTGGTCCCCACTGGGAGATGCTGGGTGTCCCTGGGGACACTGGGGGGGTGGGGGATGCTCGGGGGAGGGGGGGGACCACGGGGGGGGGGGATCGGGGGGGGGCACTGGATGCCTGGGTTCCCTTGTGGGGGGCTCAGGCCAGGGGGGGACCTGGCTCTGGTCCCCACTGGGAGATGCTGGGTGTCCCTGGGGACACTACATGGGGGGAAAGCTTGGCGGGGGGGGGGGGGGGGGTGCTGGGTGCGGGGAGGGGTGGGGTGACCCCGGGAAAGCCGGGTGGGAGCAACATCTGGAGCATCCCGCACATCTGCAGCGCAGGCCTTTGTTTGGCAGCGGCGCAAAGGGCAGCGTCGGGGGTTGGGGGGGGCGGGGGGAGGAGGAGGAGGAGGAGGAGGAAGGCTGGGGTACGAAGGCAGCCCCCGTCTGCCCCCTCGCCCCTTCTGCGGAGCCTCTGAGCAGCCCCAGCAGGGACGGACGGACACACACACACACGCTCATTTTGGGGGTGTCCGGCCTCGGTGTGCACATGGCTGCACACGCATGTGTGCACACACGGCCTGCGTGCCCGGCTCTTACAGGCACAGATATTCCCATGCGAGGACACAGGGGGGCATGCACACACATACATACATGTACACACACGTGCACACACACACACGCTCCTGTGCAAGCATAGAGCTCACACATGCACATACATGTGCACATACACAAACACACACACACTCCTGTCCAAGCACGCAGCTCGTACATGCGCACACACGTGCGCACACACACGTGCACTCCCATGCAAGCACACGGCTGGTACATGCACACACACACACACACACGCACACACACATGCTCCCATGCAAGCACACAGCTCATACATGCACACACATGTACACACACACTCCTGTCCAAGCACACAGCTCATACATGCACACACACATGCACGCACATACTCCCATCCAAGCACACAGCTCATACATGCACACACACACGTGTGCACACACTCTCATCCAAGCACACAGCTCATACATGCACACACATGTACACACACACACTCCCATCCAAGCACACAGCTCATACATGCACACACACACACGTGCACACACACACTCCCGTGCAAGCAGAGAGCTCATACATGCACACACACACACATGCACACACACACTCCCATCCAAGCACACAGCTCATACACACACACACACACACTCCCGTGCAAGCACACAGCTCATACAGACACGTGCACACACGTGCTCCCATCCATGCCTGGCCCTCTGTGCCCCCCCCATGCTCCCCACATTGCCCCGTGCCCCCCCGGCCCCCCGCATCGCCCCGTGCCCTCTGCAGCCCCCCGTGCCCCCCTGGCCCCCCACATCGCCCCGTGCCCTCTGCAGCCCCCTGTGCCCCCCCGGCCCCCCGCATCGCCCCGTGCCCCCCCAGCCCCCCATCGCCCCGTGCCCTCTGCAGCCCCCCGTGCCCCCCCGGCCCCCCGCATCGCCCCGCTTGGGGCCGGCCGAGCCCTTTGTCTTTCTGCCTGGCTGCCCCCTTTCACGGCAGCAGAAAAGGGGCCGAGTTTTTCCACCAACTTTGGGCGCCCGACGGGTCCTTCCCCAGCGCGGGGCAGGTGGGAGGGAGACAAAGACCCCCCCGACCCCCCCAGCCTCTGCCTGCACTGGAGGGGGGCAGGGATTCCTGCCCAGACCCCCCCAAACCAGGGTCCCAAAGGGATGGACCCAACCCTGGACACCCACGTGTGGCACTGGGGATGTGCACCGAGCCCCGGGGGGGGCTCTGTGGGGCAGCAATGGGGGGGGTCCGGCCCCCACGGTCCCACTCCCCCAGCCGGGCTCGTTTGCCGTACCGCGCTAAAGCAATTCATTTATTTTCATCTCTATTTTCTCTCTCTCTGCCCCGGCGCTGGTTTCTGTTTTATTGGCATCTTTGCAGCGCTGAAAGTAATGTAATTACGAGGGGAATTTATATGTTGTTTCGTAAGTCGGGAGTTCTTTTTTTTTATTTTTTTTTTTTTTTATATTATTATTATTAGGTGGGGAATATTTAAGGCTCCTCGGGAAGGAAAAATAGAACGCAATTCCACCACGTCATCTCCCCCCGGTATTTATGCCTCTTCCCAACGAGATTTTAATTGAAAATTGTTTCACATGGTCCCCGCGTTGCGTATTTTTACCCCGACTCTAATGATGACCTGGGGCCTCGGGGGTGGGGGGGGTGGTCATTCTGGGGCTGATGGCCCCCCATCTCCCTTTGCTCTCCCCCTTCCCCATGCCTCAGTTTCCCCGGGAGCGCGGCCGGCATCTCCTGGGGACCATGGCAACCTGAGGACGCTGCCTGGGGAGCGGTACCCAGGGTAGCAGGGACCGTCCCCGCGTCCCTCCGTCGGGCTGAGCTTGAAGGGGTCCGACACAGAGGTGCCGGCGCATCTCCCTGCCCAGGGAATAATGGAGGTGGAATATTTGAGCGGTTGGGAAATGAGCTGCTAAATTTGTTGTGAGATTGGTGTCGCCGACGACGGCGGCTGGGCCGGGAAATGAGAAATTGGGATGTTACGGGAGAAGCTGGTGCCGCCGCGGGGGGGATGGACGTGGCACGTTGGTTTCGTGGGGACATGGAGGGATGGCAGAGCTGGGGTCACCGCAGGCGCCTCGGTGGTACGGAGGGGATGGGGAGCCCCAGTCCTGATGCATGGTCCTTCCCGCATCCCGGTGTTCCAGAGGATGCCATGCTGGGGTGGCACAGAGGGGATGGGGAGCCCTGGTCCCGGTGGGTGCCCATCCCGCATCCCGGTGCTCCGGGGGATGCCGTGCCGGGGTGGTACGGAGGGGATGGGGAGCCCCAGTCCTGATGCATGGCCCTTCCTGCATCCCGATGTTCCAGAGGATGCCGTGCCAGGGTGGCACAGAGGGGATGGGGCTCCCCGGTCCCAGCGTATCCCGGTGCCCCAGGGGATGCTGTGCTGGGCTGGTATGGAGGGGATGGGGAGCCCCAGTCCCAGTGGGTGCCCATCCCGCATCCCAGTGCTCCAGGGGATGCCATGCTGGGGTGGCACGGGGTGGATGGGGAGCCCCAGTCCTGGCGGATGCCTGTCCTGCATCCTGATGCTCCCAGGGATGCCGTGCCAGGGTGGCACAGAGGGGATGGGGCTCCCCGGTCCCAGTGGGTGCCCTTCCCGCATCCCGGTGCTCCGGGGGGTGCTGTGCTGGGGTGGCACTTTCAAGGTGACCGCAGTGGGGGTGCGGGGAGGCGGTGGGGACCCGGCGCTGCCAAAAGCGGGTGGGGAGGAGAGGCGGCGGGGCCGGGGGAGGGGAACCAATCTCCTCCTCATTTGTTTTTATAATTTTGCCTTTTAAAAAATGAAAATAACTGGAGCATCCTTTCCCCGGAGAGCTCCGCTACCGCCGGCTTCGGGAGCAGGGAGTGGAGGGGGAGAAGCATGGAGCGGCCCCCGCCAGCCTGAGGGGACACTGGGGATGCCCGAGTGTCCCCAGCCACAGGGAGGGACGCGCAGCCCCGGGGGAAACTGAGGCACAGTGTGGTCTGTGGGTGGTTTGCGGGGGCTCCTGTACCACCCCCCCCCCGGCCTGGTTTCCCCCCTCAGGGGGCAGTTTGGGGTAAAACAGCCCTGGTTTTGCCACCACCATCGCACGTGCAGAAGTAACGGGGTCACGGCAGCCGGGGACGCTCAGCCAGGCGAAGCCACATCCCCCGAGATGGCGGCGGTGGTGGGGGCGGGGGGGGCAGGCTGGATGCGGCCCCGTCCCGGTGCCTCCCAAGCCCGGGCGCTGGGCACTCGCCAACGATGCGCTGGCGTCATATGATGGTGTTGAAATACTTTCCGTTCCTGCCGGGATGGGGAGGACTCGCCAGTGCCGGGAGCGGAGCCAGGGCGCAGGGTCCGGAGGCAGCCGGAATGGGGACAGGGACAACCGTCTGCTGAGGATGATGGTGTGGCGGGGACGGGGACGGGGACAGGGACGGGGACAACTGGCTGCTGAGGATGATGGTGAGGCAGGGATGGGGACAGGGACGGGGACAACCATCTGCCGAGGATGCTGGTGTGGCAGGGATGGGGATGGGAATGGGGACAACCGGCCACCGAGGATGATGGCATGGTGGGGATGGGGACAGGGACGGGGACAGGGACAATCGTCCACCAAGGATGCTGGCATGGAGGGAATGGGGACAGGGACAACCGGCCACCAAGGATATTGGCATGGAGGGAATGGGGACAGGGACAGGGACAGGGACAATCGTCCACCAAGGATGCTGGCATGGCAGGGATGGGGACAGGGACAACCGGCCACCAAGGATGCTGGCATGGCAGCGATAGGGACAGGGACAGGGAAAATTCTCCACCAAGGATGCCGGCATGGAGGGGATGGGGACAACTAGCCACCAAGGATGTTGGCATGGCAGGGATGGGGACAGAGATGGGGACAACTTGTCACCAAGGATGCTGGCACAGCAGGGACGGGGACAGGGACAACTGGCTGCCAAGGATGCTGGCGTGGAGGGGATGGGGACAGGGATGGGGACAACTTGTCGCCAAGGATGCTGGCGTGGAGGGGATGGGGACGGGGACAACCAGGCACCGGGGATGCTGGCACAGCGGGGATGCTGCCAGCTCCCCGCGCATCCCGGAGTAGCGGCGGCGGGATTCTATTATGAGGAATTAAAGGATAGTAATATTCAATTAATGTCAATCAGAGCGGGATTACAGGAGAGAGATTTTGGTCAAATGGGGTCGATGCGCTGAGGATGCTCTGGGGGCTGGTAACGAAGCTGGGGGGGACACAGAGCTGTGACCCCCAAATAGTGTGGTCGGCACTGGGATGGGTCCCTGGTGCCAGTACCCCCGGCGTCACCACACTGGTACCCCTGGCATCACCATGCTGGTACCCCTGGCATCACCACACCGGTACCCCCAGCATCACTACGCTGGTACCCCAGGCATCACCATGCCAGTATCCCCAGCATCACCACACCAGTATCCCCAGTACCCCTGGCATCACTATGCTGGTACCCACAGCATCACCACACCGGTACCCCCAATACCCCCGGCATCACCATGCTGGTACCCCTGGCATCACCACGCTCGTGTTCCCAGCATCACCACGCTGGTACCCCCAGTATCCCTGGCATCACCACGCTGGTACTCCTGGTACCCCAGGCATCACCACATCGCTACCCCCAGTATCCCTGGCATCACCACACCAGTACCCCCAGCACCACCATGCTGGTACTCCCAGTACCCATGGCATCACCATACCAGTGCCCCCAGCATCACCATGCTGGTACTCCCAGTACCCATGGCATCACCATGCCAGTGCCCCCAGCATCACCACGCTGGTACCCCTGGTATCACCATGCTGATACCCCTGGCATCACCACCCCAGGGTCCCCCCCAGGAGCTGCTCCGGCTTTGCCCCCCGCCATCCAGCCGCGTTAGCATGGCAAAGCCGAGAGGCGAGAGGAGCCGAGAGGCGAGAGGAGCCGAGAGGCGAGGGCATTGCGGGACTCCGAACGGGGCGCGGAAGCGGCTTTTCCTGCCAAGCTGCTCTCGGAGCAGGCGGCTCGGCCTCCTCCCGGCCAGTAATCGCGGCGAAGGAGCCTCATCAGTTCTTCATGGCACCAAGGACCCTCGCCAGCAAATACCAATTTAGGGGCTGGGAGCTGCGGGGGGGCGCGCTGCTGGGGCGGGCGGCTGCCGGATGGGCCCCCCATGCCGGAGCCGGGGCCAGGGGTGATGGGGGGATGCTGTGGGAGATGGTCGGGGGCATCCCCGAAGCGAGGACCCTCCCTGGGAAACCTCACTGGAGCCTTGTCCCAGCCCAACTCCCCATCCCTGGGGTCAGGATGGGGCCCTGCTGCCACCCCAGGGCCACGCAAGGCTGGGGGGGTGACCAGCCCCCACCAGCCACCCGTGTCCCTGCCCCCAGCTGTGGCCGGCTTTTAGCTGAAAGACCCAAATTGCCGGAGCCTAAAATAGCCCCCGACGCCGGGCAGAGCAGGGGGGAGCGCGGGGACGTGCCAGGACCGATCACATCTCGGTGCCAGCACATCCCTCCGGCGAGACACGGCACCCGACAGGATGGGACCCCGCGGGGGCTGCGTCCCCGTCCCCATCCCGCAGCGGGACACAGGGGCTGAGCTCAGCCCCCACTCCGTGCCTCAGTTTCCCCGTGGAGGTCCCCTCCATCGCCAGCCCCTCGCCGGGTCATTTCGGGGCCGGTTTGCGGCACTTGAGCTTTTTTTTTTTTTATGTTTCCATCCCATCGCCTCGCGCCGGGTGACGAGTGGCTCGGGGCGCCGTGACAGTGCGGTGACAGCGATGGGGACGGGGATGGGAGCGATGCCCCCTGCGCAGCAGCCAGCCGCGCTCTCCTCCTGCCCTTCTCTCCCTTTTCCGCTCTGCCGGGCAGGGCCCCAAGGAAGCCAAATCCTCTTTTCTCTCCCGCAGAATAAAACCAGTGAAGGGTGGGTTTATTTTTTTCCCTCCCTTCCCTGTCTAGGGTTTTTTTTTTTTTTTCCCATATAAATAGAAGCAAAGAACTTGGGAAGAGGAAAGGGGGGGGAGGAGGGGAAAGGCTTAAATTTAAAAGCGGCGAGAAGAGGAAGGGGAGGAGGGAGAGTGATAAAATAATAAAAAAAAATAAAAAAGCCCAAAAAAATGGAAGGAAAAAAAAAAAGCAAAGCAAAAACCTCTAGCGCGGAGAGATTTAGCTCCATCTGAAAGCTGTCAGCGCGAATAAAAAGCTTTTCTTTGAACCCTGAGTTTAATAGCGAGAGGAGAGAGAGGGAGATTGGAGCGGCAGCCCCAGGGCTTAATCAGCCCTTCATTTGATAAATAGAGGGAGACAGGGCCGGGAGTGGGGCTCCCCGGCCCCCCCCGCCGCCCCCCCGCGCCCGGCAACACGGGCTGACACGCAGCAGCCACGCGTGTGCCCGCGGGGAGAGCCCTGCAGGGCCCCGCCACCCGCCTCTGCCCCCGCACACGCCCGTGACACGGGTGTTTCTCGGGCACACGGACGCACGCGGTGCTGCGCACAGGGGAAACGTGCACACGCGTGTATTCCCATGTACACATGTGTATTCCCGTGCACGCATGGACGTGCTCCCATGCATTCCCATGCACACATGCACAATCCATGCACACATATGTATTTCCATGCACACATGCACATGCTCCCATGCATTCCCATGCACACGTGCACATTCCTATGCACACACATGTATTTCCATGCACACAGCACATGCTCCCATGCATTCCCATGCACAGAGACACATTCCCATGCACACATGCACAATCCATGCACACAGCAGATGCTGCCATGCACATATGTGTATTCCCATGCATGCATGCACATTCCCATGCACACAGGCATGTCTTCCCATGCACACAGGCACATTCCCATGCATACACACATGTGTTCCCATGCACACAGGCACATGCTTCCATGCATTCCCATGCACACACATGTATTCCCATGCACGCATGCACATTCCCATGCACACAGGCATGTGTTCCCATGCACGCAGGCACATGCTTCCATGCACACACGTGTATTCCCATGCACACACGTGTATTCCCATGCATACACGTGTATTCCCATGCACTCACATGTATTCCCATGCACACACGTGTATTCCCATGCATACACGTGTATTCCCATGCACGCACATGTATTCCCATGCATACACGTGTATTCCCATGCACTCACATGTATTCCCATGCACACACATGCATTCCCATGCACTCACATGTATTCCCATGCACACACGTGTATTCCCATGCACACACGTGTATTCCCACACACACATGCGTATTCCCATGCACACATGCATGTGTTTTCATGCACACAGGCATGTTCCCCTGCACACGCGTGCCCATCTACCCATGCACACATGTGTGCGTGAATGCTCAGAGCGCAGGGCCACCGTGCCACGATCCACCCCCCCCCCGTGCCCACGCAGGGTGACGAGTGGGTGGCATCAGATGTGCCAAGGTGTCGGCGCTTCACAGGAGACCGGCGGGGCAGGGGGGCACTGCGGGGGACATGGTGGCATAGGGGCCACCCCCTGCTTTTGTGAGCCTCCAGCCTTCGGGAAGCCGCCCGTCTCCTCGGCATCACGTCAAGGCCCCGTGACACGGAAAGGCTTTCAGCGCTGGCTGTGCCGCAGCAATGGCTCTGCCCACGGCCTCCCCCGCGCCCGCTGGCCCCGTATTGCCCTTCTCCAGACTAAACAGCCCTTTGCCCGCCAGGACGGGCAGCGCGGGACTGGGGGGCCGGTCCCGGAGGGCACCAGCAAAGCCCCTTCCAGGAGAGGAGAGGAAGGGAAGGAGGCAGAAGCCATCATGAATCGGGCGCTGACAGTCCCCTGCTCTGACAGCCTCGGCTGGCATGGGGTGGGTGGCACCGGCACCCCCCGGTCCCTGCCCTGGCAAACAGCTGCATCGGGCGCTGGGGTGCAGGAGGGTCCCGTGTTTCGGTGCTTGGGGACAAGCGCGTGGTGATGGGCACGGGGGGGACGGTGGCAGTCACATCCCTGCCACACCAGGTGGGTACCGCGGGGCGTCACTGCTGTGGCAGTGCCCTGCCGGGGAAGAAGGAGCTGGTGCCCGGGGAGCTCGCAGCCTAAATGCCCACCACAGCCGATTACCCGCTGCCGGGATTAGCAGCCGGCTTGGAATTTGTCAACTGGGCAGGGGCAGCTGGCACGGCTGGAGGAGGGCAGAGCATCCAGAGTGGGCAGCTCCTTGCTGCCTGCCATTGTCACCCACACTGCGCCATGCCAGCCCAGTGCCATGCCAGGCTGGTGACAGCCCAGTGCCATGCCAGCACGGTGCCAGCATGGTGTCATGCCACCCCCATGCTGTGCCATGCCAGCCCTGTGCCATTCCAGCCCAGTGACAGCCCTGTGCCATGCCAGCCTGGTGACAGCCCAGTGCCACGACAGGCTGGTGCCATGCGGACTGGTGCCAGTCCTGTGCCATGCCAACCTGGTGCCATGCCAGCATGGTGCTAGCATGGTGCCATGCCAGTCCAGTGCCATGCCAGCCTGGTGACAGCCCAGTGCCATGCCAGGCTAGTGCTAGGGGGACCCGTGCCAGCCTGGTGCCATGACAGCATGGTGCCAGCATGGTGCCATGCCAGCCTGGTGACAGCCCTGTGCCATGCCAGGCTGGTGCTATGCAGACCGGTACCAGCCCTGTGCCATGCCAGCCTGGTGACAGCCCTGTGCCATGCCCGCATGGTGCCAGCATGGTGCCATGCCAGTCCAGTGCCATTCCAGCCCAGTGCCAGCCCAGTGCCATACCAGCCTGGTGCCATTCCAGCCCAGTGCCAGCCCTGTGCCATGCCAGCCTGGTGACAGCCCAATGTCATTCCAGGCTGGTGCCATGCAGACCAGTGCCAGCCCTGCACCAGCATGGTACCTGGTGACAGCCTGGTGCCAGCCCGGTGCCAGCCCAGTGCCATGCCAGCCCCGTTCCATGCCCACCTGCTGCCAGGCGGTGCCAGCCCCATGCCGTCGGGCAGGCAGGGGGCTGCGTGTCCCCCCGTGCCGTCGGGCAGGCTGGGGGCTGCGTGTGCCCCTGTGCCGTTGGGCAGGTGGGGGCTGTGTGTGCCCCCACGCTGTTGGCAGGCGGCTGCCGCTGCCTGCGCCTCCTCCCGCCTGTCTCGCTCCCTCTTCCCCGGCTCTGATCTTCCCTCCCGCCCACCTCTCTCCAGGCACCTTCCTCTTTGATCTCCACTCTGCTTTTTAGTTCCCCCTCCCCTTGGCCCCCCCATTCCTGCTCCATCCCTCCCCTCCTTCCCTCGTCTCTCCTTCCCTTTAGCTCCCTCCCTGCATCCCTGCTCTGTCTCTCCTCCCAGGAGCGGGGGGCACGGGACTGGCAGGCTTGGGCTGGGGGGTGCTGGGGCGATGGCACAGGGACACCCCAGGGTGGCTGGGAGCTGGGATTGTCCCCAAATCACAGCTGCGGGTCCCTGTTGCGCAGCCAGCGGCCTGTTTGCTGCACCCTGTTGTGCTGGGATGCCCCGTCACGGGGTGCCTGATCCAGGGGGGTCCTATCCCAGGGATCCCTGGGTACCCCACCCTGCGGGTACCCCATCCCAGGGATCCTGGGGTGTCCTGTCCCAAGGATTCTGGGGTGCCCCATCCTGGTGATCCTGGGGTGCCTGATCCAGGGGTACCCCATCCCAAGGATGCCTGGGTACTCCATCCCAGGGAACCTGGGGTGCCCTGTCCCAAGGAACCTGGGGTGCCTGATCCAGGGGATCCTGGGTGCCATGTCCTGGCCACCCCAGGATGCCAGGTCCCAGGAATCCTGGGGTGCCCCATTCCTGGGAATCCTGGGGTACCCCATCCCAGGGATTCTGGGTGCCACATCCCAGCAATCCCAGGGTACCATGTCCCAGGGATACTGGGGCACCCTATCCCAGGGTTTTGGGGATGCCCAGGTGGCATCTGGGTGCTGGGATGTCTCCAGCTCAAGACCCTGCAGCATCGCCATATCCCACCCCGTGCCAGCACCCGCGGGCAGGTGGTGGCTCGGTCCCCCATGCCGGCCATGGTGAGGAGGGTGCCAAGCGCCAGCGTGTCCCTTGGTGGGGACAGGCAGCCTGGCAGCACCACGGTGTCCCCAGGGCCGGCACAGAGCGGGCGCTGCCGGGAAGGAAGGCAGGAGCCCAGGCTGCAGCGTGGGGAATTGGGGAGCTGTCAGGGGCTTTGTTTGCAGGATCAAAGGCAGGAGGGAGCCCCTGGCTCTCCAGGGACACAGCATGAGCTGGGGACAAACCCAGGCGGGTTGGGGTGTCCAAGCTGTGGCTGTGCCTGGCATGGCCGTGGCACGGGCATGGAGCACCCCGTGAGCGGCACAGCCGTGCCGTGCCATGGCGAAGGCCATGCTGGGGACTTAGCAGCTTCCTTATCCGCAGCTCACTCATCCCCAAAAGGGATTTCTGCCTCCCCTTCTCCCGCGCCACGGCAGAAATCATTTGAATATTTTAGAAAATAGGCTTTAGCAGAGGAAAAACTGCCAGGGGAGAGGCACCTCCCCCGCTGCGACGCTCCTCTCCCCATCCCTGGGGATGTCCTGGTCCCCATCCCCTGCCCCGCGGCCGGCAGCACATGCGTGTGTCAGGCACAACCGTGCTGGCACACCCCACGCATTCCCCCCCCCGCCCCACCACGTCCTGCTCGATAGCCGCTGGCCGCGTGACAGGCGCCATGCCGGGGCACCGGGATCAATCCCAGCTGCTGTGCCAGGCAGGGGCTCGGGGGCGCAGCAGAGCCCAGCCTGGGAAGTCCCGTACCCCCGGCACCCCCTCTGAAACCTCTGTGGACCACGGGCAGCTTTGGGGGGGGTCGTGCTGGAGGCAACTCCGCGGCACTGGAGCTGCCGGCATGACGGAGCACCGGGTGCTGCCGGCACGGCTGCCGGCGTGCGTGGCACCCCAGGCCCTGGCTGATCCCCCTCCTCTGTCCCCAGTGGCGCAGACGCGCTTCGTGGAGGAGCCGGAGGACCAGACGGTGGTGGCCGGCCAGCGGATCGTCCTCTCCTGCGTAGTGCTCAATTACTCCGGCATCGTGCAATGGACCAAAGACGGCCTCGCCCTGGGCATGGGGCAGGGGCTCAAAGGTACCCGCGGGGTGGCGGGTGGGTCTGGGGATGTCACTGCGCAGGGCAGGGGCTGCCACCGCGCAGGAGGCTCCCGGTGTTACATCGGCAGCGCTGCTTCCCGCCGCCGGGTTTCCCAGCCCCCTGTGCACCGTCCCCAGCTGCTGCAGGGCCAGGGCCAGGGCCACGTGTCCCAGCAGCGAAGCACCGGCTGGGGCTGGGTGTCTGCGCGCTGGTCCTTACTGCACACACCAGGGTCCCTGCATGCACTGGGGTCCCTGCGCACACCGGGTCCCTGCACACTATGGGGTCCCTGTGCACACCAGGGTCCCTGCATGCACTGAGCATCCCACACGCACCAGAGATCCCACACGCACCAGGGATCCCACCTGTGCCAGGGCCCTGCTGGCTGCCCCTGTGCCCACCGGGGCTGGCACTGGGCGCAGGTGGAGACCCCAGCTCTGCCCAGGTTGTACCCAAACGGGCAGGAGCTGCTTCTCCATGAACAGGGGCGTCCCTCCCCCCCTCAAAAAGGGGCCCTGGAGCATGTCCCAAAGAACTGGGGTGAACCCCGGCCCCTCCGTGCTGACCCCCCCTGGTGTTGTCCCCGCAGCCTGGCCACGCTACCGCATCGTGGGCACGGCCGACTCGGGCCAGTACAACCTGGAGATCACCGACGCCGAGCTCTCCGATGACGCTGTCTACGAGTGCCAGGCCACCGAGGCCGCGCTACGGTCCCGCCGGGCCAAGCTCACCGTGCTGAGTAAGGAGCCAGCCCCCCCCTGCCATGTCCCCCACATCGCCCATGTCCCCCGCGCCGTCGCGAGCAGCGCGGCCGCTCGCAGGCGCGGGAAAGGCTGGCGCTGCCTGTGCTGCCGCCCTCCCCCTTCCCTCCGGCAGCCTGGATGTGCCATTATCTTTAATGCCTTAATCTATATTCATGCCGTGGCTGAGTTACGGGACCTACGAGTGCAGTAACTTTGATTTCCCTGACTTTTGTGTCTTGTAAAAAAAAAAAAAAAAATAAGGAAAGAAGATACTGGAGCCGCAGAGGAAATGTTGCATGAATGGGGTTTTGGGGCGGATTTCTTGCTTTTCTTAATTTTTTTTTTTTTTTTTCTCTTTCTCCTTCTTCCCCTGGCATTGAAATTCCCCTTAGAAAGCCGGGAGATAAAAGGCGCGTGAGCGGGAGATGTGGCTGGGGTACTGAGCAGCGCGGCTCTCCCCACGCCGCAGCTGCTGGAGCGTCTCCCTGCGCCCCCCAGACAGGGATGGACCCCGGGGACCCCCAGCCCAAAGGGGCCGTGCTTGGCCGGGGGGGCTGCAAGCTGGTGGGAACAGCCCTGCCCCAGGGTCTTTGGGGTGGCACTGCCAAAGCTCGGTGGGACACTCCATCCCCGGGCAAGCTCAGTGGGGTCCCTCTGCGTCCCCTGCCCAGCGTGGGGCTCAGCTGGGGGTTCCCCAGGAATGGGGGTCCCTGGGGAGGGGCATCCCCAGGCACGGGGGTCCCGGCCATGGGGCTCCCTGGGCAGGGAGTTCCTCAAGCATGGGGGTCCCCAAACAAAGAGGTCCCTGGGGGTCCCCAGACAGAGAAGTCCCCAGACATGGGGGGTCCCTGGGCAGAGGAGGCTCCTGTTGGCATTGGGGTCCCCAGCCAGGGGGGGACCATCCCTGTCTGCCCATCCTACAGCCACACTTCTCTACCAGACACCCCCTCCCCATTTCCACCATCACCGCCAGCTCCCCCAGGGGGGTTCGCAAACAGCTGAGGCCGTTCCAGCACATCCATCCCTGCATACATGGCACGAACCACCTCCCCTGCCCTGAGGCCCCCTCTCTAAGCCCCCACATCGGGGACACCGAGGCCAGCCTCCTGCCCTGGCTTCCACCGGCACACGGTTTCCTTCCTGACGCCAAACGGTGCCTTTACCTCTCCCTGAGAGCCCAGCCCTAATAAATCAGTAACGGGGCTTTAGCTCCTGATCAAAAAGGGGATTAATACCCAGGCAGCGCAGGCCCTGTTGAGGCTCCGCTGTCAGGGAGGAGTTCTGCCCCCGCTGCCCTTCATCACCCTCCCTTTATCGGAGCAGGATCAATTTTTCAGCATCACGTGGGGTGGAGCGGGGTCTGTGCCCAGGGCTGTGGGCTGGAGCCCCGGCTCCACGCAGCTGGCACCCACCCTGTGTCCCCTCTCCCCTCTGCAGTCCCCCCCGAGGACCCCACCATCGACGGAGCCCCCGAGATCCTGCTGCGTGCAGGGACACCCTACAACCTGACCTGCCGGGCACGCAGCGCCAAGCCAGCGGCCACCATCGTCTGGTACCGGGATGGGCTCCAGCAGGATGGAGCTATCACCAGCACGGTATGGGGACACACTGGGACCCTGCGTCCATCCCCTCCGCCCCACGCCATGCCTCAGCGTCCCCAGTGCGGTGCTGGGAGCCAACGGGGACCGTCCCCTCTCCCTGGCAGGAGGTGTTGGCCGACGGCAAGCGGGAGACAACCACCAGCCAACTCGCCATCAACCCAACCGACCTGGACATCGGGCGGGTGTTCTCCTGCCGCAGCACCAACGATGCCATCCCAGCGGGCAAGGAGACCTTCGTCAAGCTCAACGTTCACCGTGAGTCGCTGCCAGGGGGCAGAGGGGACGATCCCTGCGTGTGGGTGGCACTGGGGTGTAGTGGGGGCTCTCAAGGTTGATGAGTTCTCGGGGTTCCTGGGTATCACGGAGTGGCCGGGGGATCCTGGCCCCGTGGTTGGAGCCGGGTCCCTGCAGTGGGGCTGTGCCCACGGCGGGGGGATTTGCCCAGTCCCAGCTGGGAATTCACCCAGTCCCAGCTGGCCAGTGCCAGGCTGGAGGTGGGAGGCCAGACTGGGACTTCGTGGTGAACACCGACCTCCAGTGGCTGCTGTGGGAAGGCTCTGCCCTGCTGGGGCCAGCAGCACCCACCATGGGCAGGGACACTGGGTGCCCATAGCGAGCACCCACACCCAGAAGGGATGCTGGGTGCCCAAGGCAAGCATGCATGCTGCTCAGGGATGCTGGGCACCCACAGCAAGCACCCACACCGGGCAGGGACGATGGGTGCCCATAGTGAGCACCCACACCAAGAAGGGATGCTGGGCACCCATACTGAGCACCCACACTAGGCAGGGATGTGGGGCACCCACAGCAAGCACCCACACTGGGCAGGGATGTGGGGCACTCATGGTGAGCACCCACACCAAGAAGGGATGTGGGGCACCCACAAGGAGCACCCACATCAGGCAGGGAATGCTGGGTGCCTACAGCAAGCACCCACACCAGGCAGGGATGCTGGGCAACCACAGCAAGCACCCACACCAGGCAGGGATGCCAGGCACCCATGGCGAGCACCCACACCAAGAAAGGATGCTGGGCACCCACAGTGAGCACCCACACTGAGAAGGGATGCTGGGTGCCCACAGCAAGCACTCAGGATGGGCAGGAATGCTGGATGCCCACACTGGGAAGGGATGGAGGGCACGCATGGCGAGCACCCACCCCAGGCAGGGATACTGGGTGCTCACAGCAAGCATCAGAGCACTGCAGGCAATGCCCTGGGTGGCAGTGCGGGGAGGGGGCGATGCAGGCAGCCCCGTCAGCGCTGGGCAGGGGGATTCTCCCTTCGCCCCCTCTCCCTCTGCCACGTTGACCCTGCGCCAGCGCCCGTGACGGCTCCGTCCGCCCTCCCGCAGATCCCCCGACCGTCACCCTGTCCATCCAGCCCCAGACGGTGCAGGAAGGTGAGAGGGTCGTGTTCACCTGCATGGCGACCGCCAACCCCGAGATCAAAGGCTACAGGTGAGGGTCCCCCAGGAGGTCCCTCCCCAGCCTCCTGGCTTGGCTTTAGCATCATATGGGGATGGGGCGGGGACAAACAGGGCCATGAGGGTCCTGCATACCCCCTGAAGGCACCCACCTTGGGTCTCTGCCCCCCACCAGGTGGGCCAAGGGGGGGGTGATCATCGAGGACGCCAAGGAGAACAAGTACGACACGCAGGTGGATTACACCTTCTTCACGGAGCCCGTTTCCTGCGAGGTGCACAACGACATCGGCAGCACCAACGTCAGCACGCTGGTGGACGTGCACTGTGAGTGGGGCAGCCCCCCCCCAGCCCCCATGGGGTGCTACTTCCACCCCCAGCTCCGCTCCTCACCCTCTCCCCCATCTCTCCAGTTGCCCCTCGCATCGTGGTGGACCCCAAACCCACCATCACGGACATCGGCTCCGACGTGACGCTGACGTGCGTGTGGTCTGGCAACCCGCCACTGACCCTCACCTGGACCAAAAAGGAGTCCAACATGGTAGGGTCCGGTGGCCAAGCTTTGGGTGGGGGGGGCCAGGGAGGGGTCCCGTGCCCCCTCCCTGATGCCACCATGGCGCCTGCACCCAGGTCCTGAGCAACAGCAACCAGCTGTACCTGAAGTCCGTCACACAAGCGGACGCGGGGCAGTACGTCTGCAAAGCCATCGTCCCCCGCATCGGCGTGGGCGAGCGCGAGGTCACCCTCTTCGTCAACGGTGAGTGACATCCCCCCAGGCTGCCCCCATCCCACACCCCCATCCAGGACGCGGATGGGCGGATGCAGTTGCGATGCCCGTGACAACTGTGCGTTCCCCCAAGCTGGGGTTTCGGTCAAGCCCCCCCCTTGCCTCCTGCAGGCCCCCCCATCATCTCGAGCGAGGCCGTGCAGTACGCAGTGCGCGGGGACCGCGGCAAGGTGGAGTGTTTCATCGGCAGCACGCCGCCCCCGGACCGCATCGTGAGTGCCACTGCGGGGGGCCGGGGGGGACAGGGGGGTTCTGGGGACAACGCTGAGCTGCGGGTGCTGATGCAGCCCCCCTCTCTCCCCCTCCCCGGTGGGGCCAGGCGTGGGCCTGGAAGGAGAACATTTTGGAGGCAGGGACGCTGGAGCGGTACACGGTGGAGCGGACTAACACGGGCAGCGGGGTCCTTTCCACCCTCACCATCAACAACGTCATGGACGCCGACTTCCAGACCCGCTACAACTGCACAGCCTGGAACAGCTTTGGGCCAGGGACCGCCATCATCCAGCTAGAGGAGAAAGGTAGCGGCGGCACGGCACGGCAGCCACCTGGCACGCCAAGGGGGCTGGCTAGGTCTCAGGCATTGTGGGCAACGGGGCTTCTGTGAGGGCAAGCGCCCTCCTGCTGTGGCCACCTCCTGGCAGTGCCCCTGTCCCCTGTCCCCAGCTAACGTCTCCCCGTCTCCTGTAGAGGTCTTGCCCGTGGGCATCATCGCCGGTGCCACCATCGGGGCCAGCATCCTCGTCATCAGCTTCCTCGTGGCGCTCGCCTGCTTTCTCTACCGGCGCCGGAAAGGAAGTGAGTGGGCAACACGGGGGGGGTCTGCAGGCACAGCAGAGGGGACCGTGGGTGCTACCCATGACGGAGATGCCACCCACAGGGTGGGAGCGGGAGGGTGATGCCGGTGGCCGCCTCCATCCATCCCCAGTCCCCTCCATCCCTGGTCCCGTGTGTCCCCAGGTCGCAAGGACGTCACCCTGCGCAAGCTGGACATCAAGGTGGAGACGGTCAACAGGGAGCCCCTGACGCTGCACGCAGACCGCGAGGAGGACACAGCCAGCGTCTCCACGGCCACCCGCGTCATGAAGGCCATCTACTCGGTAAGGGACACCCCATGGCACGGGGTCACCCGTCAGCATCCTTCCCTGCCCCACGCTGGGATGGATGGGACCAGGGAGGAACGAGCCCATCTCTCCCCCCCCTCTCCCGCAGTCGTTCAAGGACGACGTGGACTTGAAGCAGGACCTTCGCTGTGACACCATCGACCCCCGCGAGGAGTACGAGCTCAAGGTTCAGTGACAGTGTCGGGGCGCGGGGGGTGTAGAAGAGGGGCAGGTCCCAGTTTTGTCCCGCGCTGGGTGGCTGCGGGATGCTTGGCGGAGGGGAAAGGGCTGGGACGTGTGTGTCCTCTCAGCTCATCCCCCCCCTCTCCTCGCAGGACCCCACCAATGGCTACTACAATGTCCGTGCCCACGAGGACCGTCCATCCTCCCGCACCGTCCTCTACACCGACTACCGCAACCCCGGCCCGGCGCGGTACGACACCCGCCCGCCCTCCCGCCTCTCCCACTCCAGCGGTTATGCTCAGCTCAACACCTACAGCCGTGGTCCCACGTCCGACTACAACCCCGAAACGGCGCCAGGTCCTGGCCCCCCTCCCGGCACGGCGGGGGGTGAGACGGCGAGTCAACTCTCCTACGAGAACTACGGTGGTCATGCCGCCTTCCCGGCTGGTGCCGGTTATGCCACCTATCGCCTGGGGTACGGTCAGCCCCCCAGCTTGGAGAGGGCACCCTACGACGCCTACGACCCCATGGGCAAGTACGCCAGTGCCACCCGCTTCTCCTACACCTCCCAGCACTCGGACTACGGGCAGCGCTTCCAGCAGCGGATGCAGACGCACGTCTAGGGGAGGGGGGGGGGCAAGGCAGCGCCGAAGCTGGGGAGGGGGGACGACACAGGCAGCGGGGGTCCCCAGGTACCTCACGACTGTCCCCTGATATTCAGGGGCTCATCCTGACCCTCCTGCCCCGCTTCTCCTCCGGCGGCTGGACTCCATGTGCCGTGTCACCCCCCTGCCTCCCGGGGGTTTGCCGGCAGCGGGGACGTGCCCCGAGTCTCTTCGAGCTTCCACTCTTCAGTTCTTTCTTTTCGGTACCTTCCCGCAGCAGGGAGAGGGTTGGGGGGGTCATCTTTCCCCCTGACCCCATCCCCTGCCCCGTGCCTCCCCCCCCCCCATCCCACCCAGCCCCAGCGGGTGCGTGCGGGTCCGCGCGGCTGTCGGGGCCGGCTCTGCAGCCTCCGGATCCCTCCCACAAGCTCCAGGGGGCCAGATCCTTCCCCAATGGGTCCCCAGCACCCCTGACCAGCACCCAGGAGCGAGGGGCTGCACACGAGCTGCCCCCAGAAGCCCCCCATGCCGTCCAGCCCCCCATGCAGGGGTGCAGGGGGGTGCCATACGTGTGTATATACGTATATGCAATGCCCGGGTTCTGGTTTTGCCCAAAAACGCCCCTTCCCAGCCCATTCCCGTGCCCTGTGCCTTGATTTTGGGGACAGCTCCCCCCCATCCCCATCCATCCTGCTTCCCAACAGCCCCTCAGAGCAGGGGGTACCCCAGGGGATGGGGACCAGCGAGTTCAGAGCAGCAACCCTCCCCCCCCCCGCATCCCCATGTCCCCCCCCCATACGCACACTGGTACCTATGGGACAGGCTCCCACCCTGCCATTGTCAGCGGGACCCCAAGCAACACCTGGTGGAACCGTCTCCGTCCCACCACCGGCGTTGGGGATGGGGGGGGTACCTCTTATGAATGTATAGACAGGTGTAAATAAGGGGGTGTCAGCACCCCCCAGACACCAGCGAGCGTTACCACCCCCTCCCCAGCACACTCCCACCCTGGCACCCCAAGGTCTGGCGAATGTTTTGAGTCGTGGCAAACCAAACCAGTCGGGAAGTGGGAGCTTGGCCTGTTCCCCCAGTTCCAGGGACTGGGAGGCACTGGGCAGCCGGGGTGATGGGGACCCCCCCATTTCACTGCCTGCAGTGATGACGCTCTCCCAGCCACGGAGCTGGGGGGGACGGGGGTCTTGTGGGGGTGAGTTTGGGAGGGAAGATTTTGGCTTCCCAGTCACATTGCTGCCCGAAGCTGTCCCCAAAGTCCCCCAGGATTAGGTACGAAACACACCCCCCTGCCACGTGCAGCCACCCCACAGGGCGTCCCCCGGGGAGGGGGGCGACAGGCTTTGTCCTTGTCCCACCGAGCACCCCGCTCCCAGACGCCGATGGAGCCGGCCCCCGTTGAGCTGGAGCTGGCCCCGTGGCAAGCAGGTACGATATGGGGGGTGCTGACAGA
Organism: Fratercula arctica; assembly: GCA_947846985.1. Lineage (NCBI taxonomy): Eukaryota > Metazoa > Chordata > Aves > Charadriiformes > Alcidae > Fratercula > Fratercula arctica. The sequence goes on from CANTUZ010000024.1 coordinate 1,210,853, forward strand.
GCCATGGAGCCAACACAGCCCCAGCGGCACGGCCGGGGGGGTCCCCTGCCCCTCTCTTTTTCCCCACTCAACCGCCCACCCCATAAGGTACTGTCAGGATGGGCCAAACCCTGGAAGGTGCTGAGCCCGCGCCCAGCCTGAGCCTCCGACTGCAGGACTGCGTGCCATTTCTTGCAATGGTGCCTGATTTAACCCCCACCCCTCCCAACACCTTCCTCCTCACCCCCGAATCCCCCCCACCCCCCAGGGACAGCCCTGTTTTGGGGGTGGAGGGTTCCCGCCCAGGTGCTGCACCCCCACGTCGATAGCAATAGCCACCGCGGGCCGTGTCCCTCCCCAGCCACACCCGGGGGGCCTGAATCGAAGCCGAAGCTTTAAATTAACCCCCCACCAGGGGATGGGGGTGGGAACGGGGCCCCCCCAGGCCACAGGCGAGCCCCCCTGCAGGGGGCAAGTGGGTCCCCTCCTTAGCACAGGCTGTTTTAGACCCCTAGAGACACGTATCTGTGATCCCCCACCCTGCCCCAACCTCCCATTTTTTTATTTTCCATTTTCCTTTTTTTTTAAATATTATGTACTATATTTTTAGTCTTAAACACGATATATTATATATATTTAATTTTTTTATATATATATATATAAATATAAATGTTAAAAAAAAAGGGGCTGCAGGTCGCCTTTGTTCTGCGGGGGCATCGTGACGGGGCTGGGGGGGGGACGACAGAGTGGGGGCCGCAAGGTCTGGGGGGACCCAGCGGTGGCACGGCCAGCGGGGTTGGGGACGGGGGTGCTACAGGGACGAGCTCCTTCCCCATGCCCAGCACAGGGCAATACTTGGACCTCGGGTGACAGTTGCGCCGGGCTCCGCTGACCTATTTCACTGGAGCTTTTAGCTGGAGCCGATGCCAGGAGGGGCAGGGGAGGTTTGCCAGCCCCTCTGCACTCAGCCTGCCTTTATTTTATATATATATGTTTGTGGTTGGTTGGTTTTTTTTTTTTCAGAAACCCCTGCAAACAAGCTCGCTTAACGATTTTGTTTCCCTACAAATGTAGCCTATTACTTGGTGTGTTTCCACGCCTGGTTTATTATGCATGAACCAAGCAATTTGCCTGCTGCTCCCGGGACCCATCTTTAAAACAAAAAAGGTGCTTTGTCATTCTTAATGGCTTTTGCTGGAGCGAGGAGCGGGCGGATGGAAGCACGGATAGACGGATGGGTGGACACGGAGGGAGAGAAATTAAGTTTCTTCTCCGTCCATAACCCCTCTAACTCCAACGCCGCCGTGCAAACCAAGCCAGGCAGCTTCAAAGAGATGGGCCCAGCTCCGAAATCCAAGCCCCAGAGGTGTCTCTACCTCACTGAAGAGGCAGCCTCCTTTCCCCAGGAAACACATCTCCCCTCCTCACCATCCAGCTAATTTATTCCCGAGCTGTATTCTAATTTATTCCCCAGGACGGCGGCAGGCTCACCGCCTCCTCACAGCAGCACAGAAATCTCTCGCCTTGTTCTTCCTCCCGCTTCCCTCGCGGGTCTGCAGCCTTTGGGGGAGCAGGGGGGAGGAATTCGGGGTGGGCTGTGGGATTTTATTTCCATTCCATCCCTGCAGGCCCATTCTCCCCTCGATGCGATGGAGAGGAGGGCGGCAGGTGGGAGGCGAGCGTCTCTGCCAAAGTTTGCAGAGCTGGGTGAAACCCCTGCCCTCATCCCCACGTTTCTGGGGGAAGAAAAACTCCCCCATGGACTAACACATACTCACCCTCAGGTTGCAGGATTTTCTCCAAAATCCACCCCATGCCAGCAAAACTGCCAACCCGCAGCCTGGAGCTTCTTTACTGGGAGGGTACAGACAGCCGCGATTTCACTCCGAGTCACCCTGACAGCTGCAGCAGGTTAAAAAAGAAAAAAAAATATTAAATAAAGATTCCCTCAAGAAAACCGTAATTTGTCTCTCAGAGCCCAGCACCCGATAATAACACGCTGTAACCAAACAGAGATATGATTCCCATCCCTTCCCTCACCGCCGGCTGTCATGCTGGAATTTAATCTTTCAGCCCTCTGTTACCCAGGCTGGTGATAAAATATAATTTGATTTTGTTCCTAATAAATCACAAGCTCTTGGAAGGAAAAAAAGACGGAGGGAGGGTTCAGGTTCCCTGAATTTCTCTGCATGGCAGAAGGATGGAAAAAGTGGGTTAACCCAGCACCCCAGCACCGTGCTCAGCATCAGCAGCCGCCCTCAGTGCTGGCAGATGCAGGAAGCAGCGAGGCAAAGCAGCAGTAACAGGCAGGAGCTGTCGACAGGCCTCAGTTTCCCCACATTCCCAGGGTTCTCGCAGGGCCACACCGGGAACAAACCACGAGGGCAGTGACTGTGGGACTGTCTGACACAGCAACCGCCCCTCCAGCTGCAGCCCTGCAGGGCCTACCCTGGGTAGGGTGGCTGCTTTGAGTGGAGAGAGGGACCAAGGGGGTGAGATTCCCCCCTCAGCCCCAGGCCTCAGTCCTCAAAGGGCTCAGAAGCCGCCCTAAGCACCAAGGCTTAGCTCTCACGGATCTCATTGCCAGTCCTTGGCCTCAAAGGGCTCAGAAGCCGGCCTCAGCACGAGACCTCAGCCCTCACAGACCCGAGCACCAGGCCTCTGCCCTCACAGGCCTCAGGAGCCAGCCTCAGTGCCAGGCCTTGGCCCTCAGAGGGCTCAGGAAAAGGCCTCAGCACTGGGCTTCTGCCCTCACAGACCTCAGTGCCAGGCATCGGCATCAGGCCCTCTGCCCTCACAGGCCTCAGGACCAGGCCCCTGCCCTCACAGGCCTCAGGACCAGCCTCAGCACCAGACCTTGGCCTTCACAGGCCTCACGACAAAGCTCAGCATCGGGCCTCTACCCTCACAGCCCTCAGCTACAGGCCTCGGCCCTCACACGCTTCAACCCTCACAGACCTCGCTCTGCCTTGCCCCTTCAGGGCAACCGCCCTGTCTCTCCCGAGATGCGCCCAGCACTTCGGGGCGGGGCCGCCGCAGAGCACACCCCCGCACTTCAGCTCCAGCCCGGCCGGGCACTGGGGGCCTCTCCCCGCCGCGGGCTATTTATAGCCTCGGCAAATCCCGCGAGACTTGGAGGTGGCACCGCCGCCGGGTGAGAACGAGGCGCGGGGCGGGGCTTGCGCTACCGCTGCCCACACTTCCGAAGTCATCACCGGGCGCCCGCTGCTCCCGCTTCCTACGTCATCACTGCGCGCCCGACCCCGGAGGCGGGGAGCGGGGGCGCCGGCGGGGGGAACCGGGAGGGCCCCGGGAAGGGCCGGGGGGAGATCGGCGGCGGCGGGGGGCTTGGTAGGGCCTGAAGAGGACGGGGCTGGGGGGGTGGGAGGGCTGGAGGGTCCAGGGGGACGGGGGATGGCCGATGGCCTGGGCCTGGGCCCTTTCGTGGAGTAGATCATGGAGCCGTGGAATGGTTTGGGTTGAAGGGACCTTAAAGCCCCCCCAGTGCCACCCCTTGCCCTGGGCAGGGACACCTCCCCCCAGCCCAGGTTGCTCCAAGCCCCGTCCAACCTGGCCTTGAACCCCTCCAGGGATGGGGCAGCCACAGCTTCTCTGGGCAACCTGGGCCAGGGGCTCACCCCCCTCACAGCAAACAATTTCTTCCCCAGATCTCATCTAAATCTCCCTCTGTCAGTGTAAAACCCTTCCCCCTCGTCCCATGGCTCCCCTCCCTGCTCCAGAGTCCCTCCCCAGCTTTCCTGGAGCCCCTTTAGGGCCTGGCAGGGGCTGGAAGGTCTCCCCGGAGCCTTCTCTTCTCCAGGCTGCCCAGCCGGGCTGGAGCTGTGTGGGTGCGGTGCTCAGGGCCACGCTTTAGTGGTGGCCTTTGTAGCATCATAGACTGGGCTGGGCTGGGAGAGACCTTTCAGATCGTCGAGTCCAACCATTAACCCAGCTCTGCCCAAACCCCCACTAACCCACGTCCCTCAGCACCGCGTCTGCCCGGCTTTTAAATCCCTACAGGGACAGTGACACCCCCCCATCCCCTGGGCAGCCTGTCCCGATGTTTGACAACCCTTTCGGGGAAGAAATATTTCCTAAAAATCCATCCTAAAGCTCCCTGGCACAACCTGAGGCCATTGACAGACTGGGTTAACTGTTGCATTTGATCTTAAAGCTCTTTTCTAAACAATTCTATGATTTTATGTCTGGAGGGGCCAGGGCTGGCGTCTGACCCTGAGCTCAGGGGCTCTGGGGGGGCCAGGCCTGGGGGTACCCAAGGCTGGGGGACACTGGGGACCTTGGTGGGGGTCTGCCACCCCCATAACCCTGTTCTGCTCCCTGGCCGGGGGGCGGCAACCAGAGCTGGGTCCCTCCATCTGCAGCCTCACCCACACACAGATCCCTGGGGGGACTGAACCCCGACACGCCGTCCCCAAGCAGCACGGGGGGGGTTCATCCCGGAGCAGTGCCCGGAGGACACAGCCGAGCCCGGAGCGGGGGCAGGAGGGGACAGGATGGGTTTGCCGAGCGCTTCAGGGCTCTCCCAGGGAAGACGCCACTCGCAAAGTGCTAAATAGTGTTACTGCCGGCCTGGCCCCGGGAGGGAGCACGCCGTAAGAGTGAAATCTCTATCCCAAACTGTTGGTGATAAATAATAAAACGCTGCGTTTCTCTTCTCAGCCGCCTCCGGCAGCCGTTTCTGGAGCACTGGCCTATTTTGCAGCACGGCACTTTGGCGGGGGGGGTGGGGGAGGTGGGCACTGAGTGCCTGCGGGAGTCACTGGCGGCAGCCCGGCGTGCTTCGACCGACCGCGTCGAAGGGGCTTCGCTCTCCCGAGTTCGGCTGCCCCTGCCCCTCGCAGCGGGGCAAAACCGGGACCCGGCCCCAGCGCTGGCAGGTTCCACCCCGGCCGTGGCTGCGGGGGGCACGGGCACCCCCAGCTCATGTTACCTCCTGGTTTTAAATGGGTGGGTTTTGGTCACCAGCGTGTGCTGGAGGGAAACGGGGGCTGGCATCGGCTTGCCACGGGGGTCAGTGCCCCCCCAGCGCCGTCCCAGCCCTTCGCCTCGTGCGAGGGCAGCGCTGGGGGTGAGTCCCAGGCGTGGGGGGTGAGATGCCACCCCCACACTGGGACAGGGGTACCCCCTGGGAGGGGGGCTGAAAGCCAGGCCCTGGGCTGGCGCAGCACCGTGGCACCTGCCAGATCCCCCCAAAAATACCCTGTTTTCTGTCTGCGGCGGGTGACGAGCAGCCGGGACTGTCATGGAGTCCTTTCCTGAGGCCACACTTCCCTCTGCTGGAAGGCCACGCGGCCGCATCCTTCTCCAGCCAGGAGATCTCTGGATTGACTGGGAGCAGAGAAACCCCCCAAACCCACCCCTGTTCCAGCCCCGGGTTGTCACCTGCAGGGAGAGAAACCGGGTGAGGAAAACACGCAGCCGTGCCTCGGCCATGACGTTTTCACACCCGTTTCGGGAGCTGAAGGAGGGGCGCAGCCTGGCCGGGCATCGCTCCTGCTCCTCGCCCCCCACCCCCCCCCAGCCCCGAGCCGAGCCAAGGGGCAACTTGACCAACAACTCCTTGTCCCCTCCTTGTCACCCTGCCCTGGCTGCCGCAGGGCCGGCAGCGCAGGAGGTGAAGGAAGGGGTTTGCCGAGGTGTGAAATCGCGGTGGGGGGGGGGGGGGAAGTGGTGCCGGTGTGATATTGTGAACGCGGAACCCCCCCCACACACACACCCCCACACACCGCCAGCTTTGTGCTTTCGTTTGCTGCTGGGCGAGAAGGCAGCGGAGGGTCGAGGATGGGCCGGTGCCGCGGCGGCCTTTTCGGGGTTGCCTTGCTGGCCACGGCCGTCGGCTTTGCAGGTGGGTGGAGGGCGAGAGAGGGGGTGTCTGCGAAACGGACGGGGAGGGAGGGCCGGAGGGCTGGGGTCAGCCAGAGCATCCCACCATGCCAGGCAGATCCCCCACGGCGGGGGGGGTTTGGGGTCCCCCATCTCTCTGGGTCTTTAGCCCTGGGGGGAAGGAAGGGGGAAAACGGGCTGCTGGGACCTGCCTTTGCTTCTCTTCTGCACCGTTTTGCCTGATGCGCCCGTTTCCTTCTGATGCTCAATTACCCCAAGCCCGGGCGCAGTCCCGGCAGGTGAACGGCGTCCTGGGGGGGTCCGTGCTGCTCTCCCCGCTTCTGCCCCCCAACAAGACGGTGAAGGAGATCGAGTGGAGCTTTTCAGCCGGCACCGGGGCCACCATTCAAGTGGCAGAGTTCGGCCCCGGCGGCTTCGAGCGCCCCGACCCCAAGGACCGGTTCAAGGAGCGGCTGGAGATGTTCAACGCGACGGCGCTGAAGATCAGGGCCCTGGAGCGGGGCGACAGCGGGGTCTACGGGGCTCGGATTAAACTGCACCCGGCGCTGGTGGAGGATCAGTCCTTCAACCTCTCCGTCTACAGTGGGTTGTAAAGAGGAGGGGATGGAGATCATAGAAATTATTTATTTTCAGGACATGGCCCCTGCTCTGGCGCAGCTGGGATGTTCCCAGCCCTGGGGACCGATTCGCCCCTCTGTCCCCCGCCCTCCGCAGCTGCAAAGTGACAATTTGCTGTCACCTCGAGCTGAGTTCTCAGCAAATTGCGTGGTTTTCCCATCCGCGAACAAGCGCGGTGCCTGCCCTCCTGCCCGCCCGGGGCTCAGCGTCGGCCGCACACCGGGGCCCTGCTCTCCCCCCGCACAGCAGGTAGCCGCTCGCTGCTCCTCGCTTGCCAAACGGCGGCTGCCGAGCCCAGGCCAGTGAGCACCTTGGCAGCTCCAGCTCCGAGCTCCCCGTGCCGTTTCCCAACCTCCCGGCTCCGGCACACTGCGGCCGTGCCAGGCTTGAGCTAATCGGCTCTGGCAGCCAGCCGCGGCACCGGGGCGTGCGGCTCGTCCCCATGGCCATGCTGCTTCTTCGGCCACATCCCGGCTGCTCCCAGCCTTTCAGTTGCCCCCGGGATGGGAGGGCAGCGGGGAGGATCTGCTTTTACCCATGTGTGTAATCCCTTCCCGTCGCAGAGCCGCTGCCGGAGCCCGGAATCCAGAGCTGGCTGCTTTCGAAGAGCCCCGCGTGGTGCCACCTCCTGCTGGAGTGCCACCTACCCAGCGGGACGGGGGGCACCGTCGCCTGGACGAGAGGCCGGGGGGAGCCGGGGGGTGTCAGGGTGTGTCCCCTCTGCGGCGGGGTGCTCCAGGTTGGGGTGCAGCCCGGCTCCCCCAACACCACCCTCACCTGCAGGGCCTGGCGTGCCCTGGAGGAGCGGAGCCAATCCATCGACCTGGCCAACGTGTGCTGGAGCAGAGGTGAGAGCGGCGTGGAGGGGCCAGAGGGGAGGGCGATGGGCTTTTGGGGGCGTCTCCTGGTATCTCCAGGCACCCCGAGCTCCCTCCTGCCCCCCAAAAGGGCTGTTTTGGCAGCCGGGCATCCCCTCACCGCTGTCCTTCCGCCAGCACAGGGGACGGCGTCAGGCCCGGCGGCTGGACCGCGGTGGCTGCGGGGATGCTGCTGGCCGCCTACGCCACCAGGCTGGAGTTTCCCGAAGTCCCTCCGTGGCACCGTCCCCGATGAAGAGGGACGCGGTGACGGCTCAGACCTCCGTGCCCGCCTTCGCCGACGCTCTCTGCTTTGCTGTGGCGCTGCCCGGCTGCTCCCTGTGCCGTGGGGACATCCCTGTCCATCACATGCCAAGAACCTCTCCCAGCCGCAGGGAGCAGCTCCGGCAGCGGCACGTGCCAACGGGAATGGCGACCTTAGGACTGATCCCGTGTCCTTCTCCTGGGTCCCACCCCGACATCCCGGCAGAGGATGGAGCCGGCGGCATTTTCCGGCGCGATGGTGGGGGAGTGACGGACCCAAAGGGTCCCAAAGTTCGGTGTTTCCCAAAGTCCTGAGCCAGCGCCCGACGTCTCCGGACAAGCCCTGGCGAGGTGCTGCCCGTCTCCCCAGCCCGCGGGGACCATGGGGGATGCCTGACGCCGGTGACGCTTCACCTCGCCGGGGACGTCTCCGCCTGTGAAATCCCTCAGCGCCGGCTCGTGGGCAGGAGGGTTCGGCAGAAGGAAACCCCCGCCTCGCGCAAGGGCTGGTGTCACCCCCGGCGAGCGCCTGCCGCAGAGCCCCGTCGCCGGATGGATGGTCTTCGTGCCATCCAGCCACGTTGTTCTCCTCTTCCTCAGCTCTCGGACCAGCCGGTTTTCCCCGTTTCAACTCAGCAACTTTCATTTCCCCTCCGCCTCCCAGAGGTGTGGGAGGAACTGGCGGGGTGGGCAGCGCGTCCAGCCCCTGCTCCGCTGCCCGCTCCGCTCGGGGGGACCCCGGAGGGCAATTTTGCGGTGTTCCCTCGTCACAAACATCCCGTGTCCCTTGCCCAGGCCGCCCACGGTTTCCCCAGCACTTTGAGGATCCTCGTTCGAATGTGCCCCGAGAGAAGGGCTGGAGTGAGTTGTCCCCGGGGTGCAGGTTACTCATTTTGCTCGTAGGCGGGGGGCGGCCAACGCCGTCCCCCCCGGCTCCGTCCCGCTGCAGGGAGAGCAGCCCCACTGCGGGGGCTGCTTCCCCCCTCCCCGTTTTCTACTTCGACTTGCTGGAGCTTTTAAATAAAAAATAAGCTTTCTGCGCCGCTAATGGAAAGCGGTTCCCTCCAGCCGCGGCCCCGGCAGCAGCTCAGGGCTCCTAAATCTTGGCTGGGAGGGCTCGGGGTGGGGGGGAGCCCGTGGGGATGGTTTGGCAGGTCCATGGCTGCGTCGGCGTCACCGCCGCACCCTGCCAGGGCATCCCATTCCGCAGGTGCATCCCCCGGGATTCGGCCAAGACCTCGCAGCCCCATGGGACATCCCTTCCCCTGCTGCTTTCAGCACCCAAAGGTGGTCGGGCACCCTCATACCCCCCTCCCCGGGAGCGGAGCTGGGGGTGCTCCCCCCACCCGGCTCCAGGATGCTCCTGCTGCCTGGCTTTTCCCAGTGAAGGGCTCTGGACATTGGGAAACCCCCGTTTCAACGAGCCCCCAGGGCCAGCGGGACACCCAGCACGGGCATCGCCGCCGTCAATCCGGGCACTGACGCGGGATGCGCAGGGTCGGGGCGGGGGGGGACGCGCAGGGTTGGGGGTCACCCGTCAGCCCCCGCCACGCTCCCTCCGCATCCTCGCCGGCGTGGGCCCTGCACACTTCCCTAATCATTTCTGGCGAGCTAATTAATAAGCTCGCTGTGGCCCGTGATGCAGGGCTTCCTACGGCTTGCGGCGAGAGGCGGCTTTGCTCCTCCCCGTCTCTCCTGCCGGTGACTCTGCCCACTGAGGCGCACGAAGAGCCGAGGAGGAGAAATGGAGGGGGAATTGGCCAGGAGCAAAGCCCGGCTGCCCTCGCTGCTGCTGGCGCTGCTGGGCCTTGGGCCAGGTGAGTGCGTGGGTGGCCGCCACCGAGCCACCGTCCCGCGGGTGGCAGGGGGCTGGCGGCGGGGTGGGCTGCGGGCAGGGATGCCGACCCCATCCCGCCTTCTCCCTGCCCGCTGGGGGCTCATCCCGACCCGCCCTGACGCCTCCCCCCCCCCCCGCACCCCCCGCATCCTCCAGCCCTCCGCGCTCCCCGGGTGGTTTTGGGCAACGCTGGTTTCAAGCGGTCCAGCCTTAACGAGAGGTTTCGTAACGAGGCGGCAGCCGAGCAACCGCAGACATCACCCCCCCACGCCGGCTCCATCCCCCCGCGAGGGTCCCCTCGCCCCCAGCGTGGTGCCGCTGTCGCCCCACGGAGCCCTTTAACCCCCCCGGGGCCGTGGTGGATCCGGCTGCGAAGCGGCTCCTTACGTAAAGCGGGAGCGAGGAATCCCCTTAATTCCCAGCCGGCTAATCCACACATTCAATAATTCCCATAAAACCTCCCAATTCCTACAGAAAGCATCTAATAGTACAGGCAGATTAGCCAGGGAGGGGGGACGGGGGGGGGAGGTTATCTTCCTAATGATTAATTAGCTTCACGAGCACGACGGGCTGTCACCGGGCGGTGATGGCACAAGGTGCCAGCCCTGCCAGCGCTGATGACAAATCTCTGACCCAGCTAGACGGAAAATAGGCTGTTAACGACGCTTCGGAGTTTTCCAGCTGCTTTCTTTGATCAAAATTATTTGATATCAGAGCGGAGCGCGGCGGCGGCGGCGTGGGGGGGGGCGGCGATGAGAAAGAGCAAAACCTGGGCTAAAATCACCCCCTGGAGCTCTATTTTAGGGTCTGATGGAGACCCTCCCCCCCCAAGCTGGGTGAATCCGGGTGCCGAATGCATGGGGATGCATCGAGCATCGACGCCTTTACCCCTTCCCTCGCCCACCGGATCCTGCCGGGGGGTGTGGGGGAGTGTCAGGGCCGTGGGTTCCCCAAATCCCGGGGTAAACAGGATGAGCCGGGAGGATGTCAGGGAGGGGAGGGGGGGGTGAGGCGATGGCCGGGCTCGGCGGAGGCCTGGCACCAGCTGCCTTTTCCCAGCCGTCATTTCCTCCGGCCGCTCATACAATAGCGCGGGGGTGGCCAGTGGGGGACCCCCCACACACACACACACTTCCCCTGGAGAGCCGCGGATGTGGAAAACGCCGGGAGGGGTGCAGGGAGGATGCCCGTGTCGCTGCCCGTGTCGCTGCCTCTTCTCCTGCCCCTTCTCCTGCCTGTGGGGTGCCCTGGGCCAGCAGCCCCTGGTTTCACCGCAGCGGGCATCATCCCACCAGGGAGGGACAGCCCATGGACGGAGGGATGGAGGGACAGAGGGACGGAGGGATGGAGGGACAGCACGCGTGCACCTGCAGCCTTCCCACAGCCGCCCCATCTGCCTGAGCTCCTCCATAAGAAACCTGATGAGCTTCCCCCAGGCATTGCCCCCCCCCCAGCTCCTTTCTCCTGCTCAGGGTGGTGGCTGTCCCCTCCTGTCCCCCTCGGCACCTGGGGACCCCCAGATTCCCCATCAGCACCCCACTGATCCCCCGCCACGTCCCCCACACGGGCTCAGCATCCTCCCTCCGGAGCCACGCAGCGACGGTGCCCGCGGCCGAGGCAGCATCACGCGGGGCCCCAAAAACTTCACAAATCGCCCCAGAAAAGAGTCCGACATTTGGTCAGGGTTGCGATTCCGGCCGGAAGAACGGGAATCGCGGCCGGGGATAAGCAGGATCAGAGCAACAAAAGCTCCGGCGACGCAGAGCGTGTCTTACACGGTGCAGCAGAGAGGCAGCTTGTAACGCGGGGCTGCGGGAGGGTTTTATATGAAGTAAACCCTGGGGTGGCTGCGTTTAATCTGCTTTAATATACCGGCACATCTGCTTCTGCCTCCCGCGGGCCTGGGGGGGCGGCGGGGGGGGCACCCAGGCCATGCAGGACCCCTCAACCGTGGCGGGGACCCAGCCGGGATGGGGGCAAAGCCGCTCGCCCCGACCTCACCGTCCCCAGGGCTGAGCATCCCGGTCCCCACGTGGGCAGAGGAGCGGGAGAAGGGGAGGCTGTTCTCCCCACGGCAGAGGGGACGTGGGGGGCCGCGGGGGCCGGCAGAGGAGACAGCTTGTAGGTAGGCGGGAGCTGCCAGGAGCGAGGGAGGTGGTGCCGAGCAGCTCCTGGCATGATTTTGCAGAGAGCTGGTGATGCTGCCGAAAAAAAAAAGCACCCAAGCCATGGTGGAGGCTCAGACGAAGGGGCCGAAACTCGCCCGGGATGGAGGCAGCAAACTCCATCCCGGCGGGAATCGCCCTGATGCTGCATCCCCGAGGTGGCTCTGTCCCTCCGGGATGCAGCGGGCCCCCACCGCGCGGGGACCCCCGGGCCGTCCCCTTAACCCTTGTCGATCTTTCGTAGGCATCTTGGCCGAGGGGCGGTTTAAGGCGGACAATGAGGTTTTGCAGCTGCTGGCTGGGAATTCCTCCCAGAGCCTCTTGGAACGTTGTACTGGTGAGAGCCCGGCCGCAGCCCCGGGGTCGGCAGCGTTCGGATGGGGCCGTTCCATCTGAACCAGTAGATGCTTTATATTTTTCCTGTGGCAACCAGTTTCCAAGCCCGGCATCCTTCCTTCCCTGCTAGAGCAGGAGGTGGCTCCGGCGGGATAGCGGGTCATCCGGGGGGGGGACATCCCCGTCCCCAGCCCGGAGAGGGACCGGCCGGCGGAGAGGAGACCAAGCAGCTGCATCAGGGCAGGGAGATGCTGCTTCTTCCCCCCCCTCCCCAAAAAGGGACCTGTCCCCAAGGGTTCTTCTGTCCCCGGCTTGTTCCCGCTGTCCCTGTCTTGTCCCCAGACGCCCGGTGACTTTCGGCTTTGTCCACAGAGCTCCTCTTCGGCCAAGCCCGGGCGCAGCCCCAGCAGGTGAATGGCGTCCTGGGGGGGTCCGTGCTGCTCTCCCCGCTTCTGCCCCCCAACAAGACGGTGAAGGAGATCGAGTGGAGCTTTTCAGCCGGCGCCGGGGCCACCATTCAAGTGGCAGAGTTCGGCCCCGGTGGCTTCGAGCGCCCCGACCCCAAGGACCGGTTCAAGGAGCGGCTGGAGATGTTCAACGCAACGGCGCTGAAGATCAGGGCCCTGGAGCGGGGCGACAGCGGGGTCTACGGGGCTCGGATTAAACTGCACCCGGCGCTGGTGGAGGATCAGTCCTTCAACCTCTCCGTCTACGGTGAGCGGCTGCGCACCGGGGGCAGAAATAGAAAACCCTGAATGTGGGTGCTAGCCCCTTTTACAGGTGGGGAAACTGAGGCACGGAGCCATGATGGAGTTCGCCAGGGTACATCGAAAGCCCTGAGTATGGGTACTAACCCCTTTTACAGGTGGGAAAACTGAGGCACAGAGCAATGATGAGGTTTATCAGGGTAAATAGACAGCCCTGCGTGTAAGCGTTAACCCCTTTTACAGGTGGGGAAACCGAGGCACGGAGCCATGGTGGAGTTTCCTAGGGTAAATACAAAGCCCTGAACGTGAGCGCTAACCCCTTTTACAGGTGGGGAAACTGAGGCAGGAAGCACTGATGGGTTTCCCAGGGTTAGGTGAGACCCCAATCTTTGCACCCCAGTGCCTGCAGCCCCTCAAGCTCTGTAAAAGGGCCAAATCCTGCCACCCCAGGGGTCCCCAAGGTGGCCATGTCATGCCTCGCTGGGGACCAGCGTGACAGTGGGGACGAGCGGGGTGGAGAAAAATCTGCCCCCCCATGGTGACCCGTCCCCGCCATGGGTCGCAGAGTCGGTGCCGAGCCCCCGGACCCGCAGCCAGCTCCTGGCCAGCACCCTGGAGTGGTGCAACCTGACGCTGCAGTGCCAGGGCGCCGGGAAAGGCGCCGTCAACGTCACCTGGAAGAGGGACAACATCATCCGGGACCTGACCTCCGACCGCCACCAGCTCTCCCCGGACGGCACCACCTTACGGGTGGCCCTGCCACCCACCGCCGCCAACGTCACCTACGCCTGCACCGTCAGCAACCCCGCCGACCGAAAGGTGGTCCTCTTCGACCTGCAAGCCATCTGCCAAAGCGGAGGTGAGACCCTCGCAGCCGGGGAGGCGGGGGGGCTCGGGGGTCCCACACCACCTGGGGTGGGTGGGCTCAGCCCTTGGCGGGGGGGGTTGGCACCTCTCACTTGCCTCTCTCTGCCTCCCCCCCCCCAGGGGGACAGACGTCCTTCTCCAAGTCGGGGTACATCGTCCTGACCCTCATCCTGCTGGCGGTGAGCCTGGGGGGAGCCTTCTGGTGCTGGCGAATGAATAGCGAGAAGGCGGCAGACCCAGGCAAGTGAAGCCCCCCACCCTTGGCATTCCGAGAGCCAGCATGGCTTTGGGGGGGCTGAGGGTGTTTCCCAGCCCCCCGTGATGTCCTGGTCCCCTGCAGCTGCCACCCCCACGGTCCCCGCCGAGGAGAGCCCCTCCGACCCCCAGTATGCCGAGATCGTGCGCCGGAGCCCCCCGGAAGGTAATGACCAGGTGAGGCCCCCGGGGAGGGGGGGGGCACTGGGGGCTGCTGCCCAAGGAGGGCTGTGCCAGGGGGTCCCAGCCAAACTGGGGGCACAGCCACTCTGGGGGTCCTCAGCCACACCAGGGGACCCATCACACTGGGGTCACAGCCGTGTCGGGGACTGGGACACATGGGGGTCCTGGCCACACTGGGGGTCCAGCCATGCCAGGGGTCATGGCAACACTGGGGGTCCCGGCAACACTGGGGATCCCAACCACAGCCCAAACTGGGGGTCCTGGCCACACTGGGGTCACAGCCACACCGGGGTCCCAACAATACTAGGGGTCCTGGCCATGCTGGGGGGTTCTGGCCAAACTGGGGGTCCCAGCCACGCTGGGGTCATGGCATCATGGGGGTCCCAGCCACACCAGGGTCCCGGGCATGCTGGGGGTCCCAGCCACACCGGAGTCACGGCCAGACTGGGGGGTCTCAGCCAAACTGGGAGTCCCAGCCACACTAGGGGTCCCAGCAACCCCAGGGGTCCCAGCCACAGTGGGGTCCTGGCCCCAGGGGACACCCATGGGTGCATGGCTCTGCTGGGGCAGAGCATCCCGCAGGGGCTCCCCGGGGCTGGTGGGTCCCTCACCAGCCCCCCCCCCGGGTTCCCCCAAATTCCTGCTGCAGGGCCTGGGTCACCCCGAAAATAGCCAGGAGCAGAGCTCGCCGCAGAAAGCACCGGTCACCACCGTCTACGAGCAGATCCGCCGGGCGCCAGAGGACACGGCCGAGGAGGTGACATAGACCCTCAGGTGCGGGGGGGGGCTGCCCCCAAAAGGGGACCGGGGACAGGGGATGTCTGCATGTGGGGATCCCCCCCCAACTGAAGGGCTCCTCTCTCCCACAGGCACCCGCAGAGCCGGAGCATCGGGATTTTCCGGAAGGGCTGTAAAGTGCGTTGTGTGCCAAATCCGAACCCTCCAGCCCCCATTTTGGCTCCGGGGATGGGAGGCCCCATCTCGGGGTGACAGCCGGACGGACGCTTCCCCCCCGCCTCCCCCTAACACCTCCAGTTTCTCTCCAACCTCCTTGTCTGACGCCCTCTGAGACTTTCTGGGGAGTGGGATCCCGGACCGAGGCAGAGACCAGCGGCGGCGAAGCTGGGGGACCCTCCATGGTCCCTGGATGCCCCGGGATGCTCCGGGATGGGGGGGGGGGACACACACTGGGGTTCACCTCCCGTGTGCCACTGCTGCCAGGTTCGGCCGGGGCTGGGGACACTGGGGAGGGCACAGGGACACATCCCGGTGCCGGTTGGGCCATGCCGCTCCGGCACGGCACTGCAGGTCCAGGATGAGACGCCCTGGGGGGACATTGACCCCCCCCCAATCCTTCCCCAGCCCCCTCCCAGCCTCCAGCTCCTTGCGGGGACCCTCTGTGGGGTCCCACCCACTTCACCGTTGCCACAGAGACATGGCGGGGGGGGAACACCCCGGCGTGTCCCCCTCAGCCCCGTCCCATGCAACTCCATTGGAGGGGACCCGGGTGGCATCTCTGGGGCCACAGAGGGATGCAGAAGGGACCATCGCCCGTGCAGATCTGCCAAGAAGCACCCCCCTTCCCCCCCCCCCCACCGCCACAGCCATTGCCCGTGCAGCTCGTGCACCGTCGCGACGGAGGGGGTGTCACTGCCTGTGTGTCCAGCACCTACTGTCACGGGGCCCCTCGCTCAGCCGGACGTCCCACCGCTGTAAAAACAGCAAATAAATGTTGGTGAGATCACAGGGGAGAGCTGGCAGGGGGGCGGGCACGCATGGGCATGCGTGGGCATGTATGTACACGTGCCTATACATGTACACGTGCCTACATACATGTACACGCCTGTTGCTCTCTGTGCAGCCGCATGTGGCCCCATTGCAGTAAAAGCATCCCTGGGGCCACACAAACTGCCCAGGTTCAGGGCTGCACCCCGAGAAACCCCAGTCTGCCCCTCCCGCCATGCACGGGGGGGGGACGCAGCTGCCTCTCGCTTCCCTTGTTGGAACGGCAGCCACAGCGTGACCTCCGCTCGTGGTCCGTGAAGTGCCTGGGACCAGCCCTGACCCCCACATTCCTCCCCCTGAAACCCAGGGAGGGTCCCACAGCCTGACTCTCCATCGCAGCCGAGACACGTCGGGAGAGCCAGGGGGTGACAACCACCCCAGGGACAGCCTGTCCCCAGAGACCTGCTTCTCTTTTACCTGTCTCCTCCCACCGCGGTGGGGGTTCTGCTCCAGCGAGAGCTTCTCAAGTGAAGCCTTTGCTGCTGGTGGGGAGGAACCGGCCAGGCCAGGCCCCAGTGGGAAACGCAGCCTCGGGGCAGGGGATGGGACATCCCGAGTGCAGGGGACAGGACATCCCAGGTGTGGGGGACGGGATATCCTGGGTGCGGGGGACAGGGCGTCCTGGGGACAGGGGACAGAACATTCCTAGTGTGGGGGACAGGACATCCCGGGTGCAGGGTCAGAAGGACATTCTGGGTGCAGGGGCCAAGAAATGCCACGTGCAGGGGACAGGGCATCCCGGGCACAGGGGACAGGACATGCCAGGTACGGGAGACAGGATATCCCGAGCACAGGGGACAGGAGGACATCCCGTGTGTCGTGGATGGGACATCTCGAGCACAGGGGACAGGACATCCCGGCTGTGGGGAACAGGACATCCCGGGGCACAGGGGACAGGACATCTCAGGTGCGGGGGACAGGAGCATCCCCAGTGCTGGGAATGGGACATCCCAGGTTCGGGGCACAGGAGCATCCAGGCGCGGGGGACAGGAGCATCCCAGATGCGGGGGACAAGACATCCCGGGCGCAGGGGACAGGACACCCTTGTGGTGGGAGCCCATCCTGGGTGCCCATCCCAGAGAGCGTGAGGACAAGCCATGGTTTCCCCTCCTGGCACCTTGGCTGTGGGAGCAATCCCCGGACCGTTGCAATCTTTCTGCCCAGCCCTGGAGGCAGTGTTATATCTATTTAAAGCAAGGTTTGTGTTCCGACCTGCTGAAATTAAGTTTAATTACCGACCTGCTCAGGCCGTTGGCGCGACGTCTGAAGCTGCAGCGCGGGAGCAGGCGTCGGTGTCTCCAATGGACGCTGTCTCTCGGTGTGGGGCCCGCCATGCCGCAGACCCCAGCCGGGGCAGGGGTTTGGGTGTCCCCCGCGCTGTGTTTTTCTCCCCTCGCTCCGTGTCACCCATTGTTACTTCCATGGTGCCTCCATCTGTCCCCACCATGTCCCTGCATCCCTGCTGCAGGCCCAGGTGGCCCCCGCTGGCCTCTGGGGACGCTGGAAATACCCGCTAGCCCTGCGACATGACTGCGCTCTTCCCAAACGACGGAAAAGGGATAACGATTGACCAACTCTCGAAAGTTTTTAAGGAGAAAAAGCCGGGTTTGAGTGAATTTCCCGCCGCAAGGCCCCGTTGCCACGGCAACGGCCCCGCGCCCCCGCCGGGGTGTCTTCACCATGGCAACCGCTGCCGGGCGGATGAGTGAGCCAATCAGAGCGCGGCCGCCGCGCTCCCATTGGTCGGAGCGTCTTGCCGCGCTCCCATTGGGCGGATCGCCTCGCCGGGGTGGAGCGCGGTGGGGATTGACGGCGGCATTAGGCCAATGGAGCGAGGATACCCAAGGGAGGAGGCGAGAGACGGCCAATGGGCGCGCGCCATGGGCGGGACAGGACGGGGCGTTCCGGAAGAGGAGGGGGCCGGGGGAAAATGGCGGCCAGCTCGAAATCGGAGCGGGGTGGCCCGGGGGGAAAGCGGGGCCCGGCGGGCGGGTCCTCGACCGGGCAGGGCCCGGAGGGTCACCGCGACCACGTCGTGAGGCAGCTGGACCTCGTCAAGGTGAGCGGGGGGCGGCGGGAAACATGACGGGGGGCCTGAGGGGGCGCAGATGGGAGGCGGGGGGGCTGAGGGTGGGACTTGAGGGAGGCTGGGGGGAACGGGGCGGCTGGGGGGGCCCCGAAGGGTGATGGAGGGGGCTGAGGGCGGGGACACGGGGATCCTGAGGGGGAACGGGGGGGTTGAGGGCACCTTGAGGGGGGCTGAGGGGGTGGGAGGTCCTGAGAAGGCTCTTAAGGGAGACAGGGCGGGGAACGGGGAGGCTGCGGTGGCCCTGCGGGGGACTACATTCCCCCCAGGACCCACTGGGACCCCCCGGGACGCTCCCACACTCCCTCCAGAATCCCCTTGGGGTCCCGCAGGATCACCCCAGAGCCCTCTGGGACCCACTGTTGCCCCTCCTTGGACGCCACCAGAGCCCCACAGGACTCCCTGGGATCCCTCATGTTCCCACAGGGCTCCCTAGAGCCTTCTGGGACCCCCCACATTCCCCCTGGAGCCCCATGGACCCTTCCACACCCCTTTCAGGACCTCCCTGAATGCCCCCTGACACCCCAGAGGCCTCTGGGAGTCCCCCCTGGTATCCCCCCGCATCTCCAATGGGACCCTCCTGGGACCTCCCACACCCCCTGAGAGGCCCCCAGAGCCCTCTAGAATCCCTTGGGACCCCCTGCAGCCCCCTGGGACCCTCCTACATTCCTCCCCTCCCCCCCAGGACACCCCAGAACCGTCTGGAACCCCTGGAGCTCCTCCTGGTACCCCCCACATCCCTCTGGGGCCCTGCAGAACCTCCTGGGACCCCTCACGTTCCCCCAGGACTCCCTGGAGCCTTCTGGGACCACCCCACGTTTCCCCTGGCACCCTACCACATACCATCCAGGATCACCGAGAGTCCCCTGGGACCCCCCAGGACCCCTCTGGCACCCTCCCACACCCCCTCCAGGAGCCCCTAGAGGCCCCTGCAGACCCCAGGACACCCCAGAGCCCTCTGGGACTCCCTGGAGCTCCTCCTGGTACCTCCCACACCCAACTGGGACCCCCTGGGATCCCCATAACGCCCTCTTCTGCCCCCCCAGGCGACACCGGCTCCTGCTAAATCATCAGGGAGCACCGGAGGCCGATGGAGCATCTCAGGGAAAGGGGCCAGCTCTGGGTCTGGTCATTTTGGGCCTTTTTTTGGGGTGAATAAAAGGGGGTGGGTGTGTTTCTATGGAGCTGATGATGTCATTTGGGGCACCCCAATGTCACTGGGGGGGTGATGATGCTGCAGAGGAGCACGTGAGTGGGGGATCCCCCAAAAGAGGAGGGTCACGGCCCCAAAATGTTTGAAAATTCTTTGGATACATTATAAAAATGTTAAAACCTGTAACTATGGGTGTGAGGCGTTGCAACAAGAGAACAATCTCTCCTTTTTTATATCTATTGAGAAATAATATTCATTTATGTATGTGAAATGAGTCCAAAATAAAACCCTCTAAGGATTCTATGATCGATTCTGTATTAAAGATCTTAGAATATTAAAATGCTTAAAAAAATCTATTTATAAAAAGGTATTAGTGTCAAAATAGCTGTGTAAGCAGACAGCCTAAATAGGTATTTTATATCATAAGTGTCAATGTATAAGTCTAAGCAGATTTTCTATGTAAGTGCAAACAGATAATATAAATTCTCTAAATATATATGTATGTGTAAATAGATACATGAGTGTAAATGTATTCGTGCAGCCAGAAAGGAAAAAATAAATAAAATCTCATGCTCAAAAGCCAAAATCACCGATTTTTATGTTGTGGATGAGGTGCCCTCCCCGCCTCCCTCCCTGGTCCCCGTCAGACTCGCTGCTGTCCCACACCCCCCCGGCCCTGGTGCCCCTTGCAGAGCGATGCAGTGTCCCTGGGGCTTGTTTTGGGGGGGAAAACCCCTGTTCTGCAGGTTTTGGGTGCAGAGGCGCTGGCTGGTGCTGCCTGGGCTGCGAGTGCGGACAGGGCCGGGAGCTGGGAGCCCCGCAGCCCGGTAAGTGGGTATTATCCGTGGCTGGACTAAAGCGGGCTGAGAGCGGTCACTGCTCATCACACTAATGAGCGCTGGATAACTAAGGGCGCGCTGCCGCCCGGCGGCCGGTCCTGCGGGTGGGGAGCCACGCATGCGCCCTGGCCCCGCCCCGAGCCACCCTGGCCACGCCCCCGGCGCTCCCTGGCCACGCCCCCCGGCGCTCCCTGGCCACGCCCCAGGCGCTCTCTGGCCCCGCCCCGAGCCACCATGGCCACGCCCCCTGCGCTCCCTGGTCCACGCCCCCCGGCAGCGCTGTGCGTCTGTCCGGCAGCTCGTGCGCATGCGCGGCTTCCCGGCCGTGGCCTGGCGCCGAGCATCACAGGGCGGCGGGCCGGAGGGCGAACCGGGTCCGACGGGCTCCCCGCCACCCGGAGCGGGTTCTGTGCCGCCCGCCCGGCCCCGAGAGCGGCCATCGGCGCTCTGGTACGGGCTGTTACCGTGCCCCCGGAGGGACCCGTGAGCCTTCTGTGTGTCCATCTCTATGGCTCCGCCGTCCTCCAAGGCACCGGGAAGTGGCTGTCAGTCCCCCGGAAGTTCTCGATCGCACTTCAGTCCTCCAGGACACACCGGAAGTGCCCCCTCAGTCCTCCGAAGGTCGTCTCTATGGCAGTTTGGGCCACAGAGGGAAAACCCACAGCAAATGGTTAACAATTAACCCTTGTTAATCAGGGTTAAGCTGGGGACAGTCCCCGCTGTGGGGGAATGGGCCCCAAATCGGGACGGGAAAATGAAAAGGGAGGAAGGGGCAGCTGTGGAAAGCGACTTTGATGCCTTCAAGAGATATTAGAGGGCGAGTTTCTAAATGCTTTCTATAAATATGCTTTATATGCATTTTAGAAACCTTATATACCATATATATCTTATATATAACGGTATATATATACCATCTGTACCATTATTTACACTCATGTATATATTTAGACACACACATATATATATTTAGGGAATATGTATAATCTTTTTACGCCTATATAGAATATCTCTCTAGACTTAGGTCTACTTAGACTTATCCATTAACACATATAAAATATCGATTTAGACTATCTGCTTAGACATCTGTTTTAACACTTCGGTATCTTTCTATAAATATTTTTTTTAAAAAAATGTTTTTTATATTCTAAGATCTTTTATGTAATACAGAATGGTCGGAGATGCAGGTTTTTTATTTTGAACTCACATAAAATAATTTATTTTTCAATCTCCATGTAAACGAGGGATTTTTCTCTCTTTCAGCCCACAGTCACAGGTCTCTCTCACACCCACAGTCACAGGTTCTAACATTTTTTTTAACCCCCCCTGCATGAATTTTCAGGCATTTTGGGGCCGTGACCCACCTCTTTTGAGGGGGAACCCTCTGTGACCCCCCCCCGCATTCCCCACTCACCTGCTCCTCCACCGCATCATCGCCCCCCCCCCCCCCCCCCCCCCCCCCCCCCCCCCCGGTGACATCAGGGTGCCCCAAATGACATCATCACCCCCCTCAGACACCCCCCGGCTTTTTATTCACCAAAAAACAGGCCCAAAACGCCCAGCCCCGGGGTTGGCCCCTTCCCCTCAGGGGGGGCTCTGCCACCGGCTGCGAACCTGGGCCGGGGCATCTCTCCAGCAGCACCAGACGCGTCCAACGAGGCACCTGGAAAACAAAAATCCCCCATTAGAGTTCAGCGGGATAAAAAAAAAATAGCAGAAAAGACAGGAATTCCGTCAGACCGAGGGACGGGACAGGAGCTGAGCTACAGGAGGATCGTGGGGAAGCAGCTCAGCTCGAAACACAGCACAGCCTTCAAAAGCCGGAGCCATCCAAACTCTTAAAAGTCAGGATTAAGACTAATCGATGCCATTTTTAACACGTTCTTAGTGTAACAGCGAACTCTCCGGCTGGCGCTGGGAAACACCCGGCCCCTTCCCTTTCCCTGAAAAGGTGAGCGTTAGGTTTACGTACGCCCAGTAAAAATACGCTATAAAAGTATCTGACTTTCCTCTGGCAGTACTTTAGCTCGCACAGCTGCGAATCGATACCATGACTCTCTCTCTCTCTCTCTCCAAAATACAGTTATAATTTGACTCCGGGGTTTTTTGTGCGCTACACAAGGAGGAGGGACACCTGGCCGGCGGCACTGCCCAAGGGAGATGCTACTGGGCTGGCGGGGGAACGCGCCACTGAAAGCCAGACAGAAATCAAGTACTTCAGAGCACGCCGCCTAAATATTGGGAAAAACCCCGTTACGTTCAGTTGCCTCTTTTTAAAGACTTAGAGCAAATCCCTCCCCTGATCTCCCCAGCACCTTGTGGCGCGTCATCTCCCTTTCCCTCTCTCTCATCCCTTCAGAGCCCCCCGTCGGTCTCTGCTCCGCAGCTGCTTTATCCTTCTCTCCGCCATCCCGGGGGTCCCCATTCGGTTCCTCTCTCACTCGCTCATCTCTCCTTTGCCGAGATGCTCCATCGGGCTCCGGTGCTCCCAGAGGATTTGGCAGGAGCTGGTGTCGCCTGGTGGGGGGAGAAGAGGGTGTTACGGGGGTCCCAGTGGTGTGTGAGGGGTCCCAGGAGGAGCTCCAGGGGGTCCCAGAGGGTTCTGGGGTGTCCTGGGGGGCACCAGTGGGGATCTGTGGGGTCCTGGGGAGGTGTAGGAGGGTCCCAGAAGGCTCCAAGGGGTCCTGGGAAAACATGAAGGGTCCAGGGGGTCCTGGGGGCTCTCATGGGGTCGGGGGGGTGAGCCTAAAGGGTCCTAGAGAGATGTGGGGGGTACCGGGGGGCTCTAGGAGGGGGTGTGCGAGGGTCCCAGGTGTCTCCAAGGGGTACCAGGGGACTCTGGGGGGTGTATGAGGACCTAGGATGTCCCAGAGGGATGTGGGGGTACTGGGGGGGAGCTCCAGGGGGTCCCAGAGGGGTCTGGAGTGTCCTGGGGGGCTCCAGAAGGCTCGGGGGGGTCCTGGGGAGGTGGGGGAGTCCCAGGGGGCTCAAGGGGGGCCCAGAGGATCCTCTAGGACTCTGGAGGGCTCTCAGGGGAGCGGGAAGGTCCCAGGGGGCTCCAGAGGGTGCAAGGGGATTCTAGAGGACTCTGGGTGGCTCTGAGGGGGTGGGAGGGGTCCTGGTGGGGTCCCAGGAGTGCCCCAGGGGGATGTGGGGGATACTGCGGGGGAGCTCCAGAGGGTGCAAGAGGGAACTGGGGTGTGCTGGTGGACTCCGGGTGGACTCCAGGGGGATCTGGAGGATCCTGGAGGGGGTGTTGGAGGGTTCCATGCGGTTCTGGAGGGCTCAGAAGGGTCCCAGAAGACTCCAGAGAGTTCTGGGGGAATATGAGGGGTTCCAGGGTGTCCTGGAGGGCTCTGGAGTGTCCTGGGGGCCTCCAAGGGACTCTAGGGGTCCTGGAGGGGGTGTAGGAGGGTCCCAGAGGGGTCCTAGGGGAATGTGGGAGGGTCCCAGAAGGCTGCAGAGAGCCCTGGGGAGACATGAGGGGTCCCGGAGGGCCCTGGGGGGCTCTCAGGAGGTGTGGGGGGTCCCAGAAGCATCTCAGGGGGATGTAGGGGGTACTGGGGGAGGCTCCAGGGGGTCCCAGGGGTCTCTGGGTTATCCTGGGGGGCTCCAGGGGTATCTGTGGGGTTCTGGAGGGGGTGTGGGAGGGTCCCAGGGACCTCCACAGGGTCCCAGGGGGAATGTAGGGGGTCCCTGAAGGCTCCAGAGAGTCCTGGGAGAACAGGAAGGGTTCCAGGGTGTTCTGGATGGCTCTGGAGGGTCCAAGGCGGGTCCCAGGGGGATGTGGGGGGTACCAGGAGGGGGCTCCAAGGGGTCTCAGAGGGCTCTGGGGCGTCCTGGGGGGCTCCAGGGGATGCTGGGGGGTCCTGGGGGGGATGTGGGAGGGTCCCAGGAAGCTCCAGGGAGTCTCAGGGGGAACCTCAGGGGTCCCAGAGGGTTCCAGAGTGGTCCTGGGAGAACGTGAGGGGTCGCAGGGGGTCCTCAAGGCCTCTGGGGGGATCTCAGGGGGTGCAGGGAAATCTGCCCTTTCTCCCCTCATTCCTACCAAATTTTACTTTGTGTGTGTGTGCACACCCATGCTCACTGTCCACATAATTTTCTCTTTCTCAGAACAATCTCCTTCTGGCCTTTCAGTCCCCGTCCCCCCCCCAGATGTCACGGACATGACACCTACATCATAACGCACGTGGGTGCACAACATCCAGCACCACCAGGGGCTGGTCTCCCAAAAAGGCTGAACTCTGCCATTGGCACAGACACCACAAGAAGAAAAAGAAACAAGCCAAGCTCACCAGCAACCGTGAGAGAGGGATTGGTTTTCCGCCGGAGACTGGAAATCCCGTCAATGGGAGCACATCCTGTGTTTCGGCAGGCGTGCAGCGCGGCATGCTCCTAGGCGGAAAGGTTGAGGAGGGGAGCGTTGGGTGACCCAAACGCAAACGTATTTCTCTGTTCCTGATGAATTGAAATCGTGATGTGTCCTGGTCCTGGAAGAAGGCTCGATCGTTGAAGGTAACCTTCTCTCCAGGGAGTGCAGAAAGATGGACGGAGACCAGGGTCCCCGTGGAGATTGGAATGGACCCGGCTGATCCAAGGACACCTTCCACAAGTTTCACGCGTCCAAGCGGCAAACCTGGCTCTCCAGAGCTGAGCGTACATCAAGACATCTCCAACGATAGGAACTTCTCTCTGAAGAGTGTACACGAAGCATCCAGGTCAAGCACCCTTCCTTCAACCTTCAGCACTTCTCCACCATAACCAACAGCTGCAGCAGCCTGGAAAAGCCCCCTCCAGCAGCCCCCACCGAAGCCCATTCACTGCGCTCCCCCACGGCTCCCCTCCTTCTCTTCTCACTACTGATAGCAAGGAGATCGCGTAAGAAGTTACGTACTAATACCTCAGAACATCCGCGAAAGAAAAAGAGCCAATTTGCTACTTAGGAAGATGAACCCCCCCCGAGATGTGGAGGTGGTTGCCACCAAATGTGCATCTTTTAAGTAAAAACATAAAAAAATAAGAGCGTTTGGCAAAGAATTTCTAGAAGGTGGCGTCGTAAATGTAGATTTTAAGATCCTGCCAACTACGCCAATTTGTGGTGGAAGAAATATTACGGATCCTACACAACTTTGAGGTAGCAGCAATTTAAGGTTCATTAACACAGGACTGGGTTGTACGATTTTTTAACAATACTTAATCACCATCCAGTTATCAGAGGGATTTAGTGAAATTTGCCATAATCAACACAGCGACGTAGCTAAAGGTTGGAAAATGGCAAGGTTCACCCAAAACTCACGCCGGAATTTCCTAAGTCAAATTGCACAGGCACACAAACAGATATAGAGGTTAACCTAGGAAATCAAGATGTTTCTCCTTCTGCAAATTATTGGTACCAAACAGTCTTTGAACCTCGAGAAATCTAGTTGTAGGGAATTACTCACTCTTCTCCTTCATCGGCAACCAAGACAAGAACACAAGGTTGGCCGGTCCTGCCGTCGCAACGCGGCCCAGGAGTTCTGCACCACCACAGGTGGAAATTCAGAATACAGACCTACTTTTGGGGGTTTTTTGGCCAGGCATTTGAAAAGAAGTGACCTCATTTATCACAGGAAATAGCCACAGAAGGCTGCCTAACCACCTGATTTCTACTGGAAAGCAAGATACTTTTCTTAGGAAGGTATCAAAGATGGGACCCGTGAGCAGTATCGGGGGAAAGAAGTGGGGTTAAAACACCTAGTTATTCCGGAGGTACCAAAAGGAATGAGGAAAGTGGAATATGATGAGAGAGAGATGCCTTAGAAAGGGAGCACACGCACAACCGTTACGTCCATCAGCTGTGTCGTGAAAAGTCGTTACCTTCCCATCTGAAGCCCTCGGGGGCGTTATAAATGTAACGGATTGGGACCTATAACAGAAAATGCATGAAAAGAAAAGAGACACCTGCCTGGAGATCATCTCTGCCGGGACTCGAACCCGGAACCTCTGGATTAGAAGTCCAGCGCGCTCGTCCATTGCGCCACAGAGACCTCACCGTGAGTGCAGCATCCGCACCAGAACTGAAAAATTCCGCAGCCCCCCCATCACCGGAGGGTCTCAACACCCCCCTCTCACAGTGCGGTGCCGAGGCAGCGCGAAAACCCGCTGCCCAGATTGATCTCCCTCGCAAATCGCCATCTCTCGGCATCCCCTTCTTCCACAGGGATGGGCGATAATCCTGGGTAGGATCTACATCTCTCTCGGCAGCAGGGATGCAGCAAAAACCTGGATGCAGGCTTCTATCTTCCTCTCTGGCAAGCTTTCCGCAGCATCTCTAGCTCGACCGAGGGCAGAGCTAAATCCTGGAGTAGAGTTAATCGCTGCATCTCCCTCAGCATCCTCACAGCATCCTCACTGCAGAAGCCAAGAGAGATGAAAGAGGATTTAGCTTACGACGCTGAACGCTAACAATGAGGAAGAAAGCTCTGTCACGATGAAAAATGCAGCAGAAACCTGTGGTTTGAGCCAAGAAATAGAAGAAAAAGCAGCTATCATGTTTTTATTTTCAGCAAGCTGTCAATCGAGGGTTTAATGTTTCTCTAGGGGCATCTTCCATTGGAAAAAATAAATTAAGATTACATCAAAACAACAGGAAATATCCTTTTACATCCGCTGAGCTATTGAACAATTGATCAAACCCCGCGACGAGATTCCTTGCCGTGAAGGAATACATTTTGCGTTTCTAAACCGCATGAATTTTAGAGCATCATTTACTCCCAAACGTGCTCTCAATTAGGGACGAACGTGAAAGGCGAGATGCTAATTGGAAGACCGCTTGCTTAGAAGAATGAACACTACCTGAGCCGACGAGCTTTTACCTCAGGGTCGATGTGACCCGAAGACAAGACCCAACCCAAGCAAGCTCCCACCAGCTGAGAACACCCCACCCCAATGACAAAGCCATACGAGATTTACCCTTCGATGGAAGCCAGCGTATAACTGACTGGAATGAAGGATAAAACCCCCCACGCACACACCTGTACGAGACACCAGCGTTGAGAGACTGGAACCTCAAAATAATTGTCTCAAAACTTGCTTAAGCTTCTGCAAGCCGACGGCAGGGCTCGCGGCAGGTAAGAAGCTTGTTTGTGTCTATTTAGCACCTTCTGCAGACCATTCTTTTGCTTATCAGTCCCCACCCAAGATTGCCACCAGCTGAAAAGGGTGTAGGTCTTTGGTTATCGGAGACCTCGCCGACCCAGGGGGCTTTCCCGGACTTGTCCCACTACCCCAAACTCGCCGAGGCACAAGGACTGTGCTGAGCCAAGCAGCAAGGGGCAGGAAGGGCTCCTACGGCCACCGTGTCAAATGACAATTAGCTGGGCAAAGGCCACCGTCACGCTGACTGGTCAAGCTACAGACCGACCTGGGCTATAACTGATGCGGTGACCCACCACAATTGGAACCGAGACCCCCTCACCACCACAACGACTTGAGAACCACGGATCAACGGGACACGGCTGAAATTCCAGAGGACCGCCGAGATGTCGTTGGGCCCGTGGTGGTGACTATACTCTTGCTGTGCTCCATAATACTGCTGCTCCTTTCTGCCTTTCCTCTGCTTCCGCCTTTACTCTATCGCTCGTCTCAGCGACTATGGCTGGGGAGTAACAACGAACCTGCGGTGAGCAGCATCTGACATCGTTTGTGTCTTAATCACACACTTGGAAATCATTGAGAACCTCTCCCGGCTCCAACATAGTCGGACCGGGACGTAACAACCAGTTTAGACCGATGAAGACCATCGCACCACTGACTGTAGGTGTGGACCACCTACACGGAACAAGCACGTACGGATCCATTAGCCCACCCCTCAACACGAAAAACGCAACTGATCTATACAACCGTCTTGTCGCATACATAATCCCTGCTTCCCGCCGTATCCGTGTCCTCCACGCACGAGGCTGGGGCACCACTCTGCACATAGATAAGATACAAAAGAACACATTCCGTTGGTAACTCCATGCTGAGCATCCTTGCCTCCCGTCTCGGCTGGCGAAGAAGTGACTTTTACACAAACCGGGCTGTGAAATCACGTGGCGCTGACAAGAAGAGGCACAGCACTAACAACCTCAGCACATCTAATGCAATACCAATGAATTTGGGGTTTTTTTTTTTCCTTTTTACTGATGCTCTGGGGCTTTGGGAAGGTTTACGGTTGTCTTGACATGTAAAATCCAGCTAGAAGTGGTGGGAAAGAAGGCAGGGGTTTAACTTCTATCAGATACAACCCTTCCTGCTGCAAAAGATACCCATGAAATCAATAATCCTTGAAATAAATTACTCTGTGAACCACCCGTAGTGCCAGTGTCGCGCTGTCATCGCAGCGGTGCCTTGAGAAAAACTCAAAGGCTAAAAAAACGCCTGTCTGCAGGGTGAACAAAGGCTGCACTTAAAAAAGTCATACAATAAATCTTAGACAAAGTTCTAAAGCACTAATATAGAACAGAAAAGAAGAAACAAACCTCCCCCCCAGCCTGTGACTGCACGATGTGTATTCCTCACGAGAGAGGACGACACCGGCTCCTGGAATATGATTTTTGGGAGGCTACACCTCAAAAGCAGCGCCTGTTTTCAAGCCATTAACAGTTCTGTCAGCAAGCGGAAAATCTGGAGCTGAAGTATTGAAATTAAACCCATCTCAGAAGAACGACTGTGGCTTTATGGGCAGCCGCATCCCAGGGGTCGGAGGGCAGATGGGATTTGAGTGAACGCCCGATTCCTCCTGACTGGAGCCGGACTGGGGCTTGTCGCAGCTCCGCAACCTGCCTTTGCTCTCGTACGTCTTCAAGTCACGGAGAGCCCAGCAGCACACGTGCCCGTCTTTGTACCTTCAGGGATTTGGCCACTCTTCCCAAGGTACCGGCTGTCCCTCTGCCATCCCCACACAGGACATACTTGGGAAGCGGGGACTGGAGCGAGCAGCACAGAGGTGCAGGTAGCTTATTTTTGGTGCTGGGACACGCCAACACACCCATTTCTGCAGGAAGAGATGACAGTGGAGTTCAGTACGTTGTGCAATATCCCTCTTTAGATACAGAGGGGGAGGTGCTTATAATGCGCGTGTGTCCCCAGCACGCACAAGTGTGACGGGAGCGAAAAAGCCGCAGAGGGTCCAAGCAAGTCGCAAAGCGGCCCATCGCTCATCCCTGATGGCCTTCCAGCAACAAATTTGCTGCAGACAGGAAGAATGTGAGCAAGGACGCAGCGGACCAGGCTGAACCGAGATAATTTACTACCTTAGAAACAGGTGGGAAGGGCCTTTTGCAAGACACAGAGTGAAGCAGTGAGGTGGCTGCTGAAGCGCGGCTTCCTTGAGCAGTAAGGTACCACCCCACGTCAAGCTGCTCTAGGGCAGCATCGTCAGTGCCGAGAGACTCAAAAAAAATCTCTGTGCACGCACACCTAAACAATAGAAAATCCGTATCAGAGCTGGGGCTGTTTTGAGGCATCCGTGGCTAAAGGCTTTATAGTTTACACAACTGCCCTAGTACCGAATAAAACCCCCGAGAGCCACCAAAGAGCCAGTCCCACCACGCTAAGGACAAAGCTTTAGAAGCCACACGGTTGCAGGCCATGAAGCCCATTAACCCCCGTATCCACAACGCGGAAGGGTTTCCCCCAAACCCTTACAATTTGCTAGGTATATTCTTGTCTTTTTCCTAAACTTGTAATCCCTTCTTTATTGCTCCTTCCTTCTTTCGCCAGCCATCCAAAACGCAGCCAGGCACCTTGCACTTGATTTCACCACCACATCCCATGCACCTTTAAACCCTCCAGCGCCTTTCTGACCTTCCCTTTGTCTGTGGGACTGCGACGGTTCATTGGGGGCTCCTGCGTTTTGCTCCCCTGATAATTAACACGTCATAGCGAGACACAGAGCCAGTTTCAGAAGCTTTTGGGCTGGCTTTGGTGGCTGTCCTGAAGCTTGCTGGGCCAGGGCACAATTCAGCAAGATTTTTCTACAAGCTTACAGTTAAATTACGGAGGATGCTCTTTGGAAAAGCACCTCAGCTGTGATCTCAGTATCTAAGATACATATATATAACTGTTGCTCCAAGCCCCGTCCAACCTGGCCTTGAACCCCTCCAGGGATGGGGCAGCCACAGCTTCTCTGGGCAACCTGGGCCAGGGGCTCACCCCCCTCACAGCCAAGAATTTCTGCCTCACATCTCATCCAAATCTCCCTCTGTCAGTGTAAAACCCTTCCCCCTCATCCCATGGCTCCCCTCCCTGCTCCAGAGTCCCTCCCCAGCTTTCCTGGAGCCCCTTTAGGGCCTGGCAGGGGCTGGAAGGTCTCCCCGGAGCCTTCTCTTCTCCAGGCTGAACCCCCCCAGCTCTCTCAGCCTGTCCCCACAGCAGAGGGGCTCCAGCCCTCCCAGCAGCTCCGGGGCCTCCTCCGGCCCCGCTCCAACTGGTCCAAGCAAGATTTGAAGCATCCAGAAGGCAAAGCCACTCCCTCTTTCTTTATTCTTCACTGAAAACCGGCATTAGCAATCCGTGCACGCTGCTAGCATCATGAGAGCCAAAAAGCTTTTAGGTCTGATGGAGTTTGATGTCTCCAGCAGGACAGAGCCATTCATGCCGCAAAAATTCAGGGCAGATTTTAGGGCCAAGGGACTGGAATGTCTCCTTTCTTCCAAGGAATGTTGACCCACCTAATCCCAACAAAGCGTCACGTTATTTTCACTAAAAAAAAACCCAACACCACAAACTAGTATTTTACCCCTAAAATTACAAGTTTAGCTGCAAATTGCTATCCTCGTGCAATGCTAGGGCTTGTGTATTGTGGTGAAGGCGCAGTGCCTTGGCTTACCCTGGATACCCGGGCCGTGTCCGGGCAGGGTGGGCACAACCTGCCCCATTTCTCCATGCTCAACTGGTGGCTCCAACCTCTCCCGGAGCCGGGAATGGCAGTGACAGCCATCCAGCACCGGGACATGGTGGTAATATCCACCCAGCCACCGGGACATGGCGGTGGCACCCACCCAGCCACCGGGACATGGCGGTGGCACCCACCAGCACCGGGACATGGCGGTGACACCCACCCAGCCACTGGGACATGGCGGTGACACCCACCCAGCCACTGGGACATGGCGGTGACACCCACCGGGACATGGCGGTGGCACCCAGCAGCATCAGGACATGGCGGTGGCACCCACCAGCACCGGGACATGGCGGTGGCACCCACCAGCACGTGGCGGTGACACCCACCAGCACCGGGACATGGCGGTGGCACCCACCAGCACCGGGACATGGCGGTGGCACCCATCCAGCCCCTCCCAGCACCGCGCTGGCTGCTTGCCGAGGCTCTGCCAAGCTCCTTCCACCCCCCAGTCTCTTTTATAATCTCCATGTTTCAGGTTTTGTCTCTTTTTTTTCTTTTCCCTCCAAAAAAAAAAAAAAACCCCAAAAAAACCAACAAACAAACCCCCCAGCTCCCACAGGATTTCTCTGGTAACCCAAATCCCGTCGATCACTTACGCTCGCGGCCTGAGGTGCTGAGGTGCCCCCTCTGCCGCTCCCCACGTCTTGGTTTCAGCTCTTTTCCTTCCACAACTTGGTGTCTTCTTCCAGCTTCGGCCACCTCGGGTGTCCCGTGTCCCCCCCCCCGCTCCGAACCAGCCCCACGGGCTCCCCCCGCCACACCGGGACAGGCCCCGCCGGCCCCAGCCCCCGCACCCCGAGGCCGGCCAAGATGGAGGGGGGGGGGCGGCTCTCCGGGCTCTTTCCCGGCCCCACACAAAGCTCCCGCGGCTCCGGGCTCCGTCCTCGCCCCTCTCAGCTCCAACTTTCTGCGCTCCTCGGCTGGGCCCGCCCGGGCCTCTTCTACCTCGGCTTCCTCCCTCCTTTCCGGCACTTCCCCCGGCTCCTTTGTCCCCTCTCGGCCTGCCCTTTCCGCCCGGGGCGGCCCAGCCGGACGGGGTTTCCATGGGAATGGAGCGGGGGGGGGCGGCAGGGGAGGACGGGGAGAAGGGCTGAGGCGGCCGGGCCGCCCTTCCCGCCGCGGCCGGCCGGGGCCTGGGCAGGCGGGCGGCCCCTGGAGGGCCGTTTCCTCACAGGGAACTTTTTATTGGCGTTGTGGTTTTGGGGTTTGTTTCTTTGTTTGTTTGGGGTTTTTTTGGCCCTCCGCTGGAAGGGAAAAGTAACAAAGACAAAACAAGCAGAGTAGAATCACAGAACCATAGAATGTGTTGGGTGGGAAGGGACCTCTAAAGGCCACCCAGTCCTTTAAAGCAGGGACATCTTCAACTCGATGAGGTCGCTCCGAGCCTCCTCCAGCCTGGCCTGGAATGTCTCCAGGGATGGGGCCTCCACCCCCTCTCTGGGCAACCTGGGCCAGTGTCTCACCACCCTCAGGGGAAAGAACTTCTTCCTCATGGCTGATCTAAACCTGCCCTGCTCTAGTTTAAACCATTGCCCCTCGTCCTGTCGCTCCATGCCCTTGCCAACAGCACACACCCCCCTCTGCCCCCCAGCTTTCTTATAGGCCCCATATAAAATACACCGTGGAAAACCCTCGTCTCCACCGCGGCCGAGGAGCCACCATGGGAGCAGCCCCGCTTGGGGAACTGCGGCCGGCTCTGCCCAGCGGGGTTTGCCCCACAGATCCCCCACAGACGGGGGAAATCAACACTGGGGCGTAACAGGAAGCAAAAGAGCCCCTCTGCTGTGGGGACAGGCTGAGAGAGCTGGGGGGGGTCAGCCTGGAGAAGAGAAGGCTCCGGGGAGACCTTCCAGCCCCTGCCAGGCCCTAAAGCGGCTCCGGGAAAGCTGGGGAGGGACTCTGGAGCAGGGAGGGGAGCTGTGGGACGTTGGGAATGGGTTTAAACCAAAAGAGGGAGATTTAGATGAGATCTGGGGAAGAAATTGTTGGCTGTGAGGGGGGTGAGCCCCTGGCCCAGGTTGCCCAGAGAAGCTGTGGCTGCCCCATCCCTGGAGGGGTTCAAGGCCAGGTTGGACGGGGCTTGGAGCAACCTGGGCCGGTGGGAGGTGTCCCTGCCCAGGGCAGGGGGGCTGGAACTGGGTGATCTTTTAGGTCCCTTCCATCCCAAACCATTCTATGATTCTCTGATTCTAAAATGCATAAGAAACACCCTCTGTTATGGCCTCGAGCTGGGGTTTTGCTTTTAACGTATGTTTCTTGCATTATTCCGGTGGGTTGTTTTTCCTT
Organism: Fratercula arctica; assembly: GCA_947846985.1. Lineage (NCBI taxonomy): Eukaryota > Metazoa > Chordata > Aves > Charadriiformes > Alcidae > Fratercula > Fratercula arctica. The sequence continues at coordinate 1,243,856 of CANTUZ010000024.1, forward strand.
GAGGAATAAACCAATAAAAATTAAGAGGTGTCTAACACAAAGGGAAGGTAAACTCGGGGGCGAGGGTCCCAAAGGAGGTTTAGTCAGGCAGCAGGAGCAGATTTCACACAATCACAGAATGGTAGGACTGGAAGGGACCTCTGGAGATCATCTAGTCCAACCCCATCTGAGGATGGAGAACACATCAGTCGTGGTGGCAACACACTGCAAACTCTTCACGTGGGTTTCACCCATGAAACCAGTTGCTGCGGGACAGCAGCGGGCCCAAAGATCTTCAGGAGGTTGAAACAAGCCCTGGGCATGTATTTAGGTAGCAGAAATAGACCCTACAGTCCTACTGATCCTGAACAGGAACAGCAGGATTGCTTTCCCCTCTCATCCAGAGAGGTGAAAGACCCCTACTCGGAAGCTGGGATCCCAGAACTGGTAAATGAAACGGCTCTGGAGGACACCATCTTCAGGAGGAAGGCAATGTATTTAAATACTGAGACTAAAGAGACTGGAAAGGGTGTGCTCACAGGCCCCCAGAAGCTCTTGTGGATAGTTTGCAGAACCAGAGGGTGCTGCCTGCTGATGCCTTGCCAGGAATCACGGGTGACGAGAGGCCACAAGAGTCTGCAGCTGTGCTGGGTGTCCCCTTTGCCAGGTCCCCATTTTACTGGGACTCTGCTGCTGCTGGTGGGAAGGATCTCTGTAGACAATGTTGTGTGAGAAGAGGCTGAACTGCTCTTCTACATCCCCTTTACCTTTCCCGGTACACCCAAGCCATGTTGGAGGAAGAGTCTTTGGAGGTCCACCACCCAACCTCCCATTCAGGGCTAGACTTCCACTTTGTGGGATGCCCTTTTCATAAAGAGCATTATGGAGAGTCTTAGTCACACTTATTTCCTCTCTGACATCCCCTTATGCTGTGCTTTAGTTCTTCTGTTCCCATATATGCCCACTTGGTGCCACTGTTAGTCCATGTTTCTCCTCGGTAGCAAAGCAGCAAGTGCGGGAGCTTGTAGTAGAGCAGGAAAACAATGTCTAGGGCAAGCCAAACAGAAGGAAGTTTGGGAAAATAAAATAGGGTTGTCACAAGACCCATGGAGACAGTTCCTGCAAAGTTTTCCTACAGCAAGACCATTTCTTCATGCAATGGAGAGGCAGAGGGGTGCTGGTCCTCCGGCCACAGGAACTCAAGCACTAAGACAACATCAGATCTTACTCCACCAGCTGTTTAGGGTAACCTCTGAGTGCTTGGACATCCTGGGGACAGGCAGCTGAGCTGAAATGGGACTCCCGGGCCCATGGACTGACGGTGTGGCGTGAGGCTGGTCAAGGTCGTTAAAGGCCTATTAGCGCCTTCAAGGCCAATGCCATTGTGGTGGGATAAAAAGCAAGCTCAACTGGCACCTCCTGGACCTTTCATCTAAGCTAAACACTGTAGGAGTACCCAGAAAGTAGTGTCATACCAACTTCTGCCTTCACATCTGCAGACCAAGGACCTCATTGGGCCATTCCTTCCATCAGGGAATGAGGGGATGTCAAATGAAGGGATTGTCCCCAAACCTTCTTAGAGAGGTCCCCTCCGATCTGTTCAAAATGGTGTATGTTAAAGAAAGGGGACCGAGGGGGACTTTGTTCTCAGGAGCTGGTCCTTTGAGGGGATGTCCTGGTAGATTCAGGGCCAAAAGGACGAGGCTCACCTCCTTAGCCAGGGGCAAGCTGGATCAGGCAGCTGAAGGAGTCCAGAAATGGTTCCGCGTCGGTAAAGGTGCTTCCTGTCTGCGTAGTCCGATACTGCGGTAAGGCCGGGGTTCTGCAGACAGCCAGCACCTCTGAAACCCTTTTTGGGGCAGTTTACGGAAGATCTTCAAGTGCACGGGGAGCAGGCGCAAACTGGCGCAGAGACAGTCCTGCAGGGGCAAGCAAGGTTTATCCACAAGAACCATTCGTTTCCCAGGGCCCTGGAGGACACGCACCCGTCTGATCCTTTGCTCTTCGCTGTCCCTTGTATTCCCCGACTCCAGCGCGAGCACCTGAGGGGAACACGAGCGTGAGTTAGGATTTACTGTAGCCCGATAGAGGCGAAGCTCCACGTCCCACGTGGTGCCGGGGGTGAGACCGAGCACGTATTTGCCAACAGGCACGTCCACAAACTGCACCGATGGCGTCGCGCTCTTCCTCTCTCCAGCTGATGAGGATGAAAGCCTATCAGTGGAAAATACAAGTGGAAAATAGACATAAACATGTAAATCCCTTCAGTAACTTAGGGTGTAAATAAAGCCTAAAAGAAGCTTGCCCATATAGTACGTCAACAGAGTTCCCTTTATCAGCCAAATTAGCACCATCTCGTACCAGCAAGCGAAGCTGAACTTGCGATCATATCATCGTTATAATTCTATGCTCAGTATTAGCAGATGCTTTTTGGCATCTCGCCTCGTTAATGTCACAACTGAGCAAACAGGAGCACCGTAAGGGGGTGAATAACCACGCGCAATGTCTCTCGCTGCGTGAAGGAGCGGGGATGAAGTGGTTCATCTCTTTGTGGACGAGGTCTCAGCCGCCGTCCCCGGTCCAGGCCTGACTCCACGGCTGGAACCGGCACGGGACCGTGCAATTGGGCACCTACAAGCACAGACAGGAATAAGTCCGAATCCTCACGGGGCATTGTCCTGACCAGCAGCTTTTAACAGACCGGACCACCACTTGCCAGCCCCAGTTCGCTGGAAAAGTGGGATGATCTCCCCCCAGCCCTCCCAAACTGCAGCCTGGGGGCCACATGATTCCCATTTTGCTGTCAAAGTAAGATGACATTATCCCGCTTCTCCCTAAATACGTGACTTCCACCCCTCTAAGACTGTCCAGATTTTTAACAACAATTTTAGCATCTGCAACCAGTGAGATGTGCAATGCCACTGAAAGGATTCCTTGTCTTTCTGAGATATTATACATATATGTGTGTATAAAACCGTTCACACTGCGAGCTCTGCTTGGCTGGATAGCTTTCCATTGATATTTGAGCTTCCTAAACAGCAACCCATATTTCATAGCTTATTAATAGCTACTGCTGCCAAATTCCCCTTCTCCCATTTGGAAGAATGCATGAATTTTCCTTCACTTGCATGTTGTGTGACGGCGGCTCTCCTGGACCACGCTCGTAAAACGTTGGGGCAATTTGCATCGTCTCTGCACAGTTCATAAATCTGGTTTCAATTGTTCTGAGCCGTCTCTGTCTCCGTGAGTTACGGAGGTGCATGAAAGATCAGGACGAGCGAGGCGTTGACCGCTCGGCCAGGAGTCAGCCCCACGCGCTGAGCGTGAGGAACGTCCAACCCAACTCAGGCCTCCACCGCTAAAAGACCTACAAGCTAGGTTAGGACAACGCTAGTGCATTTATTAATCGTGATTTCTAAAGGCGCTGCGAGGAATCGCAACCCACCGACCTCGAAGGTCTGTGCCGACCCAATACCCGCTCCCTGTCTGCAAACTCAAGGAGTTTGGGGAAAGACTGGGGGAAGGCGTGCTCTGGGTGTGATAATCAAGCCCCGGTGACAGCTCAATTTATCACCGGGCAAGTTTCGGCGTTTGGACTCAGGAGAACGTTCCCCGTTGTCATTGCTTGCTTTTTACTCCCAATGAAAAATCTCCGATGAGATTCCCAGCGACGGCTCTCTTTGCATTCCTGGCGCACACTCAGCTAGCCAAGCAAGTCTGTAAATAATTGAGCACCCGCCATTCCCTTCACAGCCCCCACCAGCACCAGCTTAGTTTGCTCTCCACAGCAAATATTTAGTGAGGTAATCAATCCAAAAAAAAATCTTAATTTGGATAAGAAAATTAAATGCTTTTCCCAGATCTTGTATCTGATTATCTCTGGCATCCATTCTGCCTTTCTTAGACAGCCTTTCTCAAGGTAGGTGCTGTACGAGGAGATAATTATGGAGGATCAGAGAAGCAGTTCAATTAGCTCCAGCTAATGCTTCTTATTAGCATTTTGCTGGAGCTTGTAGAGTTTTTCAGCTGAAAAAGATAAACAAGCTCAAACATTCACATACCAAAGCTCAGACAACAACAGAAACAAAGGAACAGGGAGAACGGCAGGAAAATGAGGGCAGAGCAGGTGAGCAGCAGGGGCTGGTGGCAAACATGGGCAGCGTTATCGCACGGCTCACAGGGCACGGATGCAACGCCGGGACTTTGGGGGCTTCACAGCGTCTGGGCAGGAGCACGTTTGAGTCACGGAGCACAGCTGGAGCCTGCTGTCATAAAGGAGGGAGTCCTAACGCCAGATCAGATGTCCAACAGGAGAGAAGACAGACTCACAGAATGGTTTGGGTGGGGAGGGACCTTAAAGATCACCCAGTGCCACCCCCTGCCCTGGGCAGGGACACCTCCCACCAGCCCAGGTTGCTCCAAGCCCTGTCCAACCTGGCCTTGAACCCCTCCAGGGATGGGGCAGCCACAGCTTCTCTGGGCAACCTGGGCCAGGGGCTCACCCCCCTCACAGCCAAGAATTTCTGCCTCACATCCCATCTAAATCTCCGTCTGTCAGTGTAAAACCCTTCCCCCTCATCCCATGGCTCCCCTCCCTGCTCCAGAGTCCCTCCCCAGCTTTCCTGGAGCCCCTTTAGGGCCTGGCAGGGGCTGGAAGGTCTCCCCGGAGCCTTCTCTTCTCCAGGCTGAACCCCCCCAGCTCTCTCAGCCTGTCCCCACAGCAGAGGGGCTCCAGCCCCCCCAGCATCTCTGGGGCCTCCTCCAGCCCCGCTCCAACAGCTCCGTGTCCTTCTTGTGCCGAGATGTGCTCAGATGTGCGCAGAGGATCTAGGGGGCACCCAGGTCCGTGGTGCATCTGTGTTCAGACACCCGCTACCGACATCGCTGACGGGCTCAGCTTTGGCCAGCGGTGGCTCTGTCTTGCAGCTGGCTAGAAACGACTCTGCCCGAGGTGGGGGCAGCTTCTGGCATCTTCTCCCAGAAGCCGTGCCTGCGCCTCCCCCACTACCAAAGCCTTGCCACGTAAAGCCAATGCACGGGCTTATTAATAACTCTGTGAATTTCTATGGCTTGTTTTATACTGGTGGTCAGACCATACGATCTTGTGTTGGATACCTGACGTCTCTGCAGACGCCCAGATCATCTCCAGTGCTGGAGGGCAGTAATTTGGCTCTTACAACAGGGTCATTTCCCTGCATTTCTCCACTTTTCCCTGTAGTTTCTGATTCTGCTGCCAGGGTCCAAATGTCACAGGGGCAGCAGTGTCTGTCAGTGCCTAGAAAAATCCTCCCGTTTTTCCTAAAGACCTTTTGGAGAGCATCAGTCTCCAGCCGCTCACTGCCTCGCATTGCAATGTCCCCTACTACTGGAATCACCAAAGCAACGGAAAGTCCCTTGAACAGAGGTGTGATGCGACAGGTTTGAACTGAGAAGCGATTGCTTTCTTCTTCTCTTGCGGTTGAAGGAGATTGTCAGCTAAGGAACACGATAGCAAGGCAGGGCTGATAACAGTGCAAGCTGGCTGAGGATCCAGGCAGGCAGCCCCTGAAGACCAGCGTGGGATGTCCAGACAGAAACACGCTTCAGTTTCTCTTCTCAGGATGAGACATCCCAGATAAAACCCTTATCTGGCCTTTTCTCAAATCCAGATGATGCTTCAGTCTCATTCTCGGAGCGCAGCAGGGACAGGCATCGAGGGAACAGCTTCAGCGCATCGTTTGCTTCAGGCAAAGCTGGATTTTTCCACCCAAAGGTGAGTTTGGTAGGTGCAGTCGTGTCCCCGGCTGCGCGTTGTCGCTGCCAGGTCGTAGTTTCGGTGTGTGCCACGGCAGCGGGCAGGCTGAGCACCGATGTCAGCTCAGCCCAGCCAACATGGGGATGCGTCGAGGCAAAAGCGACGATGCCCTGGGCAGCCTGGGCTGCGGTGGAGCCCTCAAACATCACCCTGCGATTTTTCCCTCTCCACCCAGAGGCCTGAAAGCGTTATTTACAAACACTCCGGCACCTTTTCTGCCCGCCTTTAAGACGGGGGAGGGCAGCAAAACGCTCCTTTTGAAGGAAGGGAAAGCAGGTGGGAAGAAGAGCGTGAGGTCTCCATTCGGGGAGATATTGCTGTTTGCTGGGAAAAATTTAAGCCAGAATCAATTTCTGTTGCTCTTACAAGAAGGACTGGCTGCAACCAAAACGTTTGAGGCCCAAACAATGAATCTGCTCCCACCAGGTACTCGCAGAAGTTGGGCTTTTTAAGAGATGTGATGCGGACGACGCTGAGGTTTTGGGTGCCGGAGGGAATCCACAGCTCCCAGCCTGGCAAATGCCGGTCCCCTACTTGAAGTGCAGCCTTGCGCTTCCATCTCCCCCAGTAAATTAAGAGGTGTCAGATGTTCCTTGGCACAAGGACTCTGTCATCCTCAGTACTACATCATTTGAACGCTTTCCTGCATGTTTTTGGCCATGCCGTGCAAGCCAGCGCTCGCTCCTAAATAATTTCCAGGCACAGGGGAGGGACTGTCCCCAGGAGGCTCTGGCTGAGGACATCCTCCTCTGAAGAGAGTTTAATGGCGTAGATACAAACCCCACCGTTACAGTTTCGCCTCCATACCTGAGAGCGGTCCCAGGCACGTTTAATTTTCTAACACAGATGTGCTAATCCCACCGCGTCCCAGCACCCATCCTCAGAAGCCTTGCCATTCCCAGGCTGCGCGGAGCCAGTTTCAGGTCCTCGGTGCCTCTGGCCACCCCTCCTGCCGGGATGCAGAAGCTCTGCCGAGCCTTCATCACTGGGGCTGTCAAGCCCACTGGTGAGAGTCATCCATCCAAATTTAGACAGCCGCAAAGTCGATGTCTCCAATGAGCTCATCAGTTTTTGGTCCCTTTATAGCCGGTGGCAAGAAACGGGGATGACTCACGCCGCAGTTGACACCTGTCCCAGCATGAGCTGACTCACCTTCAGGAGGTGCCCCGTGCTCCCCACCGCCCCGCACAGCTCAGACGTTCATCCCCAGGGTTTGCCTGCTGGATTCCAAGCAGATGCATCCCATTCCCTGGAGCGACATGTCCCCGGATTGCTGACTGCTCCCACCTACCGACACGCCACCCACCCCATAACCAGGGCTTAATTTGCCCTCCCCGACCCGCTGGGATGAGCTTCCCCAGTCACACCCCCTGTGTTTGCGCATAAACCTCATTTTCTCAAGACAGGCTCAAAACTAAGGAGAAAATAGAACCAGCGGGAAGTTCAACTGAAAGTACTACAAAACCTTTCTTAGTTGGTGCGGCTGAAAATAGAGTTGCTCGCGCGCACGGGCTGTTCTTGCTTTAAAAAATAAATAAATAAATAAAAATCTTAACTGCTTTGAATGTGTTTTGTATTTATAGCTGAGAAAACACGGCTTCCCTTGCTGAAAGCCTGCGCGAATGCAACCGTTCGCGCAGTACGTGCGACGGAGAAGCGTGAACCCGCCAGGTGGCTGCAGCGTTGCCGGCGCGTGGAGTTCATTCAACCCTCCGCGCTCCTCCTGGGATTTCTGCAAGAGGCAGAGCCGAGCAGCAGCAAAAGCAGGCGGGTCGGAGCCAACCCCGCAGGGGACGGCACTCCGAACAGGGATGAGCCACGGGGTGGACTTTCAAAATCCAGGGAAAAGCCAGCCTGAGGCAGAGAGGTGGTTGGAAACTCATTCAGGAGGCCAGATCTCCTCTAGTTTTAGGCTGAAGTCAAGCTGGTGACTGCAGCTGGTCTCTGGATACAGATCCGTATCATCCCGCCAGCGCCAGGGAGGCCAGGTTTTCAGATCTGCAGGCACAAATCATTAGAGCTGAGACCACGCTCACCCGAGAGCTCTGGCGTCTGTAGGTAAGCGCTAGCTCTCTCACTGGTATTGCTGTTGTCACTTTATCAGCTTGCTGCAATCTGCTTTTTTTTTTTCTATATTTGACTGTTTATAATTAGCCCGCTGGGTTCGCTGGTCTCTCAATTTCTTTATCTGTTTCCTGACAGTTTTGGAGATGGCTCCATTTTAAACATATACTGTGCTTTAAGAAAAGAAACTCTTCTCCAGCTCTCTTTGAAGCTCAGCACTCTGGGGAGAGTGCCAGTAGACAGGCTTTTGGCTCAAAGAATATGGGTAATAAGGGACAATTAGGTGGCAGCAAACATTTAATTATCAAATGTATTGGCGCTTCTTACACTGCCTGAAGTTAAGCAGGTGCCTTATACGCAGGCTCCTTCAAATACCAAATGCGAAAAACGTTTCAGAGCAAACCCAAGTGTGCAGATGAATACACTTAGGCTATAAATTAGGCAGAGGTTTTTAGCAAAAGCCTGGAACGGGTTTCACGTTGCATTTAGCACCTGCAGGGGACAGGGGGGTAGGTTAACAGGGGAGACTGCGCACCCTGGAGCAGAGAGGACCAGCTCCTGCCTGGACCGTGTCTGGGGAATGCCCTGCTCAGATGCCACTGCCCTCCAGGTGTCAAGTTCTGCTCGTACCCGGGGTTGCCCAAACCCACGCCCCTTCAAGAGAGTGGATTGTCCGAGGCTGAAGCCACCAGAGGTGTCTTACCTTGTCCCGGTCGTCGGTGTCACTCGCTGTCTCTCACTGGGCAGTGGAAAACACACCAGTTCCCGAGACCCCCGAAGTTCTCTCAGCTGTGAAGAGCCACAGGCTCCCTCGTCAGCCTTGACAGATGGTGTGTAGGGTGGAATCAAACCTGGTGGAGAAGCTCGGAGCAAATCCCCTGCAATCCTTCCAAAGCCAGCGGGAAAGCAGCCTTGCCTAGGTGCCGCTCATCCGTTGGACGCTCCCCTGAACTCTCCCACCCTCCCCACTGACGGGATGAATCCCAGCAGCTGGACGGAGAGAAGCCAGCCTTTGCCACCACGTGCCGCAGATCCACCTCACGTTTTTCAGAGACAAGGCTGACGTTGCTCACAGGGACAAGCCGAGAACGGAAACTCGTTTATTCCAGGAAAACAAAGGCACGTTCCTAGATATAAAGCAGGAAACAGATTTACAAAACTCCTTGCAGCTCCGTGACATGCCAGGTCTTATACACCTCACTGCCGGGAAAAGGGTCAGGCAGACCCCCCCGCAGAGGGGCCACAGCACCACCTTGTCCTTGTCCCTCACCAGCCGCTCACAGAACGTCCCCGGAGCCTGCAATACCGAAGGCAAGCAGGATTCTTCCCGAAAACCTTACCAAGCGCGAGGTAGGAATCCTCTGCCAAAAAAAGGGGGCTTCTCCTGTTCTCCACCGTGTTCCCCCACTCAGCTCCGTCACTCCAGACCCCACCAGAAACGACCATCCGCACGTGGGCTGGTCCCGCTTTGTGAAACACTGGAAAGAAAAACACAGTGTTGATTTAAACAGACTGAGAGCCGTCAAGGTTAATTCTTGAAACAATTTCCCACACATCCTGTAGTTCATCTGGGAACTTCCCTTCTTGCATCTTGCAAGGATCGGCACATCCCCTGGACAGAGGGACAGGCAGCGCGCTCGCACACCCAGCTTCCTAAATCTACACCGGCGCTTCATACTTCAGCAGCTCTGCGTCCCTTTCTGCGCTTTCTTTTTCCAGTCTCGGGATGGGGATGCGTTTCTTGCGCTCCAGCTCAAGCCAACGGTCTCCTCGCTCCTTGCGAAACAGTCCCCGTGCCTGGGAACCCCAGCCACTTTGACCTGTCCCCCTTCTCCCGTTCTGCCTCCTTCATCATTTCAGGCGCAAAAATTCAGATTCTGTGATTCTAAAACCCGGCCCGAGTGTCCCACGGGTGGCATGTGAGAGGAGGGAGGGCGTCAGGGACCGCCTGGCGTGTGCTGCCTCCCCGGAGGCTCTCCCGCTGCTCTGCTGCATCGATGCCGAAGCTGGAGGCCTCTTCTCAACACCAGCTCTCCTGCCCATTGCGAGCCAGCAAATGGAATCATAGAAGAATGGTTCGGGTTAGAAGGGACCTTAAAGATCATCCTGTCCAGATTGTGTGTCATCTGGAGGCAGACCGAGGGTGGTTGGGTTTTTTTCTCCATGAAGTGTCAGCTTGGGCTTTACAAATCCCACCGTGGTGGGGAACGCTCACTTAGCTCTCTCCTGATGGAGCACGGCTGCTGCTTCCAACACCTCCCCTCCCCTTCAGCTTTCCGAACCTCCTTCCCCGGCAGCTTCTCTTCACCCACCTCCTAGGAAAAAAAACCGAACGCGACCCGCTGCCTCGCAGGCGGTCTCAAACCTTGTTTTTCCGACCCAGGTCCAAGCTGCCTGAGGCACGAGGGCCAAAATGGGCTCCTGCTCCTGCGGTGCTCCCCGCGGCGCTGTGCCTGCGGCGAGGGCTCTCCTCCGCCTGCTTTCCGCCGGTCCAGATACACGCGGTTCCCAGGGAGCGAAGTCCCTCGGAGACGGTGCACAAGGGACACTTGCTCATGGCTGGAGAGTGCAGCGAAAGCAAGCGTTAATGCCGCTTACAGGAGGAAATTGGCAGGAGAGCAACTGAATTTTCCGCCCAGCTCTAAAGTGCTCTCAAAGCTATCTAATTTATCACTGCGGCAGCAGCAGCAGCCATTCAAATGCTCTCCCAGCTCCCCGGCTTTGCAATCAGGTGGCAAGATGACTTCATGTTAGCAGACGGATCCAAGTTCTTTGTCTGCCTCCAGTTCTTGGGTCCTCACCAGACCTTGCGGTTGCGCTTGGCCCTTTGGCCCCTCCGCTGCGCCGCGGCACCGTGGGCGGCTCTGAGAGGCGCAGACTCTGGGCTTCGTGGTTCAAAGCGTCACGATGGCTCGGAGGAGACTTCTGTCTGCCCAGGGTGCCCGGCCGGGGGTTTGGTCTTCAAGGAGCAAACGGCACCGGTGGGTTGTGGTGGGCTGCGCTCCCTTTCCTGCGCCCCGGTGAGAGAGGAGCGGAGGGGAGCTACCTTCTGTTGACGCGGAAGGCTCGAGCAATAACACGCAGACCAATGTGATCGGGTTAATGCCAACTTTATTCAACCTAAGCGTCACATTTATAGCCTTATGATTTCTGTTCACGCGCTCTAACTCCTACTAATTGGCTGCGTGCTACCCTCACGAGCTGTCCACGCGCTTAATTCTTTCTTGTCATTGGTCGTCCTTTCTTGGCGTATGCTGCTTTAAGTTTCTTTGTTAAACTTCTTTCTGCAGGTTCAGCAACCCTTCTGGTCAGCACTTCTTTATCTTATGTCCGACAGTAACCTTTCTTAAACTCATGTCAAGGCGGGCCTGCAGGCCTACTTGTGCTAAGGCCTACACAGCCGCTACCGACTCCTCAGTGCTTGGAGTGTTCATAGGGTGACCTCGTTGTATTAGAAAACCTTCCACAACCTTCCACTAAGAGAATCGTAGAAGGAATCACAGAAGAATCATAGAGGACCGTACGTCTCTTATCTGCGTACCGAAAGTTTTAATTTAGCCTAGCTCAGAAGTGACATGAAGAAAAGAGAATATTTTGCGGCTTGCAGGAAACCAAGCCAGCACCCTTCCGCACTGGCATGAGATGTGGGCAGCTCTGGGAAGGCCAGGCGTGCCGATAAAACACGGGCGCTGGGAGGGAAATGTCTTTTCGAGCAGTTCCCGACACGCCTGTAACTCCCTCAAACGGCACCTTGTGCCCTCTGGGACACGTGGGCCAAAACTCCCGTCCTAATTTCTCCTCTGACAAGAAACGGAGAGGGAAGACGCGGCGGTGATAAATCACCGCTTCGGCGAGGTCTCTGTCACTGCCGCACGGGGTGCCCTCATAAGCAAACTGAAAGGAACAAGATCCAGCCAAAGGCAACACCATTTCACCAGGTCTTCGGGAGGCTTGTAACGAGGTTGAGCTGTCAGGGTGAGTTCAGCCGCGTCAGCTCTGCCCTGCTGTTAAGATCCGTGACACGAACCGCAGCCGCTCCGCAAAGATTACCAGAAATACAAGAAATATGGCATCTCCCTCAGGAAGGCAAGAAACAGCTCTGCTGCAAGACGCCGGCAAAACATCCGGAGACAATGACCAGAAGCTTCTAATTATCCTAGTCTATAATAATTAATTGAAATGAGGAAGTACGTACGCAATATGAAAACGAAGGGATGTATCGAGGGGGATGTAGCAGCGTATTTTCCCCAGCTGCGGAGAGGGACAAGAGGGGAAAGGCTTCTCCCCAGTGAACCATCCCCGGGAAAGGAGCAGGGAAGGAGTCCAGCCTCCAGTGGGAAGAGGGGCAGGGGTGGACCAGGCTGGTGTCACTCACTCATGGCTCAGCCACGCTGACACCACCAAAAAACCACCCAAAACCACACCAACCTAAAAAAAACCAGAACCCACACGGCAAAGGCTGTGGTCAAAGAAAAAGGGGCAGTTGTGGGCTCTGCTGCCCGCCAGCCCACCGCTTCCCTTTCTGCCCCCGTGCTCACTTTACTGGGCGCTTCCCTGAGTTCTTCACCTCCCCTCATCCCCCTCCTCCTTTGCCAGGTTCACCCCATTTCCACCATCCTCTCCCGTAGTCTCCTCCCACGCTCCCGTGTGCGTTTCTTCCTCTCTCCTTTTGCCGTGAATCCTCACGCCCCACGTCCTGTCCACGCTCCCCTTCTCCTGCAGACAGAGAGCTGCCACCCCACGTCCCTCGTGAGATCTGCCTCCCAGATGCTCACCCCCATGGGACACACACCCGCCTTTCTCTCTACCTGGGCTTACGCAAAGCGTTTGACACTCTCCCGCATGACATCCTGGTCTCTAAACTGGAAAGGCATGGATTTGATGGACGGACGGCTGGGTGGATAAGGAACTGGCTGGATGGCCACACTCAAAGGGCTGTGGTCAACAGCTCAATGTCCCAAGTGGAAACCAGTGACGAGTGGCGTTCCTCAGGGGTCGGTACTGGGACCGGTGCTGTTTAACATCTTTGTCGGAGACATGGACAGTGGGATTGAGCGCACCCGCAGCAAGTTCGCCGATGACACCAAGCTGTGTGGGGTGGTCAACACACCGAAGGGAAGGGATGCCATCCAGAGGGACCTGGACAGGCTGGAGAGGTGGGTCTGTGCCAACCTCATGAAGTTCAACCAGGCCAAGTGCAAGGTCCTGCCCCTGGGTCAGGGCAATCCCAGCACAAATAACAGGTTGGGCGGAGAATGGCTGGAGAGCAGCCCTGAGGAGAAGGACTTGGGGGTGCTGCGTCCAGCTCTGGAGCCCTCAGCACAAGAAGGACACGGAGCTGTTGGAGCGGGGCCGGAGGAGGCCCCGGAGCTGCTGGGAGGGCTGGAGCCCCTCTGCTGTGGGGACAGGCTGAGAGAGCTGGGGGGGGTCAGCCTGGAGAAGAGAAGGCTCCGGGGAGACCTTCCAGCCCCTGCCAGGCCCTAAAGGGGCTCCAGGAAAGCTGGGGAGGGACTCTGGAGCAGGGAGGGGAGCCATGGGACGAGGGGAAGGGTTTTAACCTAAAAGAGGGAGATTTAGATGAGATATGGGGAAGAAATTCCTTATTCCGAGGGGAGTGAGCCCCTGGCCCAGGTTGCCCAGAGAAGCTGTGGCTGCCCCATCCCTGGAGGGGTTCAAGGCCAGGTTGGACGGGGCTTGGAGCAACCTGGGCTGGTGGGAGGTGTCCCTGCCCAGGGCAGGGGGGAGGATGAGATGATCTTTAAGGTCCCTTCCAACCTGACCCATCCTGTGATTCTAAGTCGGGGAAAGCTGAGGAAAGGGGGTCCTTTACCCTCTCGCGAGCAGCTCTCTCCACCAACCGCTCCTCCTCCAGCTCTGTGGCTGAGACGACCGCAGCCAGAGCCCCCTGACAACTGGAAGCCACGAGGATTGGAGCAGAAGCCAGGCTGTGCCTTCCCTCAGGCACAAAGGTAGGACACGGAGACAAGGCACGAGGCTTATATTTTTTTTTTTTCCCCAGCAACCGCGCGTGGGAGAGACACGGCGAGAGGAGGGGCTGGAGCGTGAGAGCTCGGAACTGGAGATGTCGCTGAGGTCCTCCGCTAGAAACGTGTTCGCCTCGCGGCGATCCCTCATTTATAATTACTCTGAGACCCAGCAATTCACTGGGCTCACGGCGGCATTGCTGGTGCTCCGGCTGCTCTGTCACGCGCCGCCCAGGCAAGTGCTTTACGGAAACTCATCAAACCGCAACCAAAGCTTTTATCATTCAAGACTGCAATTTCGACAAGAAAAGGGAATAGGCAGCGGATGTCGAAGGACAACTACGCTGTCACCAGAGACGAGCCGAGGAGCGCAACAGCCTTTGTGAAGTTTTCCCACGTGGTGCAGATAAGACCGGATTTATTGTGGGCCTTTGCTGCCCTAAACCTTGTACAATGGCTCCATCCATCCAGACGAAATAAAACAGTTGTGGCCCGCCCTGGCTTTGATGGGGAAAGGGAAAGGGCCCCCCCCCCCCTTTTTATTCTGGAAAAAAATAACGACATAAGGCTGCCAAGGTCCTGGAACAGAGACACCGCGCTATGATTTACACACTAAATACAACAGGAGCGAATGTAGAGATCGCCGTCCCGACCTCCCAACACCCCAGCGCACAAACCCGTTCCGTCCCTTCATCAACTTGCAATGTTGAGGCGAAATGGGGTCCTGAGCCCGGGGGGAGGGTGCGGGACCCCCCCAGGGTGGGGCTGGTCAGGGCCATTGAAGCCCGTTGGTGCCCCCAGGGGCACAGACACCCGCTTTTCAAGAGACGGCCGCACATAAAACCCTGCTCGGAGGACCGCAACGTCCAACACGCGTGATGCATGTGCCCTCTGCACGTGGCGGATGTTCTTCTGCGTCGTTACATCTCTTTTTTATTTTATTTTTTTTTATTTTTTATTTTTTTTTTGCAATATACCGTGAAAGCATAACTCAAAAACACTTGACACGCAGAGAATTTTCCAAAGCCCTGCCTGGCATTCGCGGTGATGAAAGGCAGGACGTATCTGCTTAAACCCACTGAAACGTTTAATCACAGATTGGCTCCTGGGAGGAACCGTACACAAACGGGAGAAAATGTTCCGATCCGCTGCCGGTGTGCGTACGACAGGACCGGCGCCGGGCACGCACGCGTCATTTCGCCCCTAAATCTGTAATTTTAAACCCGGGCAATTGTCATCCCTATTCTGGGGCTGGCTCCGTAATCCAGAGCTGGGGAAGCTTCCCAAGTCGCTCGTAAATCAGGCGTTTTATCACGGTTCGTCTGAAGCAGTTATTTTGGAGGGACGCCCCAGGGAGGGATTCAACCGGCTGTTTATAGATGCTTAAAATACAGCCACCTGCATTTCACCCAGGCACCCACAGCCGCCTTTACTGTCAGCGGAGGCAACGGGCGCGGGTCACGTCATCCTCAAGCGGGCACCTAAAAAATGAATCTTAAACGAACTCCACTCCCAAATGTTATTTAAAGATGCAAAAAGATAGCAAAGGCACGGCTCCCCTTAGGGTATGCCCTCCTGATAGACGCCCCTCCTGGTGAAACGTCTGGATCGGAATTTGGAGCTTGAAATTGCTGAAAATCTTTCACCCCTGAGTCTCAGGCCGTCTCTGCCTCTTGTATTAAATATTCCTCCACTGGCGTTCGTCACTGGGCACATTAATAGCGCACGCGGTCAGTGACTTCCCAGCCTCTCCCCTGCGTTGCTGCCTTTCCTTGTCATGCTAAACCCTACAGAGGCCACGCTGCCTGGAAGATGCTCTTCTAATACGACATTTCTTAGCTTTTTATTTGTTTTCTTCGGAAAAGCCAACGCTGGGCGTGCAAAAGAAGGTGCTCCACCACTGGGAAATTTTGCTAGCTGCCGGCATTTGAATTGATCGGCCACCAAAAGGAAAAATAACCTGCCCCAAACCTGACAGCGCGGAGGCAGGAGGCCAGAGAGCACCTTTCGTTGTGCGAGAAAAGGATTTGATAGCGGCTCGGAAGCCGGGGAGGCATAAGGGGACATCTTGCATGGGTCTGCGCTCTAAGCAAGCGTAAAGTCTTCTGTCCTGTCTCGCCGCAGCTCCTCCAGGCACGCGGTGTGCCCGCCGGCCCGGCGACACCTCCAGATTTTATGGTCTCTGCCCTCGGCTCGGTGGTCTGGGTCAACACTTCAAATTTCAGCTCCGAGGCGCGTGCGTTCAGAGACAAATCATGCTGTTTATTTATGACACCTGGAAACAGCTGGACTGTTCCTGTTCAAAGTTCTAAATGGCTTTTTTGTTTGTTTGTTTCCTTTTCTCTTCCCCCCCCCTCTCCAGGAGGGTTACCACAGAGCAACACTTTCTGTAAGTTTTTGATCCACGCACCAAAAGATGAGCTGGCTGGAAGCCGTCGCGCAGCTCTGGAGGAAGCGGATCCTGACGTCGCTGCAAGATGAGCGATCTCCAGTCGTCCCACCAGGCTGAGAAAAAGCTGCCGCCTCCCTCCAAAGCGCGGTACGGCTCCGGCAGCAGCAGGAGATAGCGCTGAAATAACAGCCCGGCCCGGATGCAAACCCAACTTCGTGCCTTCAAAACCCATGTGCGAAGAGGGATCAGATGTGAGGAACGCGGAAGGGTTTGGAGGAGAGACAGCAAGATGTCAGACCTTCCGAGAAGCAGGTTGCCATGGCGACTGGCTCGTTTAACCCAATGAGGGTCAGGCAACCCCTCGTGTTCAAGCTAATTTAATTAAAGAGGTGGGAAGGATGAGCGAAAGAAATTGGCAGGGGCTTCGCTTCAGGATGCTGTTCCTCAGGCTGGGCAGGATTCGCCACGCCAAGCTTTGGGTGGGCACCTCCAGCATCACGGGGCCCTTCGTAACCAAATCCAGCCCCTGGAGAGGAACGAACCAGAGAGGAAGGACCAGATGCGGAGGACACCCCGAGGGGGGGGAGACGGCGTTTGCAGTGACTCGCATCCCTCCCCCTGCCTGCCACGAGCACGTCTCTCCCAGGATGAGGGAGCTTCCAGCTGCACTGGATGCTCTTCTTGCCTGAGCCGCTGGTAACGGGGCTTTATCTCCCTTCTGAATTTGAAATGTGGATAAAGCAAAGCTGGCAAGGTAATTATCCCTCACTGTCAAACATTGCTCTTGGTTTGCTGTCTGCAGACAGCTGGAGAGTGATGAATCCCTTTGTGTTTGCAGCAGCCTTGGATTTGCTCCAGGAAAAGGTGCAAACAGGCAGGGAAGTTTTGCGTTAACATGCCCCGTCGGCACAGAGCCCGCTAAGCTGGAGAAAAGGGGCTCATCTGCAGTGAGAGGGCAGCCTGGGCCCGAGCGTGAAAACAGCTCGGAGCTGAAAATGCAAATCTTCGGCACAGGGAGCTGATGTCAGACTCTCGGAAGACCTCACCAGGCACCCAAAAAGTGCTGTGCCCTACTGGAAGTCTGGTCCTTAACGGCAGAGGGCTGGAGCCCCTCCGCTGTGGGGACAGGCTGAGAGAGCTGGGGGGGTTCAGCCTGGAGAAGAGAAGGCTCCGGGGAGACCTTCCAGCCCCTGCCAGCCCCTAAAGAGGCTCCAGGAAAGCTGGGGAGGGACTCTGGAGCAGGGAAGGGAGCCATGGGAGGCTGGGAATGGGTTTAAACCAAAAGAGCGGAGATTTAGATGAGATCTGGGGAAGAAATTCTTGGCTGTGAGGGGGGTGAGCCCCTGGCCCAGGTTGCCCAGAGAAGCTGTGGCTGCCCCATCCCTGGAGGGGTTCAAGGCCAGGTTGGACGGGGCTTGGAGCAGCCTGGGCTGGTGGGAGGTGTCCCTGCCCAGGGCAGGGGGTGGCACTGGGTGATCTTTAAGGTCCCTTCCAACCCAAACCATTCTGTGACCATTCTATGACGTTGACAGGTTTCTCTGCCATAGCAGGGTCACCGGGAGCTTTACGTGCTACCACTGACCACCTCCTTTTCACTTTCCGCCTGAAGGCGTGCTCCCCACGCAGGCGCTGGAGCTGCCACCTGCTCGTTCCCTCCCCTCCTCTCTCTGTATCTCTGAGCCCTGGTACCTGCTTCCGCTCCCGTCCCTGTGGTGACACACAGACCCAGGGCACCCGTGGACATCACCGAGTCAAACTCCCCCGCTCGAAGCAGGGTCAGCTGGAGCAACCGGAGTGTTCTCTTGCTCCCAGCGTGTCACCAGTGCTGTCACAGGGCACAGCCACCCATGGCGGGAGGTGCCACAGGCTCCGTCGTGGTCAAACTGTCCCCAGTGCCAGACTGGGAGGGCCACTAGAGCATCTCACTACTGTTGATGGTCTCCATCCCTCTGTTGGTGGCCAGGTGGCACAAGGGGATACCAGTGAACCATTCGCGTCCCCTCCCTCCCCAGTACAGATGTCGGCTTCAGGCAAAAATAAACCAGCATCCTCAACTCCAAAAGCAGCCCGGGGCCACCCACACAGATAGAGACACATTTTTAGGCAAAAACATCCCATCCAGTGCATACCTCTTGCCGTTCATCACCCACAGGATCTGGCTCCTTGCTTAGTCCTGTCTTTTGGCGTCTCAGGACCCATTTCTGCGGCAGGAAAGGCTCGGTCTTAGGGTTTTTTTCTGTTAAAAAAAACGCAACAAACAGCTCTTTCTCTTTTCTGAATCTTGTCCAAATTCATTCACTGGCCCTCTGCCTCCCTTCTGAATGACTCCAGGGGAGTCCTCAAGTCTCAGCATTATTATATTTTATTTATACAGCACAATAAACGTCCGTGGCACTTTTCAACATACATCAAACAGCAAGGTCCATTTTCTGATGAGTCTACAGTTTGATTCAGAAAAAACACTGTATATAAAACGCAACAGTCTCCTGGCCTGGATCAGCTGGGCTGCACCAGTGGGGAGACTGAAGCTTCTTTGCTGCATTTCTCCAACCCCTAAAATTTAAAGAAACAGAAGAAATCCCTTCGAATGGCCCCTGGTGACAGCACTCCTAGAATGTGTTGGGTGGGGAGGGACCTCTAAAGGCCACCCAGTCCTTTAAAGCAGGGACATCTTCAACTGGATGAGGTCGCTCCGAGCCTCCTCCAGCCTGGCCTGGAATGTCTCCAGGGATGGGGCCTCCACCCCCTCTCTGGGCAACCTGGGCCAGTGTCTCACCACCCTCAGGGGAAAGAACTTCTTCCTCATGGCTGACCTAAACCTGCCCTGCTCTAGTTTAAACCATTGCCCCTCGTCCTGTCGCTCCGTGCCCTTGCAAACAGCCCCTCCCCAGCTTTCCTGGAGCCCCTTTAGGGCCTGGCAGGGGCTGGAAGGTCTCCCCGGAGCCTTCTCTTCTCCAGGCTGACCCCCCCAGCTCTCTCAGCCTGTCCCCACAGCAGAGGGGCTCCAGCCCTCCCAGCATCTCCGGGGCCTCCTCCGGCCCCGCTCCAACAGCTCCGTGTCCTCCTTGTGCTGAGGCTCCAGAGCTGGACGCAGTGCTCCAGGTGGGGTCTCAGGAGAGCGGAGCAGAGGGGCAGAATCCCCTCTCTGGATCTGCTGCCCACGCTTCTCTTGATGCAGCCCAGGATACAACCGGCCTCTGCCCTGCGAGCGCGCGTCGCCGGCTCACGTCCAGCTTTTCACCTGGAGCCGTTCAGATTTACACCCCTGCGTCCCTGTGCTGCCTGCGCCAGGCACGTCTTTCAGGTCCTGCTGGGGACGTTGGTCCTCACAAGCAGCAGCGGCAATTCAGGGGTCATAGAATCACAGAACGGTTCGGGTTGG
Organism: Fratercula arctica; assembly: GCA_947846985.1. Taxonomy (NCBI): domain Eukaryota; kingdom Metazoa; phylum Chordata; class Aves; order Charadriiformes; family Alcidae; genus Fratercula; species Fratercula arctica. Next base: position 1,263,451 of record CANTUZ010000024.1, read on the forward strand.
AAGGGACCTTAAAGATCATCCAGTTCCAACCCCCCGCCATGGGCAGGGACACCTCCCACCAGCCCAGGCAGCGGGTCCCGCTCCAAAGGTTTTCACCCGCGAGAGCACAGCGCGTACCCAGAGAGCAGCCGCCGCCAGGGGAGAGCAGAAGAGCGCAGGCAGGGGAAAAAAAGAAAAAAAAAAAAAAAAAGCGACCAGGAGAAAAGGGAGCTGCTTTTATTGGTGGAAACTGTTAAAAACCACCACCCTGAGCGCTCGGGGACAGCTTCAGCAAACACGAAGCACCAAGCTGGGGAGTCCCTTGAGAGGGAAAGAGTGACAGAGAGGGCAAGGAAAGCAGCTCTCCGAGCACCTGAGGGCGCTCTGCTGCATGCCCAGCAAAGCACAGTACATTAATTAGCGAACTGGATAATTTTGGACTCAATCTAAGAATACCTGTTGGTGAAGGACGAATAATTAGTTGTCAGCATCTCAAGTTTTCCAAAGAACTGCCCCCTCCGGGCACAGCTACACTCACCTGAAAAAAAAACAACAGTGAGTAAATGCAAGGCTCGGATAAACAAATAAGAAATGGAGCGCCTGGAGGCATTTGTGCTTCCCCGCAGGTGCACTGGATGCGCTTAATCCAAAGCTTTTTTCCTCCCTCAGCCTGGTGAAAATCTCTCCCTGGGGGTTTCAGGAAGCTTTTCACACTAACCCGACCTTGGCGCTGCTCCGACGGCGCGAGGCGCCGGCAGCCGACTGGCGAGATGGCCGCGGCCGGTCTCCCCCGGGGTTTTAACGGGAGCCGCGGTGTCAGCGCGGTTGGCACCCGCGGCGAGATGTTAACGCCGCGCAGCGTCAGAGGTGACAGCGTTACAGCAGCCCTGGGATCGCCCTGCCAGGAAGCAACGACAATTGTTCATTTCTGTGCCGCGCCGCATGTACTCTCAGAGGTGGAAACGATTAAGCCTAAACCCATTTAAATTTTCTAAAACGCTTTTGGGCTGGGGAATTCTGTACTTTTCAAATCACGGGGTTCAAATGATCTCAAACGGCTAAGGCAGAATAGGGGTGGGGGTTTTTTTGGTTGTTTTTTTTTACTAAGGGACCCAGTGTAGAAAGTTAAGGGAGCATAGAATGTGTTGGGTGGGAAGGGACCTCTAAAGGCCACCCAGTGCCACCCCCCTGCAGTGAGCAGGGACATCTTCAACTCGATGAGGTCGCTCCGAGCCTCCTCCAGCCTGGCCTGGAATGTCTCCAGGGATGGGGCCTCCACCCCCTCTCTGGGCAACCTGGGCCAGTGTCTCACCACCCTCAGGGTAAAGAACTTCTTCCTCATGGCTGACCTAAACCTGCCCTGCTCTAGTTTAAACCATTGCCCCTCGTCCTGTCGCTCCGTGCCCTTGCAAACAGCCCCCCCCCAGCTTTCCCGGAGCCCCTTTAGGGCCTGGCAGGGGCTGGAAGGTCTCCCCGGAGCCTTCTCTTCTCCAGGCTGACCCCCCCCAGCTCTCTCAGCCTGTCCCCACAGCAGAGGGGCTCCAGCCCTCCCAGCAGCTCCGGGGCCTCCTCCGGCCCCGCTCCAACAGCTCCGACTCCCTCCTCTGGATCCCTCCCCAAATCTTTACAGGTCTCGTGGGGAATTCCCAGTGAACACATTTCCCCGCTGCATCCACAGAGGGGGATCAGCAGCTCTCCCTGGCAGTGGTGTGAAACGGGGTGAGGGCTGATGGCAGCGGGTATCTGAACCTTAAACCCTCTGTTCATCTGGTCACCTGGACCTACGCCACCCTCCAGAAGGAAAACCGCTCGGACTGCTCAGGGCTGAGACCAGAGCGGAGGTCCCCCATGTCACCGCGGCGGCCGTGAATCGCTGCCATCTGCTGCTCGGCGAACGTGGGGCCGCGGTGCTCTCAGTGCTCCAGAAGACTGAGAGTTTGAACACAGACTGCCAAATTAGTTACAGAAATGTAATCACATCTATACACCAGAGAGACTGCGAGCGGCTGACGAGCACGAGGAAGGCGAGGACCGGAGGTGTGCGGGAATGCAGATGGACTGGGACAGATCTTTAACGCGGTTCAGCGATAATTGTTGGGAGAACTCCCCGGCTGATCCTTTTGCCAGTGCCGGGTTTAAGCTCCCTAATGGAGGGGGGAGGGCGGTCAGAGAAGTTCCTCTTTAGCGATTGCCACTTCCCATCCTGCCTCTCACTCGAGGAGGAGAAAGTATTTCGTTATCTCGCCTTATCAGGAAACATCATCCTGTTGCTTTTAAAACGCAGAACAGGAATGCCGATGACAATGCTTGGCTTCCCTCCGCGGAGACTGCCGCGTTAACCGCTTCCACGTGGGAGGGAGTCTGTGCCCGTGCTCATATTCCTGTTATTCCTGGGAGGAATATATAAATAAATAATCTCCCTCAGTTCCTCCAGACAGGCGACCGCTTCGCAGAACTGTCAGGCTGTCACTCCCAGCTTCCAAAAAGGGACAACGTCAAGCGGCTACAGGCAGCCCCTGACACATTTTTGGGGCCAAACGGCACTTTTTAGCCAGCCAGTCTGGGCTCCCTGGCCAGAGACAGGGATGCTCCCCACGGAAATCCTTGGTCCTTTCTAAAGCCCTGAGCTTCAGTTACGACGTACTGGCGACGTGTCGTGCTAGAAGGAGGTCTGTGCAGGACGAAGGATCACAGGGAGAACCGGAGCCTACGTGGACCAAGCACTGACCTCTTCCCCATGCAACGATCGTGTGCGTCCCCATCCCCTTTCTGCCACTGCACCGTGACGGTAGGAGCTTCCAGAGGGTGAGCGTGCGTGTGTGTTGGTGCCACGAGAATCATAGAATCACAGAATGTGTTGGGTTGGAAGGGACCTCTCAAGGCCGTCTAGTCCAGCCCCCCTGCAGTGAGCAGGGACGTCTTCAACTGGATCGCTACACACCAGCCATTCAAGAAGCGCTCAACCTCAGCGAAAGGAGGAGTCGTAAACAGCCAAACTCTAGGTCTCGGTTCTCCTTGCGCGATCCTCTCTTAACAGCCCTTGCACCTTGGCATCTGCGTGCAATGCTCTCAGGGAACCCGATGAAAAGCGGAGAGGGGAGACGCTGAGTAGCGTCTGTTGACCCGAGGCTCCGGGCTGTTAGGAAAGGAGACGGTGTTTAACACGTTGGAGGAAAAAGCGTGGGGGACGCAGGATCACTCCCAGGCACACGTGTGCGTACACACACACACACACACACATGCTCAGACGTTTTATAGGGCGGCGGAATCAGCATTCATTTTACAACTGACCTGGATTGCTAATGCGATGAAGCCAAGGCCCCCGGCACCGCTCGGCGGGCATGGTAACCAGCGCGCTCTCGGGGCGACGCGCGCTCACGTCAGTCCCGTGTCCGCTCCAGTGTGCCGTCTGAATGGGGTCAGACATCAGGTTGGGTGGATTTTCCGCAGTTGGCCAAGCCCTTTAGAAAAGCAGCTTCTGAAAAGAGAAAGGAAACAGGATCCAAAAAGTGACTCAGGAGGAGGAATCAGTAACTCGCTCGCTCTGGGGCTTAAGGGGGGAGTTCACCCGTCCCGCGGAGCAGGGCGACACGCAGCTCATACCGATCCAGCCTCTTTCGAGGGGCAAGGGAAACCATCAAAAAGAGAGAAAAAAGCCTTTATGGTCGCATTGACCCCACCCAAGGGTGGGAGCTGCACCGCTGGGACAGCAGAGAGGACGGTGTGCCCCACTCCAGAGGCTTGGTGGCAGCTGGGATTGACCGAGACGCCCTGAGAGGAGGAATCAATCCTTATCTGTTACAGCGCCTCAAGCTCAGATGTACCATGGCAGAGCACGCTCCACCAGCTTGGAGCATGAATTTTGAAATAAACTCCTTTTTTTTTCCACTTTGGGCACAGTTTGTTGCCGATGCCGTTGCGGTACCGCAAGGCCACGTTCTCCAGAATTTCTGATGGACTCCGACGCACGAGATTGGAGTCAATGAGGCAGGTCATCGTGGTTATTGCTCTGCTCCCGGGCTTTCAGCAGAACGCACTGTGTTTGGGGCCAAGCACAAATATCAGCTGAGCATAGTAACAGCCCAGTTGGGCTTTCGTTGGAAGCGCTGGGATACCACAGGAGATGCACTGTACGCCTTCGGAGATCACTGCAGGCCAGGCGGGATGGTCCAGAGCATCTCAGCACCAAAAGCTTTAGCGTGAGCAGCTGAGCCCCAGACATCCACGTTACCATGAACAAATCGCCCCCCAAGATCTATTTAGGTGGTGGAGTCTCCATCTCTGGAGACATCCCAACCCCGCCTGGACGCGTTCCTGTGCCACCTGCTCTGGGTGACCCTGCTCTGGCAGGGGTGGGACTGGGTGATCTCCAGAGGGCCCTTCCAACCCCCGCCAGTCTGTGGTTCTGTGATTTATAAAGCTGACAAGGGGTGGGCATCAGCTGCAGACTCCAGAGCCTTCCACTTAACAGATGGCACAAGTGAGTTGAGACGGTGCAGAAGAGGGAGCACTGCACGTAACGTAGGTGCAGAAGAAGAGATGTCTGTCCACTGTCTGGTATCGTGTGCAATGCTACGTCCCTCCAGCAGCTTCTCCGGAAGGTCTCCGGGAAGTCCTGTCCAGACTGACCCAGGGCATGTCTTGGATATCCTAGGTTATTTCAACCTTAGCTAATGAAACTGTCAGGCCCTGAATCCTCACCCCTCACCAGTGGACAAAAATCACAGAATCACAGAATGTGTTGGGTGGGAAGGGACCTCTAAAGGCCACCCAGTGCCACCCCCCTGCAGTGAGCAGGGACATCTTCAACTGGATGAGGTCGCTCAGAGCCTCCTCCAGCCTGGCCTGGAATGTCTCCAGGGATGGGGCCTCCACCCCCTCTCTGGGCAACCTGGGCCAGTGTCTCACCACCCTCAGGGGAAAGAACTTCTTCCTCATGGCTGATCTAAACCTGCCCTGCTCTAGTTTAAACCATTGCCCCTCGTCCTGTCGCTCCATGCCCTTGCCAACAGCCCCTCCCCAGCTTTCCTGGAGCCCCTTTAGGGCCTGGCAGGGGCTGGAAGGTCTCCCCGGAGCCTTCTCTTCTCCAGGCTGACCCCCCCCAGCTCTCTCAGCCTGTCCCCACAGCAGAGGGGCTCCAGCGCTCCCAGCAGCTCCGGGGCCTCCTCCGGCCCCGCTCCAACAGCTCCATGTCCTTCTTGTGCTGAGGCCCCAGAGCTGGAGGCAGTGCTCCAGGTGGGTCATCAGGTCAGACCAAAGCAGACATTGTATTTTTGGGGCTGAATCACTCTCCAGACTCCAGCAGCTGCGTTGACTATGTCTCCATTGACTGCAGAAGAGTGTTCAGACACCCAGCACGCACATAGACAACCTCGGCTGGGTGAGTGATGATGGCTTTCCTCATCTGCAAACTGCACATCTCCGCAGAGCTCCCGACTCCGAAGGAAACTTACGCACCTACACTTACCTTGTCTACTCTTGGCGAGACGAATCCCTCCTCCAATGCGAAACGCAAGAGCCTTCCCCTCTCCACTGTATTCTTCACAAGCAGTCAGAGGGGATGAAACGGGAATGAGTCACGAAGAAACTCCTTCCTGTAACAGCAACACAGGAGCGGGGAGATGCCCATTATCCAGCTTAATTACTGGAATGCCAATGTCAAAAAAAACCCCACCCCAGCCAACCCCACAAGTCAAAGGTATTTACGACCTTCACCCAGCAAAGCTTCAGGGATGACCCTCTGCAGCATCCTCTGCCGGCTCGGCAGCAGGATGCTCCGTGCGATGAAGCTCTCCTGCCTCCGGCCTCCCGCCCCACAGCTGGGAATATCCTTCTTTCTGCAGAGGTATCTCCTACGGCCGCTGAGAACAGCTCTTGGCTATTTGGGATTTGCTTACCGATGTCTTTATCAGCCGGGTCTCAGCGTCTCACCCGTGTTCGCAATCCGCGGTCATGTCCACGCAGGAATCGTGTGTGTTGTTTGGGTTGTAACAAATAACAGCTGCCGGCGGGTATTGGCCTTGTCCAGACATGAAATCGCACCAGATTACATAAACCAGTAAAACCATACAGGGAGAGCGTAAGAAAGAGAAATCTTTGTGTTAAATCCAATCTCATTTGGTAATCTGCTGTAGTTTTTCAAGTCTCGGCGCCCGCTGGCCAGACCTAGGCAGGTATCCCAGACAGGGCTGTGTCGTGGCACCCTGGGACTGCCTTTCCCAGTTTACCTGCGGTTTAGTGTGTCAAAAGATTTTTCCTCCTTTTATACAGAGCTGTTGGCTTTGCTGGCTGAATCCAAGAGGAGGAGGGACGGAGGCGTTCGAACTACGGAGCTTTTATTCGACCCCGCTGCCTCTGAGCCCAGAGTGGGTAGAGGCAATATTTCTCTCGGGTTTTCGTTCGCTCCGTCTGGCTGCTGCTGAGGTTGGACATCAGCCTTTGGTCCCAAACAGGAGAAGGAGAAGGAGCAGAGTTCTACCGCTGAGTAGTTTCAGCAGAAGTTTTAGTGGTTTGGGTTTTTTTTGTTTTGTTTTGTTTTGTTTTGTTTTGTTTTTTAAATCTATCCAGTGGTTTCTCTACTGCGTACAAACTTGCAAAGCTTTCCCTTGGAATGTTTGTACAGCCAGCCCAAAGCTCCCTGATGTGTTTGTAATGAGCCTCGTGTATGTATAATTTAGGGTATGTTTAATCTCTCTGCCTCTGTAATAATAATATTAAAAAAAAAAAATAAAATGTACTGGTTTTGGTTGGTTTGGGGCTTTTTCTAAAATATCGGGTTTGTTTTTGATCAGGCTGACCCAAGAATCTCATGTGGGTGAGGGAGACGGCTCCGGCAGGGATAGGGAGGAATTGATGTACCAGAGATGATGACCGTTGTTGGGCTGAGACTCCATCTCTCTGTTATTCCTTTTGGGCTGCTTTGGTTTTGGGTTTTTTGGGGTTTTTTTTGGTTTTTTTTGCTTGAAGCCCTAGCTGCATGTGGTTTGTTTGCATCCAGCCTGAGCCGGATGGTGCCCGGATTTAATGAGGTCGTGTTTTCCCACCAGCTCCATTTGTAGCCATTTACCGTTCAGCTCTGAGCAGCAGATTGAGTTAAAGGCTATTTAAAAGTCTATGATGCAGACAAGCATTCTGCCCCATTTTTATTCTTTTACATGTTTGTTAATAAGCACCTCCGGGCTAAAGGTGAAGCCCACGGTTCACTTCTTGGGGGAGAAGGCAATTTGGGATTTCTGGATCATGCTGTGGCTGCTGAGATGCTCCGAGATCCCGCTCCTGACATGCAGAGCAAGCGCATATCCCCCACAAGGGTAAAAACACCATCATGACACCGTTGATGCTGTGAAAATTCAGGCAAAACCTGTGGTTCTGCTGAAGCAGAAACATTTTACGGAGACATTGGGAACGGGATGAGCATCAGTGAAGGAAGGCGATTCTTCTCTCCACCGACCATTGCGCACTGGGGAAGTCTGGGCTCAGGTTCCATCTTGCCAGACCTGAGATGAAAATCTCTGCTTGGTGTCTTGCACAGGATGCAATTCCCTGACTAAATGGGAGATGTCAGGAACTATTATGTACCTGTCCTGGTAATTGAACAGAGAGAGACCTTCCAGCCAGGAGGCAGCGCCATTCGGATGAGTTTGGAGATGTCTGCATCTCCAGCATGTCAACCTCCATCAGCCAGTTTGTAACTTCAAGGGCTTTCTGCGGCTGCTCTTGGAAAGCACCTAGGAAAATGAGTTCCACGTAGCCCTGGGGGCACAGCGCCTATCCACGTGCTGTGTTGTCCTATGTGTTGTCCTATCCCGAGCGCGGGCAGTGATGGACAACACGCGTCTGAAAATCCGCACACTTCCCCAGGAGGTTAGTGCCTCTGCGGCTGGGACTGCGGCAGACGCCATCAACCCTCTGACGTTTGCACCGTGGGCCCTGGTCTCTCTGTTTTTCACATACAGGTCACACCACAGCGCCCGGCTGTACAACACTGGAGCCACACGCGCTCTTCCATCCTCCACACGCCTCATGAAACATCGCACCTACCAATGCCCCGTGCACCCCCCCGAAGCACAGAGCACGCGTGGAGAAAGTCCAACGTGGCAGCAAGTGGCACAGAATCACAGAATCAATCACAGAATCACAGACTCAATCACAGAATGACAGAATCCCAGACTGGCCGGGGTGGGAAGGGACCTCTGGAGATCACCCAGTCCCACCCCTGCCAGAGCAGGGTCACCCAGAGCAGGGGGCACAGGAACGCGTCCAGGCGGGGGTGGGATGTCTCCGGAGACGGAGACTCCCCCACCTCTCTGGGCAGCCTGTGCCAGGGCTCTGCCACCCTCACAGGGAAGAAGTTCCTCCTCGTGTTGAGATGGAACTTCCCATGGTCACGTTTGTGCCCGTTACCCCTTGTCCTGTCCCTGGGCACCACTGAGAAGAGCCTGGCCCCGTCCTCCTGACACCCCCCTTTCAGTATTTATAAGCGTTGATGAGATCCCCCCTCGGTCGTCTTTTTTCCAGCCTGAAGAGACCCAAATCCCTCAGCCTTTCCTCATCTGAGAGGTGTCCCAGTCCCCTCACCACCTTGTACGGTGACATGCTGCCCCGCTCGGAGACCCCCGATGCCGGCGGTGCGCAGGTTGAAGTGCAGCACCCAGCGAAAGCCATTGGCATCCCAGCGGCGGGACAGAGATGCTCCGCACACCCAGGACACGGCACCGACACACAGCACGCACCTCCACGCCTGCCCTCTTCCTACAGGGGAGTCGGGACGTCGAAACCGACGGCAATGCCCAGGAGTTTTTTATTTAAAGGCACCGTAAAGGAAGCTGCATCTCTGCTGCATCTCTTTGGACTAAGTGCCTTTGAAGCAATTTTACTCTAGGTTCCCTCTCGGCTACTGTCAAGTTATTCTTTTTCTCTGTCAAAACCTTTTTATTCACTGGGAAGCTCAGCAGGGTTCTTCACTTGTTAATATTGCTGATTAAATTTCCTAGTCTCTAACGTAAATATTCAAAGAGACTTTTCCCTCTTCCCACCACTTAAAGAGCACAGAGCCTGCATTTACATCCATTGCCTCGTGCAGCAGTGGCCTGGACGAGCTGGAGAGGTGGCCCGAGCAAACCTCATGGAGTTCAACAAGGCCAAGTGCACGGTCCTACACCTGGGTGGGGACAACCCCCGTTATCAATACAGGCCGGGGGATGCGGTGACAGAGAGCAGGGGAAGGACTTGGGGGTGCTGGTGGATGAAAAGCTGGAGGGACGTGAGCCGACGATGAGCGCTCTCAGCCCAGAAGGCCAATGGCATCCTGGGCTGCATCAAGAGAAGCGTGGGCAGCAGATCCAGAGAGGGGATTCTGCCCCTCTGCTCCGCTCTCCTGAGACCCCACCTGGAGCACTGCGTCCAGCTCTGGAGCCCTCAGCACAAGAAGGACACGGAGCTGCTGGAGCGGGGCCGGAGGAGGCCCCGGAGCTGCTGGGAGGGCTGGAGCCCCTCTGCTGTGGGGACAGGCTGAGAGAGCTGGGGGGGGTCAGCCTGGAGAAGAGAAGGCTCCGGGGAGACCTTCCAGCCCCTGCCAGGCCCTAAAGGGGCTCCAGGAAAGCTGGGGAGGGGCCGTTTGCAAGGGCATGGAGCGACAGGACGAGGGGCAATGGTTTAAACTAGAGCAGGGCAGGTTTAGGTCAGCCATGAGGAAGAAGTTCTTTCCCCTGAGGGTGGTGAGACACTGGCCCAGGTTGCCCAGAGAGGGGGTGGAGGCCCCATCCCTGGAGACATTCCAGGCCAGGCTGGAGGAGGCTCTGAGCGACCTCATCCAGTTGAAGATGTCCCTGCTTTAAAGGACTGGGTGGCCTTTAGAGGTCCCTTCCCACCCAACACATTCTGTGGTTCTATGAAATCGCAGAGGGCACACACAGCTGAGGACAGACACGATCTCCGACATACATCCCCAAAGCACGCCGGCAAGACCCCCAGACAGCAATGTTGGGCTTCCCAGCCCCACGGCACTGGTGACCCGGCTGCTTTAGCTGCCTCCCGCCATTGCTACCTACGAGAAAGGACGCAGGAGGCCTCGCGTCGGTCTCCGGGACGTCCTGGGTGAAGTCTGGCCCTCGCATACCCGGGCAAGGAGGAGGAAGGTGAGAAAACCCTCCTGTACGTGTCGCGTGTCGTTACAAATAGCAAACCTCTGCGCTTCAGAGGAGGGCTGCGGGGCAGGCGAGGGCACCGTGAACCAGGGCTTGGCACTTCTCCAGCCACGAGCCTCTGTTTCCTTTGCTGGCTCCAGACTCCACCTTGGTAGGGGAGACCTGGGAAAGGATTGCACCCTCTGGCCCAACGAGCTGTTCCCGGGCTGAGCTGGGGATTTCGGACTGGGGTTCTCCTCCCCACTGTCACCATCTGCTTCTCTTCCTACGTTCACTCTTCCATTTGTCTCCCTCCTGTAGCGCGAGGCTCCGGCACATCCCCCCCTGCCCTGAGGACCTCATGCCAACGCTGGGAGAAGCCAGAGGTCCCTCAAACAGGGGCCAGACTACAACTCGCGTTGCAGGATTAATTTCTTTGCAGGCTACAGCAGTAATTCCTCCCCTGCTTACAGAAGAAAGCTCACGCTCCTTGAAGGGCTTTACCTCTTGCGCTAATAAGAGTTGCTTAAGGAGAGCACTTCTAAAGAGGGGCATAAATCTTTGACGAGGCTTCACGAACACACCGAGCGGCGCCCGGGCAGCCGAGTTAAACAGGCAGCGAGGCCGCAGGAAGATTATTTCCAGCCTACTTCATTCTTCAAAGCGCTGGGACAACAGAGCCCAGGAGGCAAGAGGGGTACCGAAGGCAGCCAGAGCCTGCGCCTCTTCTTGTTCCCTTACGGCATCTCACGATTACCATCAGTTGTATCCCAGCGCCGTATTTTTCTCTCCTCTCCTTCACCGTCAAGCCTTTCTGTCCGTTTCCCGGCAGAAGGAATGGCATTCTTTTCCCTGGCATACGCAAGACTATAAAACCTGCTAAGTATCGATCTCGGCTTCAGCATCAGCAGCCAAACACCGACATTGCTTAAAGAAAGGGGAGCACGGGCGGCGTGTCACTGCTGCTCCTGGGGACAGCCACAGGGAGGTACGGCGAGGTGGAGAGAAGCTGTTATCGATTCACCACCACGTTGCGAAGCCCTTCCCCTTCCTGCATTAAGGGCTAATTTTAGGCTGGGATGATTCGATAATGCAGTGGCGCTCGTCATGCAAAGCCATTTTTCATTTCCCGTCCAAGGTGGACAGACGGGGAGCCAGAGCGGCGCTGGGCGCTGGGCAGCCGTGGGGGCCAGCACACCTGGAAGCCATCGCGGCTTCATCTTGTGCCCCGCTGCTTCTCCGCTGATGTCTCTCCCTCTCCCATCCTGTCCCCAGATGCTCTGGCTTCCCTCCTGCCACAAGCAGGAGGGCTGGACGTAGGTGAGGACACCTCCAGCCCCTCTCCAGCGGGGTCCCAGGTGGCCATGCACCCTGTGGAGGTTGCCCAGGCCACGGGGTGAGCTGCGAGCACCCGCGCTGCTCCCCAGCTTTGCAGCCTTCAGTTTTCCTTGCGCAGCAGCTAGGGCACGAGGTCGGTTATGAAGCCAAGGCTTGTCCTGAGACCCAGCCGGGACTTGAATCCGGCGTAAATTCTGTCGTCGCAGAGCTGATTCCAGCGAACCCGCGGCTGACTAGAACAGCACACGCAGGAGCCTGGCGCCAAGAGAAGACTCTGCCCTGAGCCCTTCCCCAGACAGCCATGGAAAAGCAGGCAGCACCCGAGACATCGCTTAATGAGAGGACAGAGCAGCGGAGCAAGCTCATCCCAGGGAGCGTGCCCGCCCTTCCCCCAAAAGAGGTTTCACCAGTTAAGAAACACCGCTCAGAGCTGCGCTGAAAGCCCACGGCGTGGGTGGCACAGACCGGGCTCGCCACCATGTCCCAGCCCCTAGCAGAAGCCTTGGATATCTATTCATGTGTATCGGGAGATGAACAGGTAGCGCTTGGTCCCTCCTTCCTGCGGCCACGCTGCAAGCGCTGCAGAGCAAACGGCTGGGAGAGACGTCGGGCCAAGAGGAGCCGCACGGAGCAGGAGATTACCCTCGGCCTTTCCCCGGCCCCGCAGAAAAGATGTGATGCTTTATCACTGCAGGACAAACTGCGGTCCTTTCCACCGGCTCCTGGGAACAGCCGGGGAGGGCGACGCTCCCATCCCACCCCGGCATCCCACCTCGGAGCCGGTGGAGCTGCAGCCGCCCTTTGTCTGTACGGCTTTGCCCGATGCTGCGGCTCCGATGCCAACGGAGTCACATTGTCATCAGCCCCCGCCTGAAATGACGGTGCAGAGCCTTGACGCTGCCTGGTCGGAGCCGGGTGAGGCTGCTGGCACGAGCCCAGCCGCTGGCCCTGCACGGCTCCAGCAGAAACACTGCAGCTCGCCTGCAGCCAGGCAGGGAATTAGAGATGACGGAGGAGCTGGGACCGGGAGGGAGGCAGGGGGAAGGGATGCTGCGAGCTCATGGCTACCTGGAGCAGCATCCCTCTTCTTCCAAGGGAAGCACCAGAAACACGGGGGAAGCGCATCCCTCTCTCATCCCACCATACTCACCCCAGCCCCGCTTCCCTCCCCACCACTGTCCTGGTCGCTTCCAGCCCACCAGCCCTCGAGGGGCCCTCATAAGCCCGGGCTTCTCCTTGCCCCACAGAATGTGCCACTGTCGGGGTGGGGGCGAACGACTCACAGAATCCCAGACTGGTTGGGGTGGGAAGGGCCCTCTGGAGATCACCCAGTCCCACCCCTGCCAGAGCAGGGTCACCCAGAGCAGGTGGCACAGGAACGCGTCCAGGCGGGGCTGGGATGTCTCCAGAGACGGAGACTCCCCCACCTCTCTGGGCAGCCTGTGCCAGGGCTCTGCCACCCTCACAGGGAAGAAGTTCCTCCTCGTGTTGAGATGGAACTTCCCATGGTCACGTTTGTGCCCGTTACCCCTTGTCCTGTCGCCGGGCACCACTGAGAAGAGCCTGGCCCCGTCCTCCTGACACCCCCCCTTTCAGTATTTATAAGCGTTGATGAGATCCCCCCTCGGTCGGGACCGAGTCTCCTCAGTCTCACGGAGTAGACAATTCTCTCACAAGTCTGTGTGAACTCATCTGATGCTTCGCACACCCAGATGTGTCTACAAGGAGGCCAGGGGGGGCGGGGGGGTGCTGTTGGCAAGGGCATGGAGCGACAGGACGAGGGGCAATGGTTTAAACCAGAGCAGGGCAGGTTTAGGTCAGCCATGAGGAAGAAGTTCTTTCCCCTGCGGGTGGTGAGACACTGGCCCAGGTTGCCCAGAGAGGGGGTGGAGGCCCCATCCCTGGAGACATTCCAGGCCAGGCTGGAGGAGGCTCGGAGCGACCTCATCGAGTTGAAGATGTCCCTGCTCACTGCAGGGGGGTGGCACTGGGTGGCCAACGCCGTCCTGCTCCGCACTGGCTTTCCCGAGCTGCAACACGCGTCGTCCCCGCACAGCTCCGGCTCATGGCACGCGGGTTTGCAGCCCGCAGAGAGGCCCCAGCCAGGCCTGGCGTTCTTTTGAAGCTGAACCAGATCACGCTAATGATTTGTCTTGCAGGAAACAGTACCAAATGCTCCAAGTACGTTCCCTATTTAATCTTCTGCCACTAATGAGCCAGAGCCACCAACTTTTCGTGTGCTCTGTAATTCCTTCTCATACAAGTAGTTCCATGGAACAGCTAAGTTTGCAATTCGATATGAGAACACTTAATTATCATTACTGATAGAGCATCATATGCTCCTAATTTGTGGCAATAACTTCAGAAAAAAAGCCTCTTCTTCAGAGATGAAACAAATCTGCTCTTCCAGCTCTTGAAACATGATAAAGAGGAACATGCTAGAATATCCTAAAGTACACCATTTCAGTCACGCTTCCTTTAATAACTTTCCTGTTTTCAAAACACATTCTATGATTCTATGACCCTATGAAATGGGAAAGTTTCAAACGTTTTTCAATCATTTTGGCTGCCCACCTCCAGCAGAGTCGGGTCTCTAAGTTTGCAGCTGCTGTGCACGAGAGATCAACTTGCAGCGGGAACAGAGACAAACTCTGTCTGGAACACTCTGGAGAACGGCTGGAGAGCAGCCCTGAGGAGAAAGACTTGGGGGTGCTGGTGGATGAAAAGCTGGAGGGACGTGAGCCGACGATGAGCGCTCTCAGCCCAGAAGGCCAGTTGTATCCTGGGCTGCATCAAGAGAAGCGTGGGCAGCAGATCCAGAGAGGGGATTCTGCCCCTCTGCTCCGCTCTCCTGAGACCCCACCTGGAGCACTGCGTCCAGCTCTGGAGCCTCAGCACAAGGAGGACACGGAGCTGCTGGAGCAGGGCCGGAGGAGGCCCCGGAGCTGCTGGGAGGGCTGGAGCCCCTCTGCTGTGGGGACAGGCTGAGAGAGCTGGGGGGGGTCAGCCTGGAGAAGAGAAGGCTCCGGGGAGACCTTCCAGCCCCTGCCAGGCCCTAAAGGGGCTCCGGGAAAGCTGGGGAGGGACTCTGGAGCAGAGAGGGGAGCCATGGGATGAGGGGGAAGGGTTTTACACTGACAGAGGGAGATTGAGATGGGATGTGAGGCAGAAATTCTTGGCTGTGAGGGGGGTGAGCCCCTGGCCCAGGTTGCCCAGAGAAGCTGTGGCTGCCCCATCCCTGGAGGGGTTCAAGGCCAGGTTGGACGGGGCTTGGAGCAACCTGGGCTGGTGGGAGGTGTCCCTGCCCAGGGCAGGAGGTGTCACTGGATGATCTTCAAGGTCCCTCCCAACCCAAACCATTCTCTGATCCTACGAAACCCACCCCAGTCTCTTGAAATTTGTGCCCCCTGTCAGGCCATTGGGAAACGTTGATCTGCGGGTCCGGACAAGCCCAGGTAACACACTCTCTTCTCCCAAACAACACTCAGGCTCATTCCTGCTTTTAATCTGACATGGGAGAAGGGAGTTCACAGCAGCAGTGGAAGAAGCAGGTTAGGAGTGAACTGAGCATGAGAAGGGCTTCCACAGAGACCAAACTCTGGTTTTGAAGCCGCGGTGGCCCATGGGGATTAGTGACTGACTCAAAGAATTTAAAACCAGCCACCTCTGGTCTGCCTATCCCCATTTCCAACAACAGACAGCGAGGGAAGGATGTAAGAACAGGGTAAGCATCCCTGGCATGCTTTCTCATCCCCCAATGACCTGTGGCTCAGGGATTTCCCAAGCCCGAGATGGTATCTTCAGGTTTAATGGTCCTTGATGCATTTTTTCATCCATTAATTTGTTCAGCTGCTTTTTGAAGCCATGCAGACCGGTACCATCCACAGTGTCCTCAACTAACCCCCACGCTAAGTTAAGTATTTCCTTCTGGCTGTTTACAAAACCAGGAAAACGTTGGGAAACCAAAGCTCCCGTCTCTCTTTAGACACCAGGAGCGGAGCCACAGTGCAGCTCCGGACCCCAGTTTGATAGCAAAAGGGATGCACAAGTGATGGGAGCCAGCCCCTGGCTAAGCAGAGGCAACGCGAGGAAATGCTGCTGCTTTAACAGCCAGAGAAATGTAAAGCGATTGCAGAAATACTCACCGATGCCCCCCGTCCTCAGCTTCGGTCTCCTGCTGCTACAGAGCTCCCTGGGAGGTGAGCCTGCCCGGCTCTCCAGCAACGCCGCTCACACGGCGCGTCCCGAGGTGTGCCGCCCTCTCGCACAGCTCATCCGCTCGCCTCCCTTCTCCGACCCACGCAGGCTTCCCCTTATCCCGCTCAGGTCTCGTCACTACATCCCCGGAGCTCTTGGGTTTCGCTGCCGGCAATGGTCCAGGCTCCTCTTCTGGCCACACCAGGGCCCCAGGCTGATCGTCTCTCCAGTGGTTTCATCCTGTAGCAAGGCACGGTCAGGTCTGCCATGGCTCCCAGAGTCCCTCCTCCTCCCGTAATGGGCTTGGCTGAGTCTACAAGAGAAGGTGGAATGTAGCAGAGGACAGCAGGACCCTGGGGCCAGAAGGATTCATCCCCTTCCCCAGTGTTTCCTATTGCGCGCTGTGTCTCCCAGCTTTACAACCTCCCTGGCTCTCTATTTATATCAAAGGAGCGCGCAGGCAGGGAGCGGCAACAGCCCTATTAGGGAGAACCAGGCTGCTATAAATAGTCCCATCAGTAATTAGCTGCAGAAGTACGCGTTAAATAAGGAAGCATGTAAACAAGAGCTGGAAAGTTTGCAAGGGTATGTAGCGATAGGACTCCTCTGTTTGCAAGGGCATGGAGCGACAGGACGAGGGGCAATGGTTTAAACTAGAGCAGGGCAGGTTTAGGTCAGCCATGAGGAAGAAGTTCTTTCCCCTGAGGGTGGTGAGACACTGGCCCAGGTTGCCCAGAGAGGGGGTGGAGGCCCCATCCCTGGAGACATTCCAGGCCAGGCTGGAGGAGGCTCTGAGCGACCTCATCCAGTTGAAGATGTCCCTGCTCAGTGCAGGGGGGTGGCACTGGGTGGCCTTTAGAGGTCCCTTCCCACCCAACACATTCTATGGTTCTATGAAATACCAGGGCTGAGGTCCTCAAGCCATAGTCCGTGCCCCACAAGGCCATGGGCTTGGAGCCACTTTATTGTCCCCGATGGATGCCAAGGGGAGCACACAGCAAAAGCCAAGCAAGGAGGAACATGGTACACAGAGCCTGAACGTGTATCTCGGGCTAAACGTCAGGTTAGGTCCACTTTCACCACCACCTCTATCCCTTTCCATGGGCTGGAGAGCCATTTTGCGTGTCAGTTTTTGACCCAAGGCATCATTTCCAGCTAAAACGCCGGCTGCCCAGCTGTGACCCAGGAGCCTGACGCCGGGCCCGTGCCCACAGCAGGCTGGCGGTTACCATTTGTGCCTGCAGAGGACAAAAGTCCTCCCCTGACTGATAATCAGCAGGCAGTGATCCCTCTACGCTGCTGTGCTGTCCCGAGCAAGGAGGGATAGCCCAGCACGGTGTATCCTACGCCCAGTGTTGCCAGGACACGTCCTGTGCCCTGCAGCAGGGCTGCCAGGATGGGACACGAAGGTAGCACCAGCTGACACCAGGGGCTGCCACCCCATCCTTGTTCCCGCAGCCACTTTGCTCTCACACCTTGCTAGGCTGCCCCACAGCCAAAACCCGTACCTGGTCCCGGCCACGGAGCGTGGGACTGTCCACATCTGCTTCATCTGCTCAACCCCAGGTTGCCAACATCTCCTTTGAGGCATCTACAAGAAGGTGCCTACAGCCGAGCCGGCGTCTCCAGCGAGGACAGCACAGACCCTGGGGAGTGATTTGCTCTCCAGCCCCAGTAAGACCTCGAGGAGCTCAGGTCTCGTGAAGACACATTTGCCCTCCACACTTACGCGTTGTTGTCCACACGCAAGGCCGGAATTCATCCTGCAGCTTTCACAGCAGCAGGGGAAGCGCAGGCTCTCCTCGTGCCTTCATCCCGTCCTGAGGCATCTCCTCCTGAAAGAGAAGGATATGGCACACCTTGGCACCGTGCCGGGGGGGGACGGGAGATATTGGAGGAGTTTTAAGATTGCCCGCAAGCAGGAGCAGCCCCAGACGCTGCTCAGCAGAGCAAGTGAGGGAACATCAGCCCGGCTAAGCAGTTTGTGTGCCGGCTGGTTGACCACGGGAAGAGCCAACCTGGGCCAAACATCTGCAGGACGCGGTGCCAGGCTGCCCCCCCCCTCCCCGACCCTGCAGGAATCACTGGAGGGGAAGGGAGAGGTGGGAGCTGGGGCGGGAGGAGAGCGAGCCCCTCACCAGCACTGTTCGGAGAGCACAAAGGCTTCGGTGGAGGAGGAGGACCTCAAAGGGACGTGCAACCAGATGCAGGCTGATTGCCCGGTGGGGTGAAGTAGCAGCACGGTTAAGGACACGGAGGGAAAGCCATGCCGTACTGCTCCCCCCCAAAATTTGTCAGTAAACACGTGTAGAGCTTAAGAAAATTCCCTGTGCTAAGCAGCCTGACCCGACTGCAGCCTGTGGGCCACTTGGTTGGTTCTGGCAAAGGGCTCAGCCCCAGCACCTGGATAAAAAGCCAAAGATAATCCCGCATGTGATACCCAGACTTTCAAAAAACTCCTTCATCTGCAGGAGTCTGCAGCCCAGAGGGGCTTGGAAGAGCCCCTCTGCCTTGCCCCGAGCCCTCAACACGCTTTCTAACGGCTTGTGCTCCCATTCCCGCATGGATATAGCTCGGTTGAACGGTGCTGGATGGCGACACTTCCCTGCACGTGGGATAACTAACGGAGCACACGTGCCGGATAATGCCCCAGAGCATCAGCTGGATTGAGGGACCAACGGGTCACCAGGAGCTGCTTGCTTTGCTGCTGGCTGGGGATGGTCAGGAGACATTCCCAAGGACCACAAGAGACCAGAGGTGAACACCAGGAGGCAGAGATCGACTCGCCGGCGTTTGGTAATCTTGGCCAGCAGCCTTCGCAACCTGATTTTGCCATGTGTTTTCTGCTCCCCCCGTTTGTTTCCTGCTCTCCTGTCGCCCTCTCTATAAGCGTGACATCCAGGAAAAGCCGATCCACAGAGGTAATTACCCTGGGGTAATTTGCCTTCCCTTTCAGGCGCCTCTCGACTGAGAAGGGTTCGCTGGAAGTACCGACCCACGCACAGCGCCAGGGAAGACGACGCTTAACTCCCAAGTCACCGAGTTTAATGGCACAGTGTGGCCAGGACTTCCCCAGACCTCCAGCCGCGACAGGAATCGTCTCATTCTCTTCATTCCGAATTGGCCCGTTTTAATGCCTGTTCTCAAGGAGCATCACTTCCCCATCATGTCAGGGGATCACATATTCACTCCGTCTTAACTCCTTTCATACTCCTCCTGTATCACGCCAGCAATTCCAGTTTCCCAGACTCTCTTCCCAGCACAGCACTGGGGATTCCCATGCACAGGAAGAGGCATTTTGGTCACCACCCTTTACAGAGCTCCCATTTTCAATTCTGCCCCCTCCCTCTGAATTGTCCCCGCGCGCAGCTCCCTAAAGAGCTCCGCTCTGTTTGTCTGAAAGGTTTTCAGGCTCTGAGAGGGGCTCATCCATCAGCCGGAGATTTGGCAGCTTTCCTGGGACTGTCAGTTCCCAAGAACAAACAGCTGCAAAGGCACCATCCTCTTCCCGGAATCGGGGAGGAGCACACATGGCTTCAGCCCATTGCAGAGAAACAGCCAAGCGCCAGAACTGCTGCCCTCGAGCCAGCAAAGCTGAGCTCACAGGCCATCTCGGGACCCAACCGGTCCCCTCCTCGTCTCTGCTCGCCTTGGAGACAGCAGCATCTCCACGGCGTGTTCGGACCCGGAGCCAAGCCGAGCATGAGACTGCGTGCTCCCATCCAACACAACCAAGGACACCGGACTCGTATCCTAGGGGACACCAACGCTTGAAGCCACACGCATGACAAGAGCCTGCCCCTTTGCGCATCCCCGTGCACAAACTGTCGCCGTGAATCTGCCGGCTGCCCGCCATCCGTATGGAGGAGCCTGTGTCTGAGGAGCCTGCGATGTCCGCACACTTCTCCCGCGCGTCCCGCGGCTGTGAGCACACCTTGCTCCGTGCAGCAGGCACCGTTCCCACTCCTGGCACCAAGCCCTTCACCGGCCCGGCTCTACAGCTTGTCCAGCCAGGACGTCTCTTTGTGCTAGTGAATTAAATGCGTCCAGGATTGTTCTCCAGCGCTAACGTCAGCTGGCATCACCCAAGCCCACATCCAGGCTATCAAACTCTCTTCAACCTCCACAAGCGAGCTCAACGCACAAATTGGCTCCTGAGCACAGTCCCTGCCCAGAAAAACCTCCCCGTGCTCATCCAGGAACGGTTTGGGAGAACACGATTTGGCCTGAACCAAACCCATCTAGAGATGATGGCCATCCAGCCTCAACCCCTTCACGCCGTTTAAGCCACCAGGGCGGGCATTTGGCCTCCATCCCTGCAGGGAGATGGAGCTTTCCCCCAGGGTGGCAGGGAGAGCGCGGAGCTACGTGTCGTGGTGAGCCCCAGCAGGGGCGGTGGGCTGCGTACGTACCTCCGGGGACGGGGGATGCCCCCGGGGTGTCGGGGACGCAGTGGGTCAGCGAGATGGAAGCGGGACGGTTGCGTTTACCGCCTTGTTGGGCGAGAGTTGCACACCCCCAGAGGTCTTCAGCGGGTTCTTCTTGGGAAGGGGTTGTGCTTTTATATGTGACACATTTGAGGAAGAACCGCTGGCCATGCCCTAGAGGAGTACACCACAAGGAGATGGGTCCCCTTGGCTTGCCTCTTCTCCACCCTGCTGCCCTCCAGACCCTCCTTCGCCTCCCACCCCACTGCACACGCTGAAAGCAGGACAGGGCCATCGCCGAGCTCCCCTCTCCAACAGCAGGGTGGTGGCAGCAGCTTGCGAGTCCCTGAAGCCCAGCAGAATGGAGACAGACCAGAGGCCCGACACGAGCTCTGGCCTTTGGGGAAGGTTGCAGCTCACAGGTTGCCTCTGACCACTGGTGGGGAAGACCATGTCCAGCTCTGGAACGCTCAGCACAAGAAGGAAACAGGGAGCTGTTGGAGCGGGGCCGGAGGAGGCCCCAGAGCTGCTGGGAGGGCTGGAGCCCCTCTGCTGTGGGGACAGGCTGAGAGAGCTGGGGGGGGTCAGCCTGGAGAAGAGAAGGCTCCGGGGAGACCTTCCAGCCCCTGCCAGTCCCTAAAGGGGCTCCGGGAAAGCTGGGGGGGGCTGTTGGCAAGGACATGGAGCGACAGGACGAGGGGCAATGGTTTAAACTAGAGCAGGGCAGGTTTAGGTCAGCCATGAGGAAGAAGTTCTTTCCCCTGAGGGTGGTGAGACACTGGCCCAGGTTGCCCAGAGAGGGGGTGGAGGCCCCATCCCTGGAGACATTCCAGGCCAGGCTGGAGGAGGCTCGGAGCGACCTCATCGAGTTGAAGATGTCCCTGCTCACTGCAGGGGGGTGGCACTGGGTGGCCTTTAGAGGTCCCTTCCCACCCAACATATTCTATGATTCTATGATTCCAAGACGAGAGCTGGAGTCACCAAGAAGATCCTTCCTTCACAGCGCTTTGCTTCCCTCCAGCTCCCGTTGTGCCTGCCAGGATGATCGCTTTGTTTTGGTTTTTTTTTTCTTTTTTTTGCCTTCAACCCCGAGAAGTCACGTTTAACAGCTCTGTTCTTATTCAGAGCTTACGTAACTCGTCACACAGCAAACTGTGAAGCCTCTTCACTGCTGGCTCACCGTCCGCCAAACACCGCGGGGCTTCTCCCTCCCAACAGGAGAGGACCTCATTTGCACAGACAGCTTGGCACGCCGCGAATGCATTCGGAGCGACACCTCGGTCACCTCCGGTTACCGCAGCACCTGGATCTCCTTCACACTCCTGGAAGGCCTCTAGGTTTTCCCTGCTTCCAGTCATCCTCCTTCCATCACCTGGCAGAGGCATCGAGCAGAAGCCAGGCTGTGGTGCGCAGAAGACAGCCGAGGGTGCTGCGGGCTCTCTAGACAGCAGGACCAGACCTCAACTACACCGCAGGCTCCTCTGCCATGGTCTTGGACCTGCTTGGATGTCCAAGACCTTGGACTTGCTAAAGATGACCTTTAAAGGTCCCTTCCAACCCAACACATTCTGTGATTCTGGGGAGCTGCACCCAGGAATGAGTCAGTCTGGATCGAAACAACACGGACTCTGGGGAGATGCACCATCGCCTGTGGGGAAAGGGAAAAGCCCACAGAGGAAATAAAGGGCTGGAGCTCACTCCCTGGAGGAGCTGGGCACGGCCTGGAGGTGGGACATCCAAGAGTCCTTAGGGAAGAGCCACCACCAGCCCTGAGAACAGCCACCGGAGGCAGGGCTGGGCCTCTTAAAGAGGGTGCCAGCATGCTGGCGTGGATGCTGGCGAGTCAGAGCTGAACGTCAGCATCGGCGGGTGGCTCGGTACCCGTGCCGAGACCGACAGCAGCAGCAGTGTTGACCAGTATTCCTTAAACACAACAGCTAGACAAATTCCCACCTGTTTTACCATACCTTCAGCCTGTCCATACCTCCCCGGTGTGGCTATGAGGATGCTCCATGGCATCAGAAGCCTTGCTAAAAATCGATGTAAACAACATCCACCGCTCCTCCTTTTTCCGTACAGCCAGACACCACATCGTAGGTGGTGACTGGGTTGCTCAGGCACGCTGGGGAAATCCCTGCTGGCTCTTCCCAGACATTCATTGTCCTTTATGTGCCTGAAAACGTCCTCCAGGGGGTGGAGCTGACCACCCTGCAGCTCCCCAGGCCCTCCTTGCCCTTCCTGAATGATGGATCTGCGAAAGCAGCATCCGCCTGGATGGTGCAGACACGCTGCACGCACAACGAGCACAAGGGAGAGACACTGAACCTCGCTGACGGCCCGTCCAAGCCCTTTCCCCTCCCCTCCAAGTCATCCAAACCTTTTTTCCTGGAGCCTCTCTGGTGTCTCCCTTTGGGAACTAGGAACGTTTCGCAGCAGCCCGTGCGTTGCCAGTTGTGAGCGTGCCGCAGGGATGAAGCGTTCTTCCCCATCATCCTCACAGGCAAATCTTCACGGAGGTTCTGCCCACACTGACACAGGGAACTGGGAGCGGGCCAGGCTCCGCGGACGTGGCAGGAGGCGCTGGGACACCTGCACCGCAAGAGCACGCAGGGAGCGGACGCTACTGGAAGGAGGAGAAATGTCCCTGGACTCAAAGGAGGCGGTGCCGAGTTTTCTGCACCTCAGAGAGTCCCACGACTAAAGACAAGCCTGGAGGCAACACTCTTTTCTGCAAGTGGGGAGGGGAGAGTTAAAGAAACCCTTTTGGGTCTTATTCGATCTGATCTGTCTCTTTGAGATATCTCTGTTAAGTATTTTAGCTCACATTACAATAAAACCTGGCTTGTTTGAGTTTGAGAACCTCTGGGTTCCTTTAGGGCTTCAAGAGCAGACCAAGACAGCTCACCACAAAGCTCTGGCCGGCTCTGCCTTCGCATTTATCTGAACCAGAGCAATTCGCCTGTCAAATAAGAGGTGCCCAGAGCAAGCTGAAACACTTTCCTGTCTCCAGTGACTGTCAAAGAAGTCAAGACATCCCATTTAGCACCCACAGAGACGCCTATCCCTGCACGCCGACGGCCTCACCCAACGTTGACCACTCATGGCTCAGATCTGGGTGGCCGCGGCGCCCGAACATCAGCACCTGGGGCCACCCGAGATGCCTCACGACCACGCGTCCTGCATCCCATGGGACAAGCCCCGCCAGAGGGGCTGGAGAGGGGAGGACAGGGCGGGATGCTGCAGTCCAAGCCCGGCGTGCCTGGCGTGCCCGTCACACCAGCAGGACCAGCCTGTACCCTCAGAGGTGCCTCCCGTCCATCCCCACGCGAACCCGCTTTGCCTAGTTTCGGACGCAATTAGCAGCCGGTTAATCGCCTGTTAAGCGCTCCTCCTGGTTGTTCCAGCAGCCCTGGGATGACAGCAGTAAACACTTGTGTTTGGACAAGCCAGCCTTCTCGTCTTCAACTCCTGCCAAGTTTTACAGATTGAGCTAAAATTGCCTTATTTAAAAGGAGCCTTTTCTGGAATTATCCAGAATATCTGGAATTATCTCTTGGTTTCTGCCACCTCAAGCCACCCTCTCGGGAACAGAGCAAGCCCAGCTGAGCTCCTGCTCCAGGGAGCTGCAAATGAGCCCGTACCCACATCCCATCCCCATCCAGCGGCTCCCCGTTCCACAGAAAACACGGAGCACGATCCCATCTCCCGGAGCCCTCGCTCCCCTGCTGATGGCAAACCCAGGACCCCCCTGCCTGGAGATGTCCAGAGCCCGATCCTGGCTCGCTCCCAGTAAGCAATGAACGGATCAGCTAACAAACAGCCGTCTGGGAGTTAATATTTCATTGAGCGATTCCAGCAGGAATTAGCAGGAAATTTGTAGCTGGCCTAAAGTTGAAGCATCATCGATAGAAAGGGGAGGAAGGTTACTGCACAAGAAGGGCTGCCTGATCTCGAGGTCCAGGGTAAAATCACTCGAAGGCAATTTTAGCAGAGGAAAAGAACAGGCACATGGCTTAGGCGCTGATCCTAAGGATTTCTGCTCAAAAAACGGGAGTCCGTCAGAAATGACAGCACTCAGTTTGCTCAATGCAACAAAGCGCAGGGGCTAAGGAGAGGCAGAAACGCTTGCTATAAATACGACAGGGAAGTAAACACCATGGAGGGAGAAGACCTACTTAATCCAAAGCACAAACTGGCACAAGAATAAATAAATATAGATTTGCCATGAACATAGGCTGAAAATTAATAGGATTCTAACCACCAGAGAAGTAATGCTCTGAAACAACCTTTTGACAAGCAAGAAACCACACTGATTTCAGGATGGCTCTTCAACCATTTATAGTTCATGAGAGGACAAGGACAATAGTGGACAACGCGGTTAATGTCTTAGAAATCTGTGTATACAAACATCAGAAACAGAACAAACAGGAGGAGCTCCAATTCCTCGTACAAAGCAAAATTCTGATTTAATTGGCATAACAGGCTTGTTGGGGTGACTTATGTCTGGAATATTAATATCCAACTGTATAGCTTGTTCGGGAAGGGCGGACAAGGAGAAAAAGGAGGATCTCAAGAGGATAGGTACGTTCACCGGCTCCGAGACTGCAGGAGGAAAGAGTCTTTGAATAAGAATTAAAGAAACAAAAATAGGAAAAGCGGGTGCCGCTAGAGCAGAGCCGGACAGAAATTCAGCTAGGAAGAGAAAACGGACCAGCCATTTTAACGAGGGGTTCACAATATCATCCAAAAACCCAGCGTTTGGTGGTAGCACGGGATTTTAGCGACTCAGGACGGCTTGACAGGGATCCTGTAAATCACTGATTGCTTGGCAACTTTTACGACTGCGTTGGCAGAACAGCTCTTATCCAAAAGGTGCAACAGACAAACGAAAACCCCAAAAAGCTGAAGTTTTTCTAGATTCGATTCCGGCCAAAAGGGAAGAAAAACAAGGAAAAAAATCCAGCTCCTTCATCAACTGGTGAAATTGGTGAGGAAGAGCCCATGGAAGGGAAACTTCCTGAGATGCTCAAGAGAACTCATGGCTACTTAGAAAAACAACGGAAAACTATTCTGATGAGGAAGCAGCAGGAGGAATTTAGTAAAAGACCAACTTTCCCAAACTAGAAACTTTGCATTGACGTCAAGCACAGGACAGGAAGCGAAAAGAAAGGAAAAAGACTTCGGGTTACTTGGGATGGAGAGGGAAGAAGAGCAGAGGGAATTCAGGAGGAAGGCGGAGAGTGCGGGCCCCCAACGAGACACAACCCCGGAGGGCTCCGGAGGCACCCACCACGGCTCCCTGGGGCGACGGCAAGGGGAGGTCCAGGGCTTCACCACGCAGGAACGCCGTGGAGAGGCCACGGTCACAAGCACGAGGTTCTTTTTCCTACAGCCTTTACTCAAAAGGGAGCCGTTCCACTTCGCTCCAGCGGCAGAAGCGTGAAATCCAGGGGGGCTGGACTAGATGATCTCCAGAGGTCCCTTCCAACCCCGGTCATTAAGGAGATGATAACAGATTAGGACGTTAATTTTTGTATTAGCTGGGCTTGGTGACTTCCACCACGGAGGGGTTCTGGACCTGCAGGTCCAGAGCATTCAGCAGTTTTCTCCAAGAATCCTCCCGCCATCCCAGAGAAGACGCCATGTGCGGGGGTTTCCACATGGCTTTTGACACCATCTCGTATGACATTCCTATGGATGAGGCAGAGAAAGTCAGCTAAGCTTCTCCAAAACAAGTGCAAAACCGTCTACTACTAAAAAAAAAATAAAAAAAATCTACTTGGGAGATGGTTTTAGCTCAAAATGGGAAAATATATCAAGAGGCAATCTGGCTGAGGCCTGGTGTTACTCGGTGATTCATACCTGACTGCCATGGTGGCATAAAGACTTTTCTTATTAAATCCGCAGGTGGATCAACTTGGAAGCCAGGATTAGAATTCAGAAGAACCTTGATGAATTGGGAGAAAGAGTCCACGAAAAAAGAAAAAGAGGCTGCAATTTCGGGACGACATGTGCCCAGAGCCTACGTAAGGGCAGCCCATTTCGGAAACACGTATTAGGGAACTAATAGCTTGATAGAAGCTCCACGGACAGAGGTGGATACCGTACCGATACAAGCATCCCACGCTGGAGTGGATAAACTTGCTGATAAGATGGGGCTGAACAAACATCTGGGAGGAATGATCCCTTCCCAGGTCCCTGACTGCTCCCTGCCCAGGAATATATCTTTTTTTCTTATTTCTAGTCCAACCTTCCCTTGGTGCAGTTTGTCCCCATCACCTCTTGCCTTCTCCGTTTTTCCTGGGTGTCTTTTTTCAGGGCTTCTTTTTATCCACTCCTAGTAATTTTTCTTTGAACCATCCTTTGAACGCATTTACTTATTTTTAATGGCATTATGAGGGTCTGAGCAAAGACGTGTTGCATTAACATGTAAATAACCAGCGTATTAATCTCAGCAACAAGGTGGATGCCAGGCATTTCATAAGGACGCTTTCTCCCACAAGGATGACAAAGTGTGTTTGTTTCCCTATAATTACGAGCGGGAGTACACCTCCGCACTTCACACTTCAGCTCTGCCTGTCTATTTATTGCAGTTTTGGCAAATTCATATGTCACTGAACGGGACCCTCTTGTTTCGTTTCTTGACTTCCCCACCCCCCCCCCTTCAAATTTGTCTGTTTTGCTGTTTGGAGGATTTTTCAAAATTTTTTTTAAAGCTTTCTCAGACTTTTGGTCACGCATTTGTGTCCCTTCTTGCTGCAGCCCTTCATCATTTATCTGGTGAAGGATATCTTAGGGAGCCCAAATTAAGCATTCCTCCTAAGCGTTAAGCTTGCAACCCATTTCAAAGACCTTCTTGTGCCTCTTGCAAAATGACTAAGAGGAGGAATCCTTCATCTTTAAGATTCTGGGAATTAATTCCCTAAAAATAGAGGGAAGAGGTGCAGGATGGGGGGGGACCGGGATGCAGTCTGAGCATCATTCGTGGTATCCACGCATCACACTTGGTACACTGCAGTATTAAGGTGCTGACCTACTTGCCTGCCTTTAAGGTAGATTAAATATGAAATGCAATAGAAAAAAAAGAGTGAGTTTGTGCCCCAGGGAGAATTGGAAGCGTTTATGGTTACGGTGGTAGTGCAGGAGACCACCCAAGGCTACAGGGCCAGCCCTGGGTCTGTTCATGGAGCAGTGGCCCCAGGTGCTGAATCCCACCCTCAGCACAAACTTAAATCATAGAATCACAGAATGGTTTGGGTTGGGAGGGACCTTGAAGACCATCCCGTCCCACCCCCTGCCCTGGGCAGGGACACCTCCCGCCAGCCCAGGTTGCTCCAAGCCCCGTCCAACCTGGCCTTGAACCCCTCCAGGGATGGGGCAGCCACAGCTTCTCTGGGCAACCTGGGCCAGGGGCTCACCCCCCTCACAGCCAAGAATTTCTTCCCAATATTTAACTTGAATCTCCCTCTTTCAGTCTAAAGCTGTTCCTCCTCGTCCCATGGCTCCCCTCTCTGCTCCAGAGTCCCTCCCCAGCTTTCCCGGAGCCCCTTTAGGGCCTGGCAGGGGCTGGAAGGTCTCCCCGGAGCCTTCTCTTCTCCAGGCTGAACCCCCCCAGCTCTCTCAGCCTGTCCCTACAGCAGAGGGGCTCCAGCCCTTCCAGCATCTCCGGGGCCTCCTCCAGCCCCGCTCCAACAGCTCCGTGTCCTTCTTGTGCTGAGGGTTCCAGAGCTGGACGCAGTGCTCCAGGTGGGGTCTCCATCCGGTGCATATCAGTCTATTTAGAGACATCCCGAGCTAATCCTGAAGTTATTGCTGAATATTGGTCCTGGCAAATTTTCTCCAGAGCAAACATAAGGAGCCCTGGCAGAGCCCAAGACACGTGGTGAGGACTCCGTTTCCTGCAGGTCCTTGTCTCCTTGCAGATCTCCTTGCAGTGGCTTTTTGTCCTGCGATGCTAAATTTGGGGCGCCGGACGGCAGGGCGTCAAGCGAGGCCAAGAACAACAAAGAGCCGTGAGACGGGCAGGATCTCATTTCGAGCTGGGGATGCAGCCCAAGGACACGGGAGCCGGCGCAGGCTGCGCAGACCGCTTTAGGTTTGACTGTCCCAAACACCGCCGATGGAAAACACTGCCGCTCACAACGACCTTCTTTTCTTGTGAAGATGTTGAGCGCTGTCAGCCTCCGGCACGGACCTTCACACCCCTCAACACTTAACTTCCCTTCCCCATGGAAACCAAATACTCCTCCTGGTTTTTGGTCCCCCTCCTTTAACGGGTTATTCGTCCCTGCAAGTGCTCCCCCCTTAATCTGTGACGCCCGAATTTCCCTCAGAGCTGTCACAGAAGGGCTTTTCCCACACTTTCTGTAAATCCAGATACCCGCTATCACCCAGACCCCATTCGTCGAGTAGCTGCTGATGCCTCCGAGGACACGGCAGAAGCAT
This sequence comes from Fratercula arctica, assembly GCA_947846985.1. Taxonomy (NCBI): domain Eukaryota; kingdom Metazoa; phylum Chordata; class Aves; order Charadriiformes; family Alcidae; genus Fratercula; species Fratercula arctica. The sequence continues at coordinate 1,291,961 of CANTUZ010000024.1, forward strand.
GTCGGGTAAAATCCCTGCCGACAATCACAACGGCCCGTGTCTTAAGGCTGGGGATGTTTTCTGGCCACCTTTTCCTTTTTGCCTTATATACGAGTTCAGGCAGCTGGAACTGCTCTGGTGAGTCTTTCTGCAAGCTTTCCAACCCATCTGCTCCTGATACTCTACGCTTTCCCTTCATCTCAGAGCCTCCAGAGTTGGTATTTAACACTTGTTAGCTTTTCCTGATTCCATTTTTATGTAAATACACATTTATCATGTTTGCCCCAGAAGAAAGTACTTGTGGTTTCCAGTTCCCCAGTGCCGCCTGATGCTTGTGCGCGCAGCGCTCAAATGCCGTGACCCTTCTGCCGGGAAGACAGGAGAGGTTTTGAGAGGGGCCTAAAGCCAATTATTGTATTTATTGTACGCTGAAGGGTAATGAGTTGGTTAAACTTGCCATTTGTGATTCCTGGGTTGCGTGTCCGGCAGTGCCAGGCACGGAGAGGGTCTCCGTTCCGCAGCAGATCCCTGTGGAGCTACCTGGGGAAAAAAAGGCAGGTGAGAGGATCCCTCACACGATAAATGAGGTGAGAAGAGCCAGCGGCCAAAGACACGCGTCTGGGGACTCGGGCGCGGACCTGCGTTGACTTATTAATCCTCGCAGAGGGTTCACTAAGCTTGTGTCCTGGTTTGAGGTGAAACAGAACCAACTTTCTGTTCAGTAGTTTTACTTCTTAGCTCGGCCTCTCCTAACTCTCTGAAATTAACAGTGCGTTGTGCCGAAAACGGTTCGTTCTCAGAGTGACAAGACCAACGTTTACAGTTTGTGCCAAGGAACGGTACGCAGAGAGGCTCCGGCTTGTACTTATTGCTACAACAACCCGGGTCGGCTCGTTTCGTTAGTTGCCCCGTTGGAGGGTGGGAAGCGGAAAAGGGCAGAGGGGTCCCACCTTTGGGAGGAGCGGACGGGAGAGGTGACCCCAAACTGACCAACAGGGGTATTCCACCCCACCTGCCCCGTGCTCAGTGCAAAAGCCGAGGGATCAAAGGGTCAGCTCTTTTTCTTCAATGGCCGACGTCCGAGGAGGACCCTGTCTGTTCATCCGCCTTTGATCCCGATCCGTGTGTTCCTGACTCCAGCTCTGGAAGCCGGTTCCCACCCATCGCTGACTGGACTTCCCCAGAGGCTGATGGTGACATCGTCCTGGGAGCTTAATAGGGTTTTGTATATACTGTATCATTTCATTATTTTCCCTTTTATTTTATTATTAATATTTCATTAAAGTAGTTTAGTTTCTTCTAAACTTATAAATCTCTTTATCTCTCCTCCTCTCTGTGTACGAGAGGTGGGGGGAGAGCATCTGTCGCCGGCCATTGGCCAATTTAGCCAAAACCACGACAGCTTGCAAGGAGAAGAAAAAAAAAAGAGAGGCCAAGACTGTCGTCTGGATTCCCAAGTTCCTGACTCCAAGCTTCTTGCTTCCCAAGAAGACTCTGACTGAGAAAACAGTCAAGGAGCTAAGCAGACCAAAACACGAGGAGTGGCCACGTGCGATGAGCAAGAGAAACTGAGCTAGGCTTGCCAGAAGGACCGATGAGTGAGCACCAGCCAGGGAGCATCACACCATCAGCATGGATGGACACCACGCCCTGCCTGGGTGGAGGGCTGGAAAACTTCTCAGCCTTCACAAGATCATCGTGAGACCCAAGACCTGTTTTCTCCTCCATGAAAGGTGCCACCAAATTATTGCAAGTTCCCTTTAGACTGATCTAGTGACCCAGATCTCCTTGCAGATCTTCCTCTCGGTAAGGAGGTCACACCTCGCTTCACGGGAAAGGAACAAACCTGGGGGCGGCTTCCTTCAGGATGGGGAGAAATGGGACTCCCTTACAGGAAGAAATCTTGGAGATAACCGAGAATTCCTGTCCTGACCGAAGGCAAAAACTCATGCAGACTGCCTGGGTCTGCCAGTATGAGAGTCAACCACGGCAGATCTACGGGTGGAACTGAGGAAACCAGAACAGAGCCAGGAGGTTCAGCAGATGGGAAGAAAGGTAATCCTGTGCCAATATTTAGAAAGGTAAATGAGAAGACTTGGGTAATTACATGCCTGTCAGTCGGACAGGGAACAGCTGACTGTTCTACAGGAGTTCACAGAAAATAGACTTTATCAGCATAACCTGTTATCTTGATGGAATGATAAATCTGGGCGATAAAGGTAAATTAATAATTTAATGATAATTAAATGTGAAGAGGATTTCATTTGGTCCCATATGACATTACGACCATGAAACTCCAACGGTAAAATCAACATCACCCCTATAAAATGGGCTGACAGCATCACAGCCTGCACTGAGAACATGCCACCACCAGGAGGTCTCCAAAGCATCCTGCAAAACCCCGCTCTCGGACGGCCACTAACAAGTAGAATGGACACAGCCCTAAATCCCAGCTGCAAGATTCATCTTACCTAATCGTGGCTATACCCCGTGCCAGCATCACCATCTCAGCTGCTACCTCAGACTCCGGTTAGAACCAGAGAGGACATTCGGCCAGCGAGAGCCAGTTGAGGGCTCCAGCTCAAATTTGGACACCTACAAGGGAGCGGGATGTACAGCTTCCTCCCACAATCAGTGGAGCTGGGATTCAGCACAATGTTGACTCATAGTGCTGCTTTGGATGCCGGGGGGTATCCCAGGCATCCGCACGGTGCTGAGAGATCAAACACAGGGTCTACGGGAGACTCATGCCCAGGTGGAGCACCCTGGGGAATCTTAGAACTTAGAGACTGGTATTAAGGTAGCCAAACCAAACCCTGGAGCTCTAGTTGGCAAGGTCTGAAGAGAGACTCAGGTGAAGCCAGTGGCTGCTCTGCAACCACAATGTGGATCCAGTTGTCCACACGGATGTCTGGTGCCATTTGAGGTGCCCTGGAGACCCAGCTTTGTCTCCAGCTCTCATTCCAAAAGGGAGTGGGACTCCAGTAGGTCCTGTGCCAAAACTTCCATCCCTGGGGTGACTTCTTATGCACTCCAGGACTTCTCACATCCCTGGACATCTCTGCCTGGGCAAGCAAAGTACAGCTCACCCATGCAGAGATAGAATCATAGAATGGTGAGAGTTGGAAGGGACCTTAAAGATCATCCAGTTCCAACCCCCTGCCCTGGGCAGGGACACCTCCCACTAGACCAGGCTACTGGGAGCTGTACCGGGGCAGCTTCAAAGTGTCTTCTTGCGTCAGCTTCCCAAATAGGGCCCTGTGAGAATGGGATACGCAGCTCCTGCTTCCAGCCCAGGTACCTCTTGTCTTGCAGGCTCTGAGTTTTAGAGGAAAAAAACAGTCGCTAATAGCCCTGCAGTGTCATCTAGCAGAGCCAGCCACGGGTTGCTCCAGCTGTACACCTCGGGATGCAGGGCCTGGATTGACGCCGGGGCATCCAGAAAACTGCACGTTGTCCATCAGCGCAACGGCATCCGCGTCTTGGCCAGGCACATTTTGAGCAGGGATTGAAGAAGCTGCACAGTTACCTGCGGGTACGTTCACGTGGCGTGATGCAGTGCCAGATGGATGTCCGTATCTCCTGGAGGCAGAAAGAGGCCTCACAGCTATCCCATCTCCTGGACAGACATTCAAAGCTCTGGGACATTGCACACACATTTATCTCGGCTTCCTGTTGCTGTGATTAGGTATGCTCCTAGGGAATCCAGCTTTTCAGGACACGGAGACTCAAGGCAGCCTTCCTTCTGGTTCCCAGATGGCCTCAGGGAAGAAGCGGTCAGCTCGCTCACGCACCTCCAGGCATGCTCAGTAATTAATGCAGTTGCAGGCACCAGAGGAAAGTTATTCTCCTGAAAGTCACGGTGCCAGGGAATACAGACAGATGAAACTCCAGGATCCTGCGAGTGCAGGTAGTGGGTAATTCACATGGAGACATCAACGGAGGGACTATCGCTTAGCCAGGTGAGACCCTGTCCTGGCTTCTCTGCTCTCCTGAGACCCCACCTGGAGCACTGCGTCCAACTCTGGAACCCTCAGCACAAGAAGGACACGGAGCTGTTGGAGCGGGGCCAGAGGAGGCCCCGGAGATGCTGGGAGGGCTGGAGCCCCTCTGCTGTGGGGACAGGCTGAGAGAGCTGGGGGGGGTCAGCCTGGAGAAGAGAAGGCTCCGGGGAGACCTTCCAGCCCCTGCCAGGCCCTAAAGGGGCTCCGGGAAAGCTGGGGAGGGGCTGTTGGCAAGGGCATGGAGCGACAGGACGAGGGGCAATGGTTTAAACTAGAGCAGGGCAGGTTTAGGTCAGCCATGAGGAAGAAGTTCTTTCCCCTGAGGGTGGTGAGACACTGGCCCAGGTTGCCCAGAGAGGGGGTGGAGGCCCCATCCCTGGAGACATTCCAGGCCAGGCTGGAGGAGGCTCTGAGCGACCTCATCGAGTTGAAGATGTCCCTGCTTTAAAGGACTGGGTGGCCTTTAGAGGTCCCTTCCCACCCAACACATTCTGTGGTTCTATGAACAAGACATTCAGCAAGGAAGGTGGTGGCACCAGGACCAGGGGTAAACACCTGCCCTCTAGCGTGGCTGCTCAGACCTCCAGTTAAAAGGACAGTAGCAAGCGCAAACAACCTCACATAACAAGCAACGAAACTGTTATCCCTTTTAATTTTACCATTGATATGTTTTCTAACATGGAGCTCCTTGTCAACGCAGAGGCCGGAGAGAGTAGTAGATTTAGCAAGAATATAAAGGGCTGCAAAGGTATTTACCAGTACTGGTTTCTCAGGTCAGCCTGAGTGTCTGTGCTTGAGAATTAATTTGTAAATAGGAGGTTTATAAATCAGAAGTTCATCATCAACACACACACACTCTTCAGGAATTCACTGAGGGTTATACAGGCGTGATCTGGATCCCTAATAAGCTTTGGGCATGGGGTCTATCACCTCTTACTGGCGGGAAGGGAGGAATAAAAATCTCAATTTCTAGTTAGTCACAGAGATTTGATCAACGCATTTGTGTTAATGACCTGTATAGTGCAAATTGCATGAAATCCAAAGAGACGCAGAGCAGAAGATGTTACAGACTATGGGTGCCCAGAGCCCCAAGCCCACGCTTTCGCTCTGAGCTGCTTTCGGGAAAAGGAACATTTTTGTTTCTTTGTGCAGCACCTGATACAATAAAGCCCCAGCGTAATACAGAGGGGGTTCGCTGGTGCTGCTACTGCGCGGATACGAATTAGTCATAAGCAAGTGGGAGAGAACTGTCGCGTACCCTTACCTGGCGGGGTCAGGCTTTGCATACGGTGCTCGCGAGTATACGCGCTGCATGCTGCCACGGGCGTAGTTTCAGGAGGGTGATTCTTCACACAAGTCTGCAACAGAAAAACAGCGCGGTTAATACATAAGAGCCTGTGCCAAGCGCCAGCGTCGGCTATTTCACTGCAGCACCTCGACTCCATCGGCGCAGGGCGAGGAAGACGGGCTGACCAGGTCCCACCGCCTTCCCCAACCTTATCCTCAATTACCCAATTCCCTCATTTTTCTCCTCGGCCACGTGGCAGCTCTTGTCTGGATGTGTCCCAAGCTACAAGGGGCAACGGTTTAACCTAGAGCAGGGCAGGTTTAGGTCAGCCATGAGGAAGAAGTTCTTTCCCCTGAGGGTGGTGAGACACTGGCCCAGGTTGCCCAGAGAGGGGGTGGAGGCCCCATCCCTGGAGACATTCCAGGCCAGGCTGGAGGAGGCTCTGAGCAACCTCATCGAGTTGAAGATGTCCCTGCTTTAAAGGACTGGGTGGCCTTTAGAGGTCCCTTCCCACCCAACACATTCTATGGTTCTACTCTCTCCATCTGCTCTAATGGAACAGAAAAACCTCCCTCACAGGCCTCGAGTAGTTGGGGGCAGGTAAGAGTGAAAAATCCTGATGACTGAGGGGGGATCTCATCAACGCTGATAAATACTGAAAGGGGGGTGTCAGGAGGATGGGGCCAGGCTCTTCTCAGTGGTGCCCAGGGACAGGACAAGGGGCAACGGGCACAAACGTGACCATGGGAAGTTCCATCTCAACACGAGGAGGAACTTCTTCCCTGTGAGGGTGGCAGAGCCCTGGCACAGGCTGCCCAGAGAGGTGGGGGAGTCTCCGTCTCTGGAGACATCCCACCCCCGCCTGGACGCGTTCCTGTGCCCCCTGCTCTGGGTGACCCTGCTCTGGCAGGGGGTGGGACTGGGATGATCTCCAGAGGGCCCTTCCCACCCCGGCCATTCTGGGATTCTGTGATTCTCCCAAATGCTCTCACCACGCTTCTGCAACTGCATTTTTTGCACCAACAGCAGCTGTACCCCTGCTCCGTAGGTCTGGACCAAGCGTTCCTCTCACCCACCACCTCCCCTGCGCCCTCGGGAGAAGGGAAGAGCCGTCTCCAGAAGCCCAAATTGGTGGGATAAGCCGCTGTTAGCTGAGCCCGCTGAGCTCCCCTACTTATTCCAAGCGAAGTGCTCACTTTGAAGGGATAAACAGTCTGATTAAACTAACAGCTCTTCCTTCCTCGCAGTGATTCTCTTTGAAGGATACAGGCAAAGACGGAGAGAGCGCAATCTCCAGCAGCAAATCCACTGCTGACTCCTCCTGGGAGAGAGCAGAACGGGAGGAGGAGAGCCAGAGCCGGGAAGCTGCTGGAGCTTTGCTTTATATCAAGTAATCTCGTTATTGCAATTTCGGAGCTAAATGGTAAATAGGCAGGAGCGCAGGGCAGTGCAGCAGGAAGCAGGCCTGGGTCGCTGCGTAATATAGCTGATATAAACAATGACCTGTGCCTGGATGGTCGGCATCTGCTGCCGGTACGAACCTTCGGCATCGCTCAGAGTATCAGCAGGGCTGTGCGATGGCCGTATCCTGGAGTCAGAGAATCACAGAATGATGTGTTGGGTGGTAAGGAGCGTCTAAAGGCCACCCAGTGCCACCCCCCTGCAGCGAGCAGGGACATCTTCAACTCGATGAGGTCGCTCCGAGCCTCCTCCAGCCTGGCCTGGAATGTCTCCAGGGATGGGGCCTCCACCCCCTCTCTGGGCAACCTGGGCCAGTGTCTCACCACCCTCACTGAGTCATGGGAGGGTTGATACAGGAGAACTGGGAAAGATTAACAGCTAATTAATGCCAATCAGTACAGGGGTACTAACAGGCTTTATCAAATGAATAAAGAAACTCACTCGGTCTGCTCATGGTCTCACACCGACCGGTGTTCGTCCCTGGAGCAGAAGGGGAACAGCGGTGGGGCGGGCAGAGCAGATACGGAGAGTAACTCACGCGTTGGCCTGGCATAAGCTTGAAGCATCTTTATACAACCTGGCAAGATGCAGGAACAAGGAGGGCGATTTGCCTTTTCCAAGGAGAGTCAGTGCTCTCCAGTCAGCCCCGGGGCACAGCAGAGTCTCACGTGGTCCTGAGGAGCCCCGGATGGGGCACAACCTCCATCTCAGTGGCCAGACCGGGCCCATATGTTGCTATTAGTGTTTGTTCCCTTGTTTTCCTAGGTTTGACTACAGTATATAAGGGATGACCATGCATCCCAGGTATCTTCCAAGGCAGGAATCACACGCAAAACACCCCTGCTGCGTTCCCAGGCACAAGAGATCCCTCAGTCAAAATTCCAAGCGTCAAAACCCCGTGATGCTCGCCGCTCGGATTGGAGGAACCGCTCCTGCCAACCACATGTTCAGCCGTTGCAGTGTCCTGGGTGGGTTTATCTCACGGACCCCGCTCATTCCCGGGTCCCGAGCCTTCTTCCCAGGCCAGGACTTGGCATTCCGAGCAGACTCAGTCCATTCTGCCCCGCACACCTCTCCTTCAGCTGCACCGGCTCCTTGGTGGAGCTCAGCACCTGCAGCGCTCACCCATTTCACGCTGACACGGTGCTGTCTCTGCTCCACATCTTTATTTCCAGACAGATTAACTGATCTTTTCCGCAGCTACACATTACGCTGCGTTGTGCTGCGTTCCTGCACTGTTCCGTGCAGTTTGTATCTTCATCATTCCGTGTACAGCCTCAGGGCTTGTTTACCACACATCACACCCTGAACAGGGAATCTTTTGCTTCCTCTTGCATCTATCTGTTGCGCTCATCACCCGGAGAAGCAAGCCTCGGAAATATCGGGGAGGTTACGAATTTTCACAGTGCTCTATAACATGAGGAGATACAGGAGATATATTGTCCCCTTTCAACCTGGCTCCCAGACGTGCCTCTCTCAAAGGCAGTCACAGAATTATGGAATCATGGAATCCTAGAATCGCTGAGGTTGGAAGGGACCTTTCAGATCATCGAGTCCAACCGTCAACCCAACTCTGACAAAAACCACCACTAAACCCTATCTCTAAGCACTATGGCTACCTGGATTTTAAATCCCTCCAGGGATGGTGCCTCAAGACCTTCCCTGGGCAGCCTCTTCCAATGCTCGACAACCCTTTTGGTGTAAATTTTCCCCAATATCCAGCCTAAACCTCCCCTGGCGCAACTTGAGGCTGTTTCCTCTTGTCCCATGGCCTGTTCCTTGGGAGAAGAGCCCGACCCCCCCTGGCTGCCCCCTCCTTTCAGGGAGCTGTAGAGAGCGAGAAGGTCTCCCCTCAGCCTCCTTCTCTCCAGGCTGAACACCCCCAGCTCCCTCCTTGGACATCCAGCAGCACCGAAGCTTCGTCAGCGCTCACACTGCTCCTGCAGCTGGGGTCCTGCCCAGCGAGACCCCCTTCACTCCCCACATGGTGCTCTGAGTGCTGCGGGTGTCCTCAGAAGAAAACCAAGTTGTCCGGGAAATCAGAGCCTGAATATACAGTTTCTTTGCCACGGGCAAAGATGAAGTTCCCTTATTTCTGGTATTTCCTATGACCTCAGTGCTTGTCTTAACCCTCACAAGGTTGAAACACCTTGCTAAAGCCAAGGTGCGCAATACCCACCGCTCTCACCTGTTGTCTCCTCACGCAGGACAATCAAAATGGTCAGGCACAATTTGATGCTGGTAGCTCCACGCTGGAGAAAGGTCAGGTCCTCCTCAAGCAGAGCGGGGTTATGACAAGTCACCAGCACCCTGAAGTCATTGCCAAGAAGAGTCTGCCATTCGTGGTAGTGATTTCTTCCTCCTCGGTCTTGCGCGTGCTTGGATCCATTTCCATGTGTTTTGCTAACACTGCCTTCTCCCTGGTTCCCAGCTGAAGTTTGGAAGTTGCCCAGTAGCCTCCTCCAGCTCCACTTAACGTAAAGGGCTGTTGTTTGCTACACGGCAATGCCGGGGCTCCCCAGCCCTTTAGCACGCGTTCCCGGAGCTCAAGCTCCAACAAGTTGAGCAACAGCTACTGACCAACAGGCAACTGTTAAACGCAGCTCAAACCACCCAAAGACCACACAAGACCTGAGATTCCATGTTGTCCAGTCAATGCAACCCCCCTGGCCTTCTGCAATAAAGATAATAGGAATATTGTCTTAATATCTTGCCTACAGGAAAGCTGGGGAGGGGCTGTTGGCAAGGGCATGGAGCGACAGGACGAGGGGCAATGGTTTAAACTACAGCAGGGCAGGTTTAGGTCAGCCATGAGGAAGAAGTTCTTTCCCCTGAGGGTGGTGAGACACTGGCCCAGGTTGCCCAGAGAGGGGGTGGAGGCCCCATCCCTGGAGACATTCCAGGCCAGGCTGGAGGAGGCTCGGAGCGACCTCATCCAGTTGAAGATGTCCCTGCTCACTGCAGGGGGGTGGCACTGGGTGGCCTTTAGAGGTCCCTTCCCACCCAACACATTCTATGGTTCTATGATTACTAGGAAACTAAGAAAATCCAGCGCTCCCAGTTTGGTCCCTGACTGCGGAAGCGCTGTAGCTACTTACCAGGACTGAAAGCCCTGGCCGGTACCCACAAGGCCAAATGACATATTTGCTTTGCAGTCCTACAGTTGCTTTCCAGTGCTCCGTGTGACAGCCCACAGATGTCCCTAGGTGTGTGCCATGCTCCATCGTCACTCACTTGTCCATGGGGCCAAGCAGCTCGGCAGGGTCGGTTCCATGGGGACTTCTTTCTTATTGCAGGTTTTCCCAGCCTGAAACGGAGAAAAAAACTGGTTCTACAACTAATAATAGAAGCTGTGAAGAGTTAAAATGTCCCAGGAGTAGAAGAAGCTTTGATTCATTTCTCCACATAAAAAGTTTCTAATTATACTGAGTCTTATCTCTGTGCGAGAGTGGATTCATAACTCTGCCTTTGCCCTTGATGTGCTCAGCAGCAACGGACAGATTTTGGACAGTGCAGGGATGACAGCTTCGGAAAGAAAAGCAGTTCCTGGGCATCCTTCAGGGAGGGGGGGCACTCATCCGAAGCCTCAGGAGCTCCGGAGATGGGTATTGAGTAAAAGCACAGTTTTTGATGAAAATACAGGCATAGCTCTAGCCACAGAGCGGATGACCTCCCGAGGTCTGATCCCGAGCCGAAGGGTCCATCCCCAGGAGCTCCCGGTGCTTGCACAGCAAGGATTAATGTGCAAACGGGAAACCCTCTCTTTTCACCATCAGCAGAGTCAACAGCAGCCCTACGCGCCCCAGCTCGGCACTGCATCCCCGCTTCCCAGGCGTCTCCTGAGAGCCCGAGAGAACGCACCGGCGCTTCTGTCAGGACAAACCAGTCAGCCAAGCACTTAAAGCAGCACTCAAAATCTCCTTGCATAACTTCCGAAACAAAAGGCTGCCCGGGGAGCCGTCCTACAGAGGCAATCAAACACGCTCCCTTCTTGCTCCTTCCCACACGGAGGGCACGGTATCATGCCGGGTTTCTGCATCGCATTTCCACCTCGGCTTTCTGTCGAGGGCGCAGGCACACACATCCACACACGCACACGCTCTCCCTCCCTTCTTTTTATACAATGCCCGATTTGCAGTTCAGCACAGATATGAGACACCACTCAAAATGCGAGTCCTACATAGCTCAGTTAGCGACAACAGCAACATTAACGATGACCAAACCCTGCTGCCGTAGGCCACGCCGACCGCGGGGACCGCAATATGGAATAAATGCCCGTGTACCCGGCAGAGGCAGAGCATGAGCCAAGAGAGAGTCCATTCCTCTCCCAGACCCTGCACCCGGCGGCAGCCGGCTCTGAAGGCGGATTCCAGTCCTGTCCAATATATTCCAGTCCTGTCCAACGTATTCCAGTCCTGTCCAACATATTCCAGTCCTGTCCAACGTATTCCAGTCCTGTCCAACATATTCCAGTCCTGTCCAATGTATTCCGGTCCTGTCCAATGTATTCCAGTCCTGTCCAATGTATTCCAGTCCTGTCCAACACACTCCAGTCCTGTCCAACATATTCCAGTCCTGTCCAACGTATTCCAGTCCTGTCCAATATATTCCAGTCCTGTCCAACATATTCTAGTCCTGTCCAATATATTCCAGTCCTGTCCAACATATTCCAGTCCTGTCCAACGTATTCCAGTCCTGTCCAATGTATTCCAGTCCTGTCCAACGTATTCCAGTCCTGTCCAACATATTCCAGTCCTGTCCAACGTATTCCAGTCCTGTCCAATGTATTCCAGTCCTGTCCAACATATTCCTGTCCTGTCCAACATATTCCAGTCCTGTCCAATGTATTCCAGTCCTGTCCAACATATTCCAGTCCTGTCCAACGTATTCCAGTCCTGTCCAACGTATTCATCAATGCCCTGGATGAAGGGATAGAGTGCACCCTCAGCAAGTTGGCCGATGATACAAAACTGGGTGCACACACGCCTGGCCGCTCCGCAGGCATCCTCCTTGCTCTTCCCCAGCCTCTGCAGTACCAGGGATGGTAGAGGAGATGTCCCCACCTGCTGCCTTCAGCCTCCGCTGGTGGACCTCTGAAGTTTCCTGATCCCTTTTTGACCCTGCCGTTACCATCTTTCCTCTGCCTCCTCCAGCAGCAAGTTCCTCACTTTTTCTTCCTGCTGTGTAAAGATGAACTTGCTTTTATCTGCTTTAAACTGCTCTCCTAGACTCACCAAGTGCACGTAGTTCTAGTGCTGTGGGATTTGGTGAATGACAGCTCTGCCTTCATCTCACTCACCACCTCCACGATGTTACAAACCTCAGCCACATTCCCCCTCTTACCACCTTCTCCTCTGCGAACTCCAGCCCGTGTCTTTTCAGTCTCGTAAGGCAGTTGTTTCATAGGATCATAGAATGGTTTGGGTTGGAAGGGACTGTAAAGATCATCCAGTGCCACCCCCCTGCCCTGGGCAGGGACACCTCCCACCAGCCCAGGTTGCTCCAAGCCCCGTCCAACCTGGCCTTGAACCCCTCCAGGGATGGGGCAGCCACAGCTTCTCTGGGCAACCTGGGCCAGGGGCTCACCCCCCTCACAGCCAAGAATTCCTTCCTCACATCCTCACATCTCATCTCAATCTCCCTCTTTCAGTGTAAAACCCTTCCCCCTCGTCCCATGGCTCCCCTCCCTGCTCCAGAGTCCCTCCCCAGCTTTCCCGGAGCCCCTTTAGGGCCTGGCAGGGGCTGGAAGGTCTCCCCGGAGCCTTCTCTTCTCCAGGCTGACCCCCCCCAGCTCTCTCAGCCTGTCCCCACAGCAGAGGGGCTCCAGCCCTCCCAGCAGCTCCGGGGCCTCCTCCGGCCCCGCTCCAACAGCTCCGTGTCCTTCTTGTGCTGAGGGCCCCAGAGCTGGACACAGTGCTCCAGGTGGGGTCTCAGGAGAGCAGAGCAGAGGGGCAGAATCCCCTCCGTCGCCCCCCTGCCCACGCTTCTTTTGATGCAGCCCAGGCCACAGGGGGTTTCATCCCCTTGCTCATTTTAGCTGCTTCTCCGCAGAGGCCAGAGCTACAGAAGGCACAAGAGAGCTGCAAAGCGATGCCTGCTCTCTCCGCGAGGATGCCCAAGACGCTGTTGGCTTTTTGGCTGCTGCCGCACACTGAGCTGATGCTCTCAGAGAGCCACCGATGGCTCCGAGGGCTCTTTCCTGAGCCGTACAGGCCGGTTCTAAATTCAGCATCACACAGCAGAGTCTGGAGGGAGTTAAACAGAGGGAACGCTCGGCGCAACCTGCTGCGGCTGCCTCCGGGAGCTGAAACCTCATGGAGAAGTTGGACACGGGAGAGGACAACACTTGAAAATGGAGCATGTTCCTAATGCAGCCCCCTGTCCTGCAGGTCTCCGGCTTCCTGAGCTAAGGGTGTAGCAAGAACGGGGGGTAAGAGAAAAGCACCTCGTTGCCCAGGCTAAAGTTGACCACCCTGGACCTAGGTCTGGTTCCAGGTGAGCCCAGCAGTTTCCAGAAAGACCTGGGGTGGTCAAGGACAAGGAGGATTTTTCATCTCAAGGAGCAGAAAAGACACGTTGGGTAGACACAAGAGTAATTAATTACTGGAGAAGCAAATTATTTCAGCGCTACCACACACGGAAGCACAAAACCCAGCTGGAATGGGAACAGTCCAAGCCTCCTCAGGCCATTTACCCCTATGGCAGATGGGGATTAGCAGCCTTCTAAGCCAGGCTAAGGACTCCACAGTTACGGGTGTAGTTTGCGCTCATTTATAAGCCCGATTTCACAGCCTATATTTCTCCAAAAAATTCTTTGCGTTTGAATTTCACACGCGTTATCTGTGGCCGGAGCAGAATTTTGTGAAAATGCGAGCTGAAAGGAGGAGAGAGGGGGGATGAGAGAGAGGAGAGAGATGACAGGGTGTTTCTGTTCCAAGAAATGTCTTCTCTGCAAACGGCTTGGCATTTATCGCTCTTGGAGAGCAATTCCTGATGTCCAAGGATGAGATCAACCCAAAGCTGAGGGAGAGAGCACCATCCTAATCCCACCAATTTCAGGACAGCTGGGTATCTGCTACGTAAAGCCTGCGTTCGTGTAAAACTTCTTCTCGAACTGCGTTTGAGAGTAAAACTGGGACCACCAGCAAGCGTTACTGATGTGTTCCTGGACACCAGAGCTCCAAAGTATCTGCTCTTATTCCGGGTTTCCTCACGTAAACATCCTTCTGTCCTCGGCCACCAGCTCACACCTCAAGCTCACACTCATCCCGTCTCCCCTTGAACCCACGGTCTCTGCAGGTCTCCAGCACTCAGAAGGACCGACTATTTACTCCCACCTTATTTCTGACCTTTCAACCAATTATTTATCCTTTCCAGCACTTTTCTTCTTATCCTCTGGCTGCTTATTTTCCTTATGGCCTTCAGTAAAGGACATTGTCGAAAGCATTTCGGGAATCCCCATACAGTCAGTTCAATACATTAGCCTTGTCTGCCGCATCAGAGAACTCCACTGCCTCTTTCCCCGCGAATCACGTACATCCATTTGCCTACAAATACCATTCTGTGGTATTCGGGGTATTATGGGGTAAACAAAAGTCAAACAGATCTTTTCTGGAGCTCTTTTTCAAATTTTCCATACTTTCCGGCCTTTAGATGCAAGGACGGTTTGAGAAAGCACTTACGCACCACCATTTCTAATTCAGCAGTCTCATTCTTGCCTTTCTTAAGAGCTCCGAAGCAAGACAACCAGCCTGGATGTTTTATCCCTGTCCATTTCATCAATTGGATCCATAATCTCTGCTCCGGGCTTTTCAGTTTTGAACGTACCCTCTGATGAGTCCCCACGAAGGTTAATTACAGCATGAGAATCTCCGCGTTTTCTTCTACAATCAACAATAACGCAAATAATTGCTTCAGCTTCTCTGCAACGGGCTCGTCTTTTCTAATTGCTCCTTTTATACTCCGATCATGGGCTGGCTCCGTCAGCTCCTTGGCACGCTTCTTGTTGCGGGTACATTGGAGGAAAATCTACTCTCTTCTTCTTCAGCTGTTTTTTCACATTCCTTCGGCGTGCCACATGAGCCAGGAGCTCAGTGACGCGTAGCCGACGCAGGGACACAGTACTGCCATCGTCCTACCTAGGTTGGGCCTTTCTTCCCACAAGGTTTCCCTGGTTTTACTGGGACCGTTACCCTGCCCACTTCCTTCAGTTTACAGCCCTCTGCCAAAGAACATCACCTGGCTTATGGTGTCGCGGGGATTGTCCGCCTTGCCCAGGTTTCCAATACGCCTGTTGTGTTCATGTCTTCATGGGTCATGGCAATCCCAGCACAAATAACAGGTTGGGTGGAGAATGGCTGGAGAGCAGCCCTGAGGAGAAGGACTTGGGGGTGCCGGTGGCCGAGAAGCTCAACATGAGCAGGCAATGTGCACTCACAGCCCAGAAGGCCAACCGCAGCCTGGGCTGCATGAAAAGAAGCGTGGCCAGCAGGGTGAGGGGGGGCATTCTGCCCCTCTGCTCTGCTCTCCTGAGACCCCACCTGGAGCACTGCGTCCAGCTCTGGGGCCTCAGCACAAGGAGGACACGGAGCTGTTGGAGCGGGGCCGGAGGAGGCCCCGGAGCTGCTGGGAGGGCTGGAGCCCCTCTGCTGTGGGGACAGGCTGAGAGAGCTGGGGGGGTTCAGCCTGGAGAAGAGAAGGCTCCGGGGAGACCTTCCAGCCCCTAAAGGGGCTCCGGGAAAGCTGGGGAGGGACTCTGGGGCAGGGAGTGTAATGATAGGACACAGGGTAATGGCCTCAAACTGAAAGAGAGGAGATTTAAACTGGGTATCAGGAAGAAATTCTTGGCTGTGAGGGGGGTGAGCCCCTGGCCCAGGTTGCCCAGAGAAGCTGTGGCTGCCCCATCCCTGGAGGGGTTCAAGGCCAGGTTGGACGGGGCTTGGAGCAGCCTGGGCTGGTGGGAGGTGTCCCTGCCCAGGGCAGGGGGGTGGCACTGGATGATCTTTACAGTCCCTTCCAACCCGAACCATTCTGGGATTCTGTGATTTAGGACCTGCCAATCCACTCCCCCATTTCCAAAGGATCTTGGTGATCTAGAATATACCTGAATTCTAATCCACTGCACAACTTTCTCCTAGGCTAACAGAGGCTAACTCTGTAATCAGACTGCACGGCAAAGGAACTCGAATGCCCTACAGAAGCTTTAACATACAGCATTAATACATCTATATATTTTCAACAGCCAAGTCTGTAATCTGGCCAAGAGATACCGCCCAGGTTTGCAGAACAGAACTTCTTTTCCGCAGAGCAGAACCAGCAGGTATCAATCGCGCTTGCAATCTGTAATCTGCTACAACCAACTGTTTCCAGAGCTCCAGCCTATGGCTTGGGCAGGAGGACACCTCGGGCCAACAGCCCAGCCACAGGGCAGAGCTCCACAACTACAGTGCAGCTGAGACAGCAGCCTGGCCACCAGCACCACCAAGATTGATCATTTAGACCCATAAAAGTGGAGAACATTTGTCCCCAGATAGAATCATAGAACCATAGAATGTGTTGGGCGGGAAGGGACCTCTAAAGGCCACCCAGTGCCACCCCCCTGCAGTGAGCAGGGACATCTTCAACTCGATGAGGTCGCTCCGAGCCTCCTCCAGCCTGGCCTGGAATGTCTCCAGGGATGGGGCCTCCACCCCCTCTCTGGGCAACCTGGGCCAGTGTCTCACCACCCTCAGGGGAAAGAACTTCTTCCTCATGGCTGACCTAAACCTGCCCTGCTCTAGTTTAAACCATTGCCCCTCGTCCTGTCGCTCCATGCCCTTGCCAACAGCCCCCCCCCAGCTTTCCTGGAGCCCCTTTAGGGCCTGGCAGGGGCTGGAAGGTCTCCCCGGAGCCTTCTCTTCTCCAGGCTGACCCCCCCCAGCTCTCTCAGCCTGTCCCCACAGCAGAGGGGCTCCAGCCCTCCCAGCAGCTCCGGGGCCTCCTCCGGCCCCGCTCCAACAGCTCCGTGTCCTTCTTGTGCTGAGGGTTCCAGAGCTCTCTGTTGTCTTATTTTCTGGCCAGGTCCCTGTGGGACCACGCTGCTGGGGACATGGCTGCTTTAACCACGCAGAAGATGTCACAACAAGCAGAGCTGGCATGTAAAAAAACAATCTCATTTCACAGGAAAGCAAAACTGAGATACAGATTTGCCCGTTCAGTGGCTTGACGTTTATCTTGTGTCACAGACTCAGTCATTCAGGATAAAACGTGTCATATTCCTGTTACCTGCCCCTTTGTCACTAGCCTACAGGTGTGAGCCCAGGCACAGCAGAGAGGGTTCCCGCCCTCATGCTCCTACTCATGTAGGAAATGCCACCACCCCCTTCAGGAGCCAGAGACAAGAGAAGCTGCAAAACACAGAAAACCAAGCAGAGCAACCAGTGTTATCACCAAACCCAATGAGACAGAGCTTCTGGGACCACCTGTGATGGAAGCAGTGAGCAGAGAGACCTTCCACATGGACAGACTGAGCAACCTTCCCATGTACCCTCCGGTCCACCAGCTACTATGTCCCATCTCTGCCTGAATTCATCTCACTGATTTCACGTAACTGAATTCATCTCGGTCCTTCACCCACGGACAGGACACACCAGGCTGTCCTGACTCACACATCCCTGGAAATGTAGACGCTTCCATCCTGGACTGAACTTTCTGGCCCGTGATTTTTACCGTGAACTCGTCTAATCCCGTTTTGAACACACTCTGCTTCGCGTGCAGGTGGGTTCATAGGGAGATGTGAACGGCTCGCAGCCATCCCTGCGCCCGCTTCTCACGCGGTGGGAAATGGCGAAACATTTCCTCCCCCATCTCCTACCACAGATGTCTGCCACGCTCCCTTCAATCCACCCCATCCCAAGCTGGGCGCTACCCCGTAAGCCGTCCTTTATAGAGAAGCCAAGCTCTGGCCTCCTTGCCAGAATTTCTCCACCTCCTCCAGTCAGCTCCGCTGCCAGCTGCAACAACTGCCATCCCCACCCTGAACACACCACTCTTTCCTCTGAATTTGCCTTCGCCTGTATTTGAATTGAATGTAAATCTGCCATTTCATGCAGCAGCATCATGGGACCCTCTTCAGCTTCTTGCATTCAGCCCTAGATTTGGCTCTCCTGAATCTTTTTTTTTTTTTTTTCCCCTACAAATTTGCCAGCTCGCTATTCAGCGAGCATCCTGAACGTCCTCTCCGCATCCTCTATGAATGCACGGATCCGCGTGAATAGCAGCACGGACCTCCGTACGCTGCCACCGGCACCCGTTGCCGCTGTGAAAATGGGCTCGATACTCCTGCAAATGGTTCTTAATCTACGGGCCTGCCCCCTTACCCCTTGAAAAGTTCGTTTTCTTGTAGGTCACTGACACAGGAACCCGCTCAAAACACGCGAAGCCCCATGAACAAGCGCACTAGCCCGGCCCACCAGCTCGCTCACACCTTCAGAGAGCTTGGAAATGCTCCTGAGCTTTGACTTCCTTCTCTAAGAGCCCAATAAAACTCTTCCCCAATACACCGTATTCATTCCAGCACCTAACAAAATTAGTCTACGTTGTTGTTCGTAACAAGTTAGTATCATGGAATGCCTTGGGTGGGAAGGGATCTTAAAGATCATCTCGTTCCAGCCCCCTCGCCCTGGGCAGGGACACCTCCCACTAGACCAGGTTGCTCCAAGCCCTGTCCAACCTGGTTGAACTTTTCCATGGAAATGTCCTCGAGGCTGTTTGGACACTAACTCTGGTTCCTACATCAGGCCAGGACTCCTTTCACTCATTGATACCACGTTCCTGCACCCCTCCAAGACGGGTTTAGGCATTAAAGCACAAGCCCGTTAGCAGATGACCACTACTGTGCTCCTCCGGCACCGTTGGGTGGCTACTCTTGACTTGGGCAATGGATTGATGTGCTCCAAAACCTCCTCACCGACACTTCACTGTGAGGGAGGCCCTCGGCCCCTTCTCCCTCTGCACAGCAAATGAAGGAACCTTCCTGGAACGAGCGGTAACACGAGGAACTCGTTCGCTTCTGCACGGTAGCTTTGTTTTCTTCACGTGTCCTCCCCGCTCCTGATGCGCACACCTCAGGACAGAGCTGCCTGGACGTCTTCCTGAAAATTGGCCTCGTCAAAGGACTTTTAACCTCTAAATATATACAGTGCCAGAATACAAACAAGAACAAAATGTCTCTGGAAATAGGGGAACCTCAGACTGGTGTCCCTGCGGAATGAATTTGTCCTTCAACCCCAACGCAGCAACTTTGGGTGGTTTGCTGGCTTCTGAGACACTCCAGTCCCTCCTGCAGCTCTGCAAAGGCTCTGTCTTGGCTGTCGGAGCCCAGCTGCGCGTCGGCTGCCCAGGCCCTCACCACCCCTGGTGCCTCGCCGCCGAGCACCCTCTGCCCCCTCCTGTGGTCCCTCCGCTCCCGCAGCCCCACCAGCTGCTCCAGATGGTCCCCCTGACCTACCGCTCGCCCCCAAAACCACCCAGCGACCACCATCTGCGACAGCAGAGGACAAGGACCATCGGCTCAAGACCTTCACGTGGCAGCTTTAAATATTCTCCGTGGCAGAGCCAAGGATTTTCCTCATTTAGCTGCTCCCTTTAATTTCCTTTTAACTGCCTTCCTCTTTTTAATGTCATTTGAATACTTTTTCTAATTTCTGCTGCTGCTGCAGCCAACTTTTTTGGCTCTTTCCCCTCACAAGGAATGTCAAACTTGAGTACTTCACAGTCAGTATTAAAAAAAAAAAAAAGCACATCTTTGATAGACAGATGATTCCATTGATCCAGGTTCTGTGTATTACTCCGGAATAAATCAAAAGTTACTTCTCCCCTTGGAAGGTCTTTCACTGGTTGCTCCCCAGATCGTCATTTATGGTGTCTAAAACTCATTTTCTCCCCCAAAACAGAAGCAGCCTCAAATTTTGCCCAGTTGTTCAAGGCATTTCCCTGTAGGAACAAAAATCTCATTTTCAGTAGCTGAGGATTGCAAAGCTGGATCTATAAAATGTCAATGTTTCATGGATTAAACCATTTTAACTAACAATTTATCTTACTTATTACATGCTCAGGTGACTAACTAGTTCTGGAGCTGACACCATCTTCCTATAACCGAGCTTTTGAATTAGGCTCTGAAGTTTGAGAGTTACCAAGGAGAAAGCCCTGTTGCATCTGTCTTTTTCTGTTAATTTTTACGCCAGCTTTCCAAAGAACATTTTCTTTTTGACTGGCATTTTGCATTGTTTTGTTTGCAGCTATTTAAATGCATTGTTTTGACACCATGCACATTTATACTCAATACACCATTAATTGGGGAAAATTCATTCCTTCGCAAAAATAAAATCCTCCAGAATAAATTCCTACGCTGTTTGCAATGTTTTCCACACCAAAGCTACAGAAACCCACTGTTCAAAGGGCAACGGAGGCTCCCGGGGGGTCTTCAAAGCTCTGCCATACCTGCACCAGCGCGCAGAAAAGCATCCTGCCCATCCCGAACTGCCGGCCAGGATCCGGAGTCAGCTCGGAGCTGTGCTGCAAACCAGGAGCTAATAAATGTCACCGCACCCGCGCAGAGTCGATTAGAAATGGCCGTTTCATAGAATTATAGAATCGCCGAGGTTGGAAGGGACCTTTCGGATCATCGAGTCCAACCATCAACCCAACCCTGACAAAAAGCTCCACTAAACCATGTCCCGAAGCACCACATCTGCCCGGCTTTTAAATCCCTCCAGGGATGGCGCCTCCACCACAGAATGACAGAATCCCAGGCTGGCCGGGGTGGGAAGGGACCTCTGGAGATCACCCATCCAACCCCCGGCCAGAGCAGGGTCACCCAGAGCAGGTGGCACAGGAACGCCTCCAGGCGGGGGTGGGATGTCTCCGGAGACGGAGACTCCCCCACCTCTCTGGGCAGCCTGTGCCGGGGCTCTGCCACCCTCACAGGGAAAAAGTTCCTCCTCGTGTTGAGATGGAACTTCCCATGGTCACGTTTGTGCCCGTTACCCCTTGTCCTGTCGCCGGGCACCACTGAGAAGAGCCTGGCCCCGTCCTCCTGACACCCCCCTTTCAGTATTTATAACCGTTGATGAGATCCCCCTTCAGTCGTCTTTTTTCCAGACTGAAGAGCCCCAAATCCCTCAGCCTTTCCTCATCTGAGAGGTGTCCCAGTCCCCTCACCATCTTGGTAGCCCTTAATCCATTTGGATTTTGGCCACCAGCCTGCGCAGCGCAGGCCATGCCACTTCTCCTAATTCCCACTGAAGGTGAACGGACTGGGGGAAAAACTTCGTTTCTAATTTAAAAATGACCTAAGCGGGTTAATCCGCTTCGGGAATTCACTCTGATGGTCAGGAACTTATTCCAAATGCCAGCCAGCTTCCAGCCACCGGATCCTGCTCCAGTTACTGCTGTCCTCCAGACTGGAAGAGCTGTTAACGGAGCCGGATTTTTTTGCTGAGACACTTAGGTACCATGGCTAAGTAAGCCCTTAATGCTCTTAGAAATTCAATAGTTAAAGTAGATAAAGGTTACCCGATACTCCAGTGACCTCCAAGTCTTCCCTGGTCACTGCGTCTCAGAACAGCACCATCCATCGTTGGTTCCTCAACAGCTAATGCCTAATGCTACGTTCAGCCTTATTAAAGCATCTATCGAGCTCCAGCTGAGCACATCACCAGCCCCGACCATTTTGTCATCTGCACAGCGCACCAGAGACACTTCTGGGTGGGTTTTTTTTTTTTCTGCTAGGCTTTTGGTTTTTTACCAAAAAAAAAAATGTTGAACGTAGCCAGACCACAACACAGGTCATCCTAAGACTTTGCACTTCGAATGAAGTGTGACGTCTAGAAGTTACAGAAAGAAAGGACAGCGCTGGGAAATGTGAGAGGCAGTTGGATGAAGGAGATGCTGAGGCCTCGCTGCAACTCTTGGCCAGGGAGCGGAGCGATAGGACAAGGGGAGATGGTTTTAAACTGAAAGAGGGAGATTTAGATGAGATCTGGGGAAGAAATTCTTGGCTGTGAGGGGGGTGAGCCCCTGGCCCAGGTTGCCCAGAGAAGCTGTGGCTGCCCCATCCCTGGAGGGGTTCAAGGCCAGGTTGGACGGGGCTTGGAGGAACCTGGGCTGGTGGGAGGTGTCCCTGCCCAGGGCAGGGGGGTGGAACAGGATGAGCTTTAGGGTCCCTTTCAACCTGAATCATTCTATGATTCTATGACACAACAGACCACGCAGCTGGTGGAAGCCAGGCTGAACCCACCATACAGCCCTGTCGCGTTTGGGGTTTGGTGTCCACTCCTGTCCTCTCTGCTGCTCTGCGCTGGCTGCGGTCAGCCAGGAATAAACCCTGCTTTGATGAGAATGGGTTCGAATGAGACAGTCCCTAGATGTAGGAAACTCCAGTTCTGGCAGGAATCCCCAAGCACGGCTGTGGGGTTCTGGTTCCTGACACCCAGTCGAGCTGTGATCTGCCTCACAGCAACGTGACTCGGGAGTAACTACCAAAGTCTTAACAGAATCAAGGGCAAGATATTTCTGTAGAGAATATTTCTGTAAAATCAGCTTGGCTGCAGGTTAGCAAGTTCAATAAAAGCCTGCCCTGGTCTGGAACAAGTATTACAAACACCCAGGCAGTACGCAAACGTAGGTGAATTGTCTGGACCTTGATCTTGATAGAAAAAGGAGTTACAGAAGTCAAAGAAATACCGAAACATCTGGCGGCAAGCTCTGCAGGACAGCTGGAGCAAGCTGCAAAGAGAAGCAGTCAAACACCTAGATGCAATCACATCCCCGCAAGGCTCTATCTCCCCGCCCCGACGGCTGCGGAGAAGTGGCAGGCTCGCCGCTTTGATGCGAGAGATCAAAATGGCACGAGACTCCGGCAAAAGTGCGATAACAGCAGACGACAGGAAGGGACTTGAACCACCCACATGCAAACAGGCGGCACGGCGGGACGCAGTTCAGGTTCAGAGCATCTCCACGCCGCTGCTCCATGCGATTGCTCACCGGGAGCAAGGAGAGGAGCGGGGAGAAGTGGGGAGGCCATTCTTGACTTCTTTTTAAGCGGCACATGGGAGCGAATTCCTAAAGCAGCTGAGATGCTGCGGAACGGCAGCCCCAGCGCTCTTCAATTCAGCGTTGCACAGGGAAGCCGGGGCCAAAGAGACACTAAACTGAAGCAAATGCTAAAAATCAGTGTGAGGCTAATTAAGCGAAGCCTAATGGGATTTTGAAGAGCAAAATCAGCAAAGGTATAAAAACAAACAACGGGGCTGAGCATGTCAAAAAGCCATCAGGAAAACACGGGGCCGGGAGACTGTCAGAGGTTAAAGGAAGCAATTACGGGAGATGAGGATATCGCAGAGATGATAAATGACTCTTCTCCTTCCATCTTCCACAACTTCCCTGGAGATTTTTATGCCTTTGCAGAGCCTCCAAGGAGATACTATCCATGGCTGGGGCTAGGAAACATGATTGCTTAAAGGGAAATACGTTACTGAGCCCATTTGATGATTTCTCACTCCATCTTTCTCTTCATTCTCCCTCCATCCTCCAACCCCGCTTCCAGAGAGAGTATCCACTGGAGGAACTACAAAGGAAAGGCAGGAGCTTCTGCTCTGACCCTAAAACTCGGGAGACAGGTGGCAAGACACCAGAAAAGGCCAAACTCAGATAATCAGAGGGGAAAACCTTCTCCAGAGGTGTAATAAGAGCGTGCTCAACCAGATTGGATTTTTTAGATCTGGGGGTGGGGAGAAATTATAACTGGCATCACTAAGGTATTTTGGAAAGTGTTTTAGCTCCACATTCCAGCTGGTGGAAATAACACCGGGGTGGTTTATTCTTCCTCTGCAGCACTAATATTAGCTGCAGCTGGGACACGGGGCTGGAAGGTTTTCACGGGGCTGGCAGCTCTTAAACCCATGTCAGCGGGAGGTGAGTGAGATCTGGATGCTTCTGCCCAGGGGTGCCATACCTACGTGGCGTAGCTGAAAAAAATGGTCCTGCACCCGCAGCCTGTATGTCCGTACCTGGCACAGACCTTTACACTCGGCTGAAGGATGCTGAAGGGTCTGGAGGACTCAAGAGAGGCACGTGCCCCCAGGGAGCAAGGACCCACAGGCAAACACGGCTTTGAACGTGACACCCACCTTCACAGCCTCACGTTGTCACCAGCACCAGAGAGATTACGGCAGGACGGCGCCTCCCAGGCAAAGCGCAGCTGAGGAGCACCATCCATCCCGGCCACAGATGTACCCCCACGCAGGGCAGCTCCGGCTCCCGGGGGCTCCAGGACGCCTCTGCGTGACATCAACCCCCTCTGCCGTTTGTTAACACTCGGTCCCCTTCGGTGGCAGATGCTCTGGGGCTGAATCACAGGGATTTGTTGTGGCGAGCGTCGCCTCGGCACCTGCTGCACGCTGAGCGCCTCCTCTTCCTCTGCCTTTGGCCCCCTGCCCTTCACCGGCCATCGCCGCCCAGGAGCCGCCCGCGTGACGGAGAGCGTGGGTGCTGCACCCGCAGAGGCAGGGGACACCCCGCTGCCACGCACCTGCCTGGCGGGAGACAGAGAAAGGGTTAAAAGCACCGCCTGGAGCTATGGAGGCTCCAGCCTGTGGCAGGGAGAGGGGATGGGAAGGGGGGAGTGGGCTGGGGGGTGGGGGGGCTGAGGGAGGGGGCTCGGGGCTCCGTGCACTGCGATTATCTCCCGTGACAAAGCCGCCACGCCGCAGGCGAAGCCACCACGCTGTAGCTGGCAGCACGTCCTCCCAGCCTCCCTCCTCCGGTGAGGGAACCGCCGCACAGCCTCGGGGACACGGCGCTCCCGCACGTCCTCCTCCAGCAAAGACATCTGAGGAGAGGCTGGAGGATCACCAAAGGCACCAAGAGACCTGCTGTCACCCGAGACCCCCCTCCCGGGAGGACGCTGCCCCCCCAGGAGCCACCCACACCCTCCCAGGGCCTGATCCAGCACGGTCCCCGTCCACGAGCCATCCCAGGAGACCCTCTCCAGCTCCCCTGCCCCATCTCACCCTCCCACCAGAGCCTCCCTCACGCAGGATCATGCCTCAGGAGGAGCAGTGCTCGTATTTGCTCTGCTCCTGGGGGAAGACATGGCATGAGCCGTGCTGGCATCCCCCAGATTGCCAGAGCTGCTTTCCAAAGGCAGCCCTTTCTCCAGCTAAAGAGCTGGGGAGAGCCGCCCATGGCCTCACTTGGCCCCACATCCTCCCCAGAGCCATGGCTCCCCACCCTGAGCACCGAAGCGATCGCTGGGGCCAGACGCAGCTCCTCGAAGGTCGGCTGGACGAGGCCAGCATCACCTTCAGGGCTGCATTTGGACAGAGGGTGAAAATTGAGGCAGAGCGGCGATGCGATCTGACCACCAGAAAGCTGTTCCTCCCACAGCCCCTTCCCACAGAGCCGGTGACTAAGAGAGACATCCCTCTCGCACAGCGTTTGTGCAGGAGAGCATCAGGGTGCGGAAAAGCTCGGTGGAAAAGCACGTGAGGAGGAGTTTACACTGACGTGTGGAATGAATGTACACCTTTTTTTCAGACCTACTAAAGGCAAAAAGGGGTTAATGTCTCCCCTAGGGCTGCAGGAGGGAGTCCAAGCTAGAAATGTTTGGGCTGGCGTGAGCGAGCACTCGGGTGTTATCATCTAATGGATGATAACACGGATGGATAACTGGATACAGGAGTTGCCTGGGAGATGCCATGGGATAGCAAGGGCTGGACGCTGACTTTTAGGGACTGGCTGCCAAGGACTGGAACAAACGCAGATTTCACCCCAAATGGGATTCGGCTGCAAGTCTGAGCGAGGACCGGTGGTGAGACCGGGCGGTACGTGGGCTGCTGCAGAGAAGTCCTCAACCCTGAGGGACCAGAGCCAGGCTGAGCCACCCTGGGGAGCAGGGGTCGCACCCCAGACCTCAGCTGCAGCCCTTCTGACCCCAGGGAGCACCACAGGGACCGTCCTGCGCTGGAGCTCCTCCATGCTCAACCGGCTCCACAGCCCACTGGAGTGGGAGGAAACCAACGCCGGGCCTTCAGCCACAAGAGCGGCGGGAGCTGCTTTGCAAACTGACATGTGCCAAGCACGTGGCACAGAGGAGGGCGATGCCGGAGGGCGCAGGGCACAGACGAGGGCGATGCCAGAGGGATCAGGGAGGCCAATGCCAGAGGGAACAGGGCACAGAGGGCGATGCCAGAGAGGGCGGCCAATGCCACAGGGAACGGGGCACAGAGGAGGGCGATGCCAGAGGGATCAGGGAGGCCAATGCCAGAGGGAACGGGGCACAGAGGAGGGCGATGCCGGAGGGATCAGGGAGGCCAATGCCAGAGGGAACGGGGCACAGAGGAGGGCGATGCCGGAGGGATCAGGGAGGGTGATGCTGGAGGGCGCAGGGCACAGAGAAGGGAGATGCTGGAGGGCAGCCACACACGAGCAGTGGCACACAGCAGCAGGCAACGCTGCTGCACCCCACGGCCCCCACCAGCCCCACAGCTTAGCCTAGGGCTCTGCCATGGCCGTCCCAGGCCCACCGGGAGAGCCACCGAGCAGCGGCTCCCGGCCTGGCAGGGACCCCGGCCCACCCCGGGGCCAGGCAACCCTGGGGACACAGCCCGGGGGCTGCACCCAGAGCCGTGGCGGCACGGCGGCCGGCCTAGGCGCTTCGCTGGGGCCGGCGGGACGCGGTGGGCTCCGACGGAGACAGGGACAGGCCCTGAGGGAGCGCCGGGGGCCGAGCCCTGAGGGAGCGCCAGGGGCCGGGCCCTGAGGGAGCGGGACCTCCCGCCGACTATCCACCCCCTCAGGGCGGGACCGGGGGGGAACACGACACCGTGACAAATCGCGACTCGGCTCGGAGCGTGCCCCCTCAGGCCGGGAGAGGGGACCGCGGGGACCCCCGGGACCACCCGCACCCACACAACCCCCCCCCCCACCGCCGCCGCCGCCGCCGCCCGCGCCCACCTGCCTCCCGCGGGGGAGCCGCGCATGTGGAGCGCACCACCGGGCGCGGCGGGGCGCGGGGGGGGCCGGCGGCCGGAGCGGGCATGTTTACATGGGGGCCGAGGGGGGCGGCATCGGCGCGGCCCCCCCCGCCCCCCCCCCCGCCGCCGCGGCGCGAATGGTCTCTTCCTCGCGCTCTATTTAATCCCCGCCGCTGCCGCACCGCCGGCTCCAGACCGGAGAGCAGCGAGCGCCCGTCGCCGCCGCCTCCGCGCCGCGGCTCGCCCCGGCCCCCGGGCACCCCCGCGCCGCCGCCACCATGCTGCCCCTCGGCCTCCTGCTGCTCTTCGCCTGCGTCGGCGCCGCCCGGGGAAACCTCTCCCGCGACGGTGAGTGGCGCCGCCGGTACCGGGCGAGACCTCACCCCCCCTTCCCACCACCACCCTCCCCTCCCGCCATCGCTCATCCCATCGCGGCGGGGCGAACCCCTCCGTCCTGCGGCGGGGGGACCGGCGGGGCTGTGCCGTGCCGTTATGTGGGTCAGGCGCGGCGGGGCCCCGCAGGTGCCGCCGCCCCGGCCCCGCCCCGGCCCTGCCCTCGGGGCCCGCCCGCGCCGCCGCCGGGCCCGGGTGCGGCCGCCGCGGACCCCGGGCGGCCGGCGGGGCTCAAGGTCACGGCGGCGCCGGTGCTGCCCGTCGTGTCCCCCCCATCGCCGCGTACCGCCCGGGGCGGGGCCGGGGCGGCGGAAGGTTCCAGACAGGCCCCGGCGGGCGGCGGCGCCCGGCCCCTCCCGGCGCTGCCCGGTGGATGGAGACCCACCGGTGCGGAGGATCCTTCCCCACCGGGAGGATGGCGGTGGTGACCCCCAGGGGGGAGGCAGACTCCCCCCGTGGGCGGGGATGGAGCCCCCGGGGGGACGGCGGTGACCGCCCCGGGGTGGGGAGGGCCGTTCCCCGGGATGGGGCGGCTCCCCAGTTTCCCCCCCGGCAGAGCGGGAGCCGCCCGGTCGGAGCCATCCCCTCCCCGGGGTGGTGGGCTCCGGGAAGGGCGGCAGCTCCCCGGCCCGCGGTGTCTGGTGGCATCCCGGTGTGTGCCCGGTGCCGGTGCGGGAGGCGCGGGCTGGGCTGGAGCATCATCCCCGCAGACAAAGGCTGTTTACCGGCGTACGGCGGGCGAGGCAGCGGCGTGTGGTGCTGCAAAAGCAAACGGGGGGGTTTTTTGGTGGGGGCTCGCCAACGGCTGCACCTTGTTTTCCATCAGCGTTGGGCTCGCGGAGCCCTTTTGCTCGACACTTGGGGCCTGTGATTCCCGTCGGGCTGTTGGCGGCTGCGTTTGCCGTGTCGCAACTTGCTGGTCACGATAAAATTGCTGCTGTGTGGGTTTGGAAGGGGGGGAGCAGGTCGTGGGGAGTTGCTGCAGCCATCTGGGGGGACGTCTTTGCGTTGTGTTTTGGGAGGTGGCAGCAGGTGAAGGTCCCGTCGCCATCCGAATCCCTGCCCGCGGCTCATGGGAAGCAGGGGGGGTAATTCTGCTGTGGGAACGTGGCCCTGGGATCAAGGGTCCCATGGTGTGGTGGAGGGAGTGTGGTACGGAGTGGGGGTGGGAGCAGCCCCCCACCCATGATGGTCTAGTGGGAGGTGTCCCCACCCATGGCGGGGGGTTGGAACTGGATGATCTTTAAGGTCTCTTCCAACCCAAACCATTCTGTGATTCCATGAAGTGAGGAGAAGCCTCCCCCGCCTTCCCCAGCAGGTGCCCCCCCCCGTGGCCCGTCCCTTTGATGGAGGAGGTCGCTGTCACAGGCAGAGCCGCAGCTGGGGGCTGGTGTGGGCTGGTGGCTGCATTCCCATCCACGAATCCCAGGATTTATTCTGGTTACGGCCATGGTCCTCCCACGGGAGCCTGAAAGAGTCACTTGGTGGTGGGTGATGCTCAGTCCCACGGCGCAGGGATGTCCTGGCATCCCGTGCCTGGCGATGGCGATGCTCGGCGCGTGGGTCGGAGCCGGGCAGGAGGGGGTGGCTGAGCAGCCCAGCGAGGGCTCGCGTGAGGAGGGGGTGGCCATGACCTGGAGTTGTGTGTAGTCCTGGGGCAGGATGCAGCCCTGGATGATGACACTGCAAGATTTCTTCTAGGGCTGGCCTGCTGCTGTGGCCCAGCCCTGGCCATGAGCTGCCAGGCTCTCCGTTGTCCAAATGGACCCCCAAAAAGCCTTCGGGAGCAGAGGAGATGGCTTGCTGGAAGATGTTTGAAAAGAAGCCGCTGGCTTCGCGGTC
The DNA here is from genome assembly GCA_947846985.1 of Fratercula arctica. NCBI lineage: Eukaryota > Metazoa > Chordata > Aves > Charadriiformes > Alcidae > Fratercula > Fratercula arctica. The sequence continues at coordinate 1,320,943 of CANTUZ010000024.1, forward strand.
AGTGCCTTTCCCTCACACTGCCAGTGTGGCTCTCCAGCTTGGAAGACCCCTCCGCGGCACCATTCCCGGGGCACAGATGGAGTAGCCGTCTCCTTTCCGTGAAGAAACGCTCCTCCACTGCTCTGGATTTCAAAGCTACAACTGTGGTGGGGCCCAACGGAACCCTTTGAAGCCGCCTGGGTGCTGGAAGCGCTGGTGCTTTCACGCCGAGGCCGTGTTTGTGCACTTGGCTGGTGTTGTGCTGCTGTCGGCAGATTTCTGAGTGTTTGGGCTGGATGCGTGGTTGTCCTTGCTGCGAGGATTATTCCTCCCGTGGAGTTATTCCACTCTAGAGTTGTGTAACCCTTTTGTTTGAACAGTGCCCTACTGTTGTCCCATGGGAAGCCACAACATGCCTAAACCAGACTTCTTGGGGCTGTCTTTCTCTTGTGCTCCGTAGCGACCTCATCCTGCTGTGGACTCTGAGCATCCCTCGATGCGCAGCACAAGGAGCACCCCCATCCTGCGGCAGCAAGGGAGGAGGCTGGGCGGTGGCACAGCAGGGAGCTGAGCTTGGGTCTGGCATCCAGTTACCTCCCACCGTACCAGAGCTGCTCCACTCGTTGCGTGTGCTTCTCCTGCTGGGAGAAACCTCAGTGTTGAGGGTCTTAGAGCTGGGTATAGATAGAGGGTCTATGACCGGGTATAGATCATAGAACCATAGAATGTGTTGGATGGGAAGGGACCTCTAAAGGCCATCTAGTCCCACCCCCCTGCAGTGAGCAGGGACATCTTCAACTCGATGAGGTCGCTCCGAGCCTCCTCCAGCCTGGCCTGGAATGTCTCCAGGGATGGGGCCTCCACCCCCTCTCTGGGCAACCTGGGCCAGTGTCTCATCACCCTCATGCCACAGCAGAGGGGCCACAACTGCTCTGTCTCCCCCTGTAGATGCCAAAACTGGTTAGGTGGCTTGTGCCCATGTTGCTGCGTTGGCTGAGGAGAACCTGGAAGACCATCTTGAGATGTCTGAAAGCCAGGAGAGATGAGCTCCCTGCCTGGTGTTTGCAGAGAGGCAGGTTCAGGAGACTACTGGAAGGTGGTTTCATCTTTCTGAAGCTGGTGGAGGTGTCTTCTGGGCCAGACCATGCAGGAGGAGCTTTCTCTGTCCTGGGGAAATGCCTTGTGCTTCCAGCTGTTGTCCTTTCCATAAGGAGTCATCCGCCCTGCCCGTGTGGGAGTGATGTCTAGCGGTAGGAGCATAGGGCTGGGAGAGAGGTTTGGACTCCCATGGGGCTTTTACCCTCTCTAGCCCTAGAGCAGATGATGGCTGTGGTTCCTGTAGTTCTGCTCCCTCAGCTTTGGGGAGATGCCAGCGCTGGTCCTGAGCCAGGTTGCGGGAGGCCGTGTGCGACCTCCAGCCTGTGGCATCAGCCCCGGCCCCGCAGCGGGGAGACGCCGGGGAGGGACCCCTGGTGTGCAGAAATGGGTTGGGGGAAACCCAGTTGTTGTCTGAAGCTCAGGTAATCCTTTGATTGCTGCTTACGGCAGTGCTTTTACCCAACTAATGTGTGCAAATGCCCTGTTCTCGCATGTCGTTAGGGCTCACCATATGGTACAAGTCTCTTTCTGTGCCAGCACGAGCCCTTGGCACCGGAGTAGAGGAAGCAGTGACATCCCCGATGAGGCGGTGGCGTGCGGGCATGAGAAGCGGGGAGTGCGACCTATCTACATGGCTCGCTACCTGGATGGCCTGATTTCGGATGACTCCGATGAGTCGCCTGGGGGAAGCGAGCTGTTCTCGCGGCGGCGATGCAGCCGGCATCGGCGCGTCAGCCGGCAGAGAGCATCCCTCTGCAAGCAGCTGGGAGGAGGGAGCCGGCTGGGGAGCGCAAAAGCCACCGCTCAGCTGTCTGGCACAACGCGTTAGACTCAACAGGCAATGCTGGATTTTAAGACAATGCATGGGATCAAGCGCTGCAGAGCTGCCCTGCCGCATACCCAGACGGTGAGGGGATGGGCTGGCACCGCTGCCGTGGGACAGGAATTTTGCCACTGTCATAGAATCATAGAATGGTTTGGGTTGGAAGGGACCTTAAAGATCATCTAGTTCCACCCCAAGGTTGCTCCAAGCCCTGTCCAACCTGGCCTTGAACCCCTCCAGGGATGGGGCAGCCACAGCTTCTCTGGGCAACCTGGGCCAGGGGCTCACCCCCCTCACAGCCAAGAATTCCTTCCTCACATCCTCACATCTCATCTAAATCTCCCTCTGTCAGTGTAAAACCCTTCCCCCTTGTCCCATGGCTCCCCTCCCTGCTCCAGAGTCCCTCCCCAGCTTTCCCGGAGCCCCTTTAGGGGCTGGAAGGTCTCCCCGGAGCCTTCTCTTCTCCAGGCTGACCCCCCCCAGCTCTCTCAGCCTGTCCCCACAGCAGAGGGGCTCCAGCCCTCCCAGCATCTCCAGGGCCTCCTCCGGCCCCACTCCAACAGCTCCGTGTCCTTCTTGTGCTGAGGGCTCCAGAGCTGGACGCAGTGCTCCAGGTGGGGTCTCCCCAGCGCGGAGCAGAGGGGCAGAATCCCCTCCCTCACCCTGCTGTCCCGATAATGCCTCAGGTTTTGGCATGGTCTGCGATGCTGGGGTGTTTGCTGTGGCCACTTGATCTGCTGGCCAGAGGAGAAATCCCCACCAGACCGGGGTGTTGCTGCTGAAGCATGAGTTGAGCGGCTCCCAAGCGTTGGGCACCTTTCCTTCTCTGGAAGAAGATGGAAGGAAGTACCCAACTCGCCCAGGATTCCCTGCTTGTGAGGTCTCCGGCGTGCTAGACGCTGCCTCTTCTCCCTCTGCCTGGCATTCTCGCCTCACCAGGGGTGTTGGAATTGCTGGAGTAACTGGAGGCGTCTACATCTGGGTAGTCACCCTGGTGCTGGCACGGCCAGGCGCTTAGCCAGATGGAGGAATCTGCGTTAAAGCTAACATTTTTGTTTGTTTTTGCTAGGTTGGTTTTAACCTAGTTTTACCCCAATCCAGGGTGTCGTGTGACCATTCAGGCCCTTGCAGGAGGGGAGCGTTGTGAGGGGACGATGAGGTGCAGGATGTGAACACGTGTCCAAGGTGGCCTTCGCTGGTGGCAGTGCCAGCGTGGTGGTCTTGGAGCCTGGTGGGCTCTGCTTGCATGCTGCTGGGCTGCTTCTGGGTCCCACGGTTTGCTGCTGTGTTCGAGCCGCTGCAGAGCATTGTCTGCTTGTGCAGGACTCTGCTGGGAAGTGCTCTGCTGCCTGTGCCGGAATTTGGCCCTGGTATCCCGCCTTGTCTCCATCTGAACTGTTCTCCAGGCTCCTTTTGCAGCCCAGGCAATGGCTTGGCCGTGCAGGTCATCTGATGCTGTGACTGCACAGATTGAATTGCCCCCTCGTAGCTTGGCTCTTGAGTGTCTCCGTGGGACCTTGAAGGTGATGCCAGGGCTGTAACACCCACGTAGTCAGATGTATCTGATCCTCCTCCTCCCAGTTACTGGGTCAGCTCAGCTTGAACCATCTGGCCCAGTTCTCTCCCCTCTGCTCTTGGCCAGGCACCCGCAGCCGTGAAGCGATGCAGCAGCGGAGCCTTCATCACGCAGTGATGGAGAGGTGTCAGTGATCTCCCTGGTGCCTCGGTTGAGGCCAGGCGGGGGACGAGGCTCTCCATCCCACTCCGAAAGAGCTCCTGCTGTCACCCAGGGCTTGTCGCAGCCAGCCCTGGGCTGCGTGGTCGCTGTAGCAGAGGGAGGGCTGTGCTGGCCGGGCGGGAAAGGAGAGGAGCCAGGAGTCGGACGCGGTAACGCTGTGCGTTGTGTTTGGGCAGCCCTGACATCAGAAGCATTAATTCAGATGAGGCTACCTAAAAATGTATAGTCGTTATACATTTTATACATTATAAAAATGTATAAAAATTAATAAAATAGTCAATAGCGGCGGAGGGAGGCAGAGAAGCAGAGATGAGGGCTGGGCAAGAATGTGCTTAACCATTCCGGTCACCTGCCTGGCGTCACGCTCTGCCTCCGCTGTAACGCGGGCTCAGGGCACGGGGACCGGCGTGCGCGCGGGCAGGTGTCGGACGCCGCAGCTCCCGCCGCTCGGGGATTGTGGAAGCTCCCCCCGTGTCCCAGGGACGTGCTGGAGGGCAGCAGTGCTTGCCGCGGAGCCAAATGGCGGCATCTTTCCAGGTGTCCCCGGAGTCTGTGGAGCAGCAGAGCTGCGAGCTTCCCCGAGTTGCCACAGGGACCTGCCCCTTCCTCAGGGGATGCCCCAGGCAGTTCTGCATCTACAGATGTTCTTCCTCAGCTTACAACGCTTCAGACGGTGTGTTTACTGGCGAGCCCCGTGTGGCACATCAGCTTTTCCAGACCACTGCTTTCGCTGCTGCTTTCAGGCCATCGTTTCCCGGGGAAAGCAAGTTCTGATGCTTGTGGTCGGAGTGGCCAGCGGTGCGGGGAGCGGGCCACCGTCCGTGCTGGGCCACCCACTGCACTGCTGCCGCACAGGAATGGGGTTCAATTCCTCAGTCTGGAGACGAGCGCAGGGCTGACCGTGCCAGGAGACAGCGCTGGTTGGGACCCCATTGCCCCACGCACCCTGGGGACCCGTTTTCCAGAGGTGGGATGTGTTCAAGCTGAGAGAGCTGGGGGGGTTCAGCCTGGAGAAGAGAAGGCTCTGGGGAGACCTTCCAGTCCCTGAAGGGAGCCTACAAGAAAGCTGGGGAGGGGCCGTTTGCAAGGGCAGGTAGCCATAGGATGAGGAGCAATGGGTTTAATGTTTTTTTTAGAGCAGGGCAGGTTTAGATCAGCCATGAGGAAGAAGTTCTTTCCCCTGAGGGTGGTGAGACACTGGCCCAGGTTGCCCAGAGACGGGGTGGAGGCCCCATCCCTGGAGACATTCCAGGCCAGGCTGGAGGAGGCTCTGAGCAACCTCATCTAGTTGAAGATGTCCCTGCTTTAAAGGACTAGATGGCCTTCAGAGGTCCCTTCCAACCCAACACACTCTATGGTGGTGTCCATGCCGGCACTGTGCCCAGGGCAGCAACTCCGTGTGCTCCGTTCCTTGCTGTCAGGCCTGTGCTCTGCTCTCTGCTCCCAGTCCAAGGTGGGATGGATCCGTGGGGTGGTGTGGCGTGCTGCCAGCAGTGTTGAGTGTTAACGGGGCTCTGCTCTCAGCTTGGCCTTCAACACCTTCACCCCCAGCAGATCAACGGCAGCAGCAGGTCAGTGTTGGGGCACTTTCCTGGGGAGCTCTCTTTTGCCTCTCCACATCTCACCGGCTTTGGTTTCTGGCTTTTTCTGTCTCCCTTGGGATGCTGAGGCCTCCATCTCCAAAAGGGACAGGCCATGCAACAGCAGAGATCATGGAATCATGGAGTCTGCTGGGTTGGAAGGGACCTCTAAAGGCCACCCAGTGCCACCCCCCTGCAGTAAGCAGGGACATCTTCAACTCGATGAGGTCGCCCAGAGCCTCCTCCAGCCTGGCCTGGAATGTCTCCAGGGATGGGGCCTCCACCCCCTCTCTGGGCAACCTGGGCCAGTGTCTCACCACCCTCGGGGGAAAGAACTTCTTCCTCATGGCTGACCTAAACCTGCCCTGCTCTAGTTGACCTAGATGACCTGGTGGGCCACAGCTTGAGCACTCTCTGTTCTCCCTGGGCATCTGCTGGCACGTGGGGACTCCGTGCTGCAGCTGGGCACGGCAGAGCATCCACTGCAGCACACTGAACCTATATTTTAATCTTTTTGAAATGACTCTTCCCTCCTGTCTTTCTGGGAAGTCGGGAGGAGGTGGCGTTGGTGTGTGGTGCGCGTTGGCGGGCGTGCCGTCCCCGAGGAGGGCCGTGGAGCTGCCAGTCTTTCCCCATTTCTTATTTCTCATATAAATACTGTCTTATACAACCTTGTGCGTTTAATCCTCGGGCAGTTGGGAGTGACAATTTCTCGTGCCGGCCTGGGCAGAGCTCGGCTGCAAGTGTTTAGATGCCTCCGAAGCAACAAGCGATGTACCAGGGCATCCGAAGCAACCGTTTCTGAGACACCTCGCTGGGCAGGCGGGAGATCCTTAAAACAGAACTGTCAAAGCAAAGAGCTCGTTCCCTTGGCAACAGTCGTGTCGGAGATTGGCCTTAGGGTAGGAGCTAAAAAACACATTCCAAAAAAAAAAAAAAAAAATGTAGTTACGGGCTGTTTGCTGTCAAACTGGAGGAGGGCCCTGGGAGAGGGGTCACGGTGCCGGAGGGAGGACGGAGACAGGAGGACACCAGGTGAGTTCACTGCTCCTTCCCAAGGGGGTCAGTCCCCTTTTGGAGGGTCCAGGGAAAGCTCTGACACTGGGGATGGCTGTCACGCTGCTTGGGTGATTTGTGGTGGTCCAGAATGGAGCTTTTCCCCCACCCAGACCTTGTCTCTGTCCTGCCTCCCCCGAGGACTTGCCTGGTTTTAGAATCGTAGAATGTGTTGGGTGGGAAGGGACCTCTAAAGGCCACCCAGTGCCACCCCCCTGCAGTGAGCAGGGACATCTTCAACTCGATGAGGTCGCTCAGAGCCTCCTCCAGCCTGGCCTGGAATGTCTCCAGGGATGGGGCCTCCACCCCCTCTCTGGGCAACCTGGGCCAGTGTCTCACCACCCTCGGGGGGAAAGAACTTCTTCCTAAAGTTTTGGCAGGCTTGTGTGCCTGGGCTGGGGTCTCGGCTCTCCCAGGCGGGCTGCGGCATTGGGCTTCGGCTGATGACTTGCGGGTTGGGGTGGCAACTGGTCCTCTCAGCCACAGGGTAGCCGGTGGCCTCAGAAGGAGGCAATCGCTGTGCCTGGTGCCGGGATTTCCCTGACAATGCCGCGCTGCCTTTTGCTGAGCTTAATTGGCCACCAGACTGGTGTGAATGTGCAAACACGACCGAGCGGAGCCGCCAGCGGTGGCCTGTGTTTGTGTGGCTGCCAAAGCTGCAGGCAGGAGCTGCCGCTGCCATCAGAGGGGTTCCCCCACTCCCTCATCCCCCATCCCAGCTCTCTGCAGGGGCTCAGCCGGCCCTGGGGCCACTGGAAGAGCAGTCAATGGCCAGGGGGAGGGATGAGCAGGCTTTGATAGGGCAGAACGCCGAATCCTGCTGGTCCTGGAGGAGAAGCTGCTTCCCAGCTCGGCTCTGATGCCTGGCGGCGGAGGAAGGCGTGCAGCGAGGATGTCGCCGGGGGCACGCAGGAGGGCTCTGTCAGCTTGCTCGAAAAGCAGCCGGCCAGGGCTGGAGGAGGAGGAGGAGGAGAGCATCCTGTGCTCTGAGAGCTTCGGCAGCGCTTGCAACCAGCCTCTTCTCTCCAGCTGCTTTTTCTTGGCTGCTGATTGATTGCTAATTGCTGGCCGCGTTTCAGTTGCTTAACCCTGGTCGGATGTCATGGGGAGCTGTCAGGGTTCACCCAACCCTGGGGCAGGGACTGGCTGGGACGTGACCGCATCCCTGCTCCGCGGGAGAAGGATGCGGCTCTGCAGTTCGCTGGCACTGCTTGGGGGGCCAAGCATCCGTGCCCCATGGACCAGGACCCCCCTCGCCTGCAGAAGGCTGGGGGCTGCTGGAGAGCATCCGTGAGGTCCTGCAGGCTGTGACCAAAGTCTCTAATGGGCTCTTGGGAGAAGCCCAGCAAAGGCCGAGGGTTCGGAGCAGGCTGCGATGAGGAGCTGGGTCGTCTTGCTTTGCCCCTTTCCCAGAGCACCCTCTGCTTTCAGAGGAATAATACAGAACGTGGTGTTTGGGGTGGGGAGTTGGGGGTTTTCGCATGGGCCACACTCGAAGGCATGAAGCCCCTGCGCTTGTCTGACCCCTTCACTTGGAAGGAGCGAGCTGCCATCACGTTGGGAGCTTGGACAGCAGGTGCCCTTCTCTCTCCCCCCATTAACCTCTGGGTCTCACACCTCAAGCCCCCCAGGCAGAGGGCTGCTGCAGAGCCAACTGTTGAAGAGGGGCCTGTCATAGAACCATAGAATGTGTTGGGTGGGAAGGGACCTCTAAAGGCCACCCAGTCCTTTAAAGCAGGGACATCTTCAACTCGATGAGGTCGCTCCGAGCCTCCTCCAGCCTGGCCTGGAATGTCTCCAGGGATGGGGCCTCCACCCCCTCTCTGGGCAACCTGGGCCAGTGTCTCACCACCCTCAGGGGAAAGAACTTCTTCCTCATGGCTGACCTAAACCTGCCCTGCTCTAGTTTAAACCATTGCCCCTCGTCCTGTCGCTCCGTGCCCTTGCCAACAGCCCCCCCCAGCTTTCCTGGAGCCCCTTTAGGGACTGGCAGGGGCTGGAAGGTCTCCCCGGAGCCTTCTCTTCTCCAGGCTGAACCCCCCCAGCTCTCTCAGCCTGTCCCCACAGCAGAGGGGCTCCAGCCCTCCCAGCATCTCCGGGGCCTCCTCCGGCCCCGCTCCAACAGCTCCGTGTCCTTCTTGTGCTGAGGGCTCCAGAGCTGGACGCAGTGCTCCAGGTGGGGTCTCAGGAGATCTGAGCGTGCTTCAGCCTGGCCCTCCCTCTGCTCCCTTCACCTCCTGCTGCCCGTGTCCTCCTCTGCCGTGCTCTTGCTTGTCCCATTGGAGCCATCCCATCTTGCCTCTTGCCATAAACCCTTGCAGCCATGAGAGGTGTCTAAGGACAGGAAAAAGGGGTTCACCCTGGGGGTGTTGCAGGAGAGCCCCCTGCCCTGCGGCTCCCGGAGGGATGCGTCCTCTTTCCAAGAGCCAGAGCATGCGGCCAGGCTGGCTTCCACGGGAAGAGGAGCGCGGGGTGGCATCGAGCAGATGCACCGAAACAAGAGCAGGTTTTTCCCCCCCCGTAACAAAATCTGGAGCAAGTCAGCTGCCGGCGAGGAGGAAGCCTGGAAGTTGGGCTCTGGGTATCCCAGACTGTGGATTCACACGCCGCTCAAATCAGCTCGCACAGCAGATGTCTGAGCCCGCTTGGCCGCGTTTGCCATCCACCGAGTTCAAAACCGTCACCTTGGCGGGGGCCGCTCCGGTGTCACCGCGCGGGAAGGACGCCCGCGGCTGGAAATGGAGCTTTGCAGTTCATGGCTGCTGAGCGAATTATTAAAATACAGTCCTCGGAGAGGAGATAACTCGCCTTCGGAAATGTCTGTGTCAACAGAGATAAATTGGATCTTTATGGTGAGGAAAGTAGACTAAATAGAAAAGATTGAGGAAAATGACAAGTGGTGTTTTTTGTGGGCCGCACCTGAGGGCTGGAGGCGTTGGAGGGATTCGAGCAAGGGGTGTTTTCCTCTGGGTCTTCTCCTGCCCCAACGGAAAGGCTTTTGCAGACGGGGGGATGTGCCCGGTGGAGGCTGGGAGAGGGTCCTGGCGGCTCCGGCTCCTGCCTGCCTCCACCGGGGCTGCCACTGGAAGTGCCTCCGGCTCTTGGCAGACTCCCGCCGAGGTTGGCGTGGGCAGCAGGGCATCCCCCAGACGCCCCGCGAAGGCTCCTCCCAAGCATCGCTCGCCGCTTCCCTGAGGATGCTCCGGGTGAAACGGCTCCTGGAAGGAGGAAGGCATGCCATGGCACTTCCTGCAAAAGCCCCAGGAGCTGCAGCGCTGCGGAGGGTTCGTGCGGGCCGGGGAGCATCCCGGTCTGGGAGCTGCAGAGCTTTGAGAGGGTCTGTGCTGGAGGGGGACGCGTGTGCTGGCAGGTCCTGCTGGGCTCCGGGAGCGACGTGGATGTTGTTTTCCCCCTCCCCTCACAAATAGAAATGCAGCCCCCCGCAAAAGTGTGCAGGTTTAATTAATGAAATATTGATTTTTCTAGAGTGTCGTGCGTCTCTGATTTCGCCGTGCTGACCAAGCAGCAGCTCTTGGCCAAAAACGGGGGGCTGGCGAAGCCTTTTTCTCTGACATTTTGTGGGGTGCCCGGGCTTGCTCTGCCTGTCCCCAGGCTCCGAGGTGGTGACTGAGCCCCATTTCAGCGTCGCTGCCAGGTCTGGCCTCCTCCAGGAGGGTCCCGTGGAGGGAGAGCCGCGTCCTCGGCCTGCCAGGACGCCTCGCTGCTGGCTCGCCGTCTGCCAAATAGCATTTCACCCTGTTGCGCGATGATGGCGGGGGCCTTGATGGATGATGGTGGGGTGGGATGATGGCCAGCGAGGCTTGGGATGGCCCCTGGGAGGTGTAGATCTGAGGGATCTGCTTCCCCCTCATGGAAGCCGTGAGCGCGGGAGGGCTGATGGCAGAGTGGGCAGCGGGGGTCACGGGCACGGTGCGGGGATTCAAACACCGTCAGCTTCTGCTTCACCTCATCCCTGCAGGGCAGCGCTGGCGTCCCTGGGGCTGTGCATTTGCCTTCGGAGCAGAGCAGAAGCCGTCCGCCGGGGCTCGGATCGAGAGGGAGGATGGGGACATGGTGCCAGCCCTGGCTGTCAGGTGGCAGCGGCTCTGTGCTGGCAGCAGTCGCTGGCACGGCAAGGGCGGATGCTTCCCTGAGTGTCCGGCACCTGTCCCCGGGATCACGGGGGCTGTTTTAACCGGCGTGCCAGGAAGACCTGAAAGCTTTCGCTGCAGCCAGCTTTCCGGAGCATCCTCGTGACTCCGAGCCACCGCGATGCTGCTCAGGGCCCCCCGGGGACCCCTGTGTGACGGGTGCCTGCTTTCTCCTAGCAGCACCCCTCGCCGTGCCGTCGTGGTGTGAGCAGGGTGGCTTTAAGCAGCCCTTCATCTTCCTTGGGCTCCTCCGACCGGGAGGACGCACTGGGCCGTGCCGACGCTGGAGCTGCTGGATTTGGGAGCAGCCATGGCGCATGTGGCATCTTAGAATCACACAGTGGTTTTGGTGGGAAAGGACTTTAAAGATTATCTCATTTCCCCCCCCCCGCCACCTCCCACCAGCCCAGGTTGCTCCAAGCCCCGTCCAACCTGGCCTTGAACCCCTCCAGGGATGGGGCAGCCACAGCTTCTCTGGGCAACCTGGGCCAGGGGCTCACCCCCCTCACAGCCAACAATTTCTTCCCCAGATCTCATCTCAATCTCCCTCTTTCAGTGTAAAACCCTTCCCCCTCGTCCCATGGCTCCCCTCCCTGCTCCAGAGTCCCTCCCCAGCTTTCCTGGAGCCCCGTCCAGTCCCTAAAGGGGCTCCAAGGGCCTTCTCTTCTCCAGACTCTTCCTTCTTCAGCGTCCCCAGCTGCGGGATGGCGGCTTTGCCCCTTCTGCCAGAGGGGCTCTCGCCCGCGAGGGTGATGGTGAAGCTGTGGAGGGTCGGGGACCCCGCGGGAGGGGGTGCAGCTCCCCATGGTGGGACTCGCTGCGCGTGGGACCCTGCCGCCCCTCCTCCCCCAGCCCCCCGGCGGCTCTGCCCCTATTCTGTCAAGGGCCAGCAGGTTACAGCCGCGGCGGTTTTTAATTAAATCAAGCCATGCCGGCGCAGCGGCCCAGCCGTGCCCATCTGTTCCTCCAAGCTGTTGGGCGCGGAGGCGGGCGAGGATCTGGGTCGTGGCGGAGGGCGCAGCGCGGCGCCGGGGGGCTGCGTCCCCCAGCCCACACGAGCCGGGGGCGCGCGTCGGTGGGTGGGAGAGATGGAGGCGGCTCTCGCAGGAACCCGGTCTCCGTGGGGGGCTGGAGACCCATCTTGGTGGTCCCGGCTGCGAGGGAGGAGGGAGGTCACCAACAAGGTCAAGCCGCCATGGGTCCGTGCGGTGCCCTGCCTGTCACCCGGTGTAGGGGTGCTGGGGTTTCACCCCTGCTGTGGGGGAAACACCTTGCTAATACCTTAACGAGGCCAGCGGTGGGGCAGGTGGTGGTAATTGTGTTCATTAAGAGATTGGGTCTGTTCCATGGGGGTTTTAGACCCTGTCCTCAATTGCATCTGAGTTGGAGCGGTTTGAGTTTGGCCAACGGCGGCTTGCGACAGCCTTAATCCCCTAATTAGGGCAGTAGCAGCGCAAAGGCATCGTTAACCAAATTAAAACAAGACAGATCTCCCCAGTCAGGAGGAGAGGACGGAGAGCCGGGGCCTCGCTCCCTGGCCGAGCCGCAGACCCCAGCGAGCGACGTGGGGCCGTGGCGCCCAGGCAGCTGGAGAGGAGCAAGACTTCAATAGCAAGCGTGAAACATTAGCGACGGGGAATTTCCTGGGGCTGGAGACAGTCATCACCCTGGGAATATTTTTAATCCGAATTTGATGCATTTCTGGTAATCGTGGCGGCTGGGAGCGGGCAGGGAGGAAGCCACACGCTTTCCAGCCCTGACTTTCCTGGAGTTTAAGCGATCCCTGGGAAGGCCGGCAGCCTCATCCCTCCTGCCCTCCTCCCAAACCTCTTCGCTTCTTCCCACTCCCTGCGATTGGGGAATTCGCAATGTGAGCAAAAAAGAAAATTCACCATCCTGAGCGGAAAACGGGGAAACTCGGCCGAAGCTGCTTCCCTCCCTCCCCTTCCAATAACCGGAGCGTCTCCCAGGCAGCGAATATCACGCCGGAAAACGAGCCCGTGAAATCAGTAGCGCGTTGCAGGCTGCGTGGGCACCCGGGCAGCATCACCCAAGGCTCGGGGGTCCCGAGACCAAGTCCCGGCCTAAATGTGAGTAATTTGGTCCAAGAGAGACGATGACACTTTGTGAAGCCCCGTGTCCGGCACCATGAGCAAAGCGCGAAGAGCAGCAGCATCCGTGTTCCTCCCTCTTGCCCGTGGGGCTGCCTGTGGACCCAGCTGGGCGAGGAGGCTGGGAGAGCCAGCGTCCCCCTTCTCCCCATTCCGCTCAGCTCCCTGGCACATCGGCTTTCCCAAAATAGCCGTCCTTGGGGCCGGCGGGGGGGTTATCTGATCCTGTTGCTGCTCTTCTCTGCCCTTGGGCTGCTCAGCAGCGTGGAGCCCTCCGAGGAGGCTGAAGGAAGCGAAGGACAATGTCTTAGCTGAGGAAACGCAGTCTGGGAAGGGACATGCGCAGCCCAGGAGCAGCCCGAGCAAGAGAAAAATCCCCTTAAGGAATGACGCGGAGAGCGGGCCACTGACTGCGCCCCACAGGCCACTCTCCGTGGGCCACGGATGCTTTTGCTGGTGGCCGGCGGAGCATCCCGTTGTGTGGGGCGCTTGGCATGGAGGCACCCCGGGTGCGATCCCGGCTTGCTGGCACTGCCAGGGCGGTGGAGCAGAACTTGCCGCCTCCCCAGGTGCCTTCAGCCTGTGCTGGTGCCTGTGCCAGGCTCTCCTGCTGCCTCCTGGCATACCCCTGCTCCTGCTGGATCCGCTCACGCCTGGCGGGCACCAGCTGCCTGTACCTTCCAGCAGCCCCAGGGGCCGTGCTCGGAGCCAGGCCTGACGCCGATGTCTCCGTGCAGGTTGGCATGGAGCCACCGCCTGGGGACAGCAGCGTCCCGGGAGCTGCCATCCCAGCGGGTGCTGTGGGTTGGGTCGGCGGGACGGATCCTGCCCGCTGGTCCTTGCTTCTGCAGCTGCAGCGGGGCTGTTCCCTGCTGGGGGACGGGATCGCGCGGGACACCCAGGCTGACACATGCCCGTGAGCAGGTCCCTGTTGTCCCCAGGGTGCGCAGGACGGCATGTGCCCTAGAAACCCCTTGTCCCTGGAGAGGGACGTGCGCCCACAAGCGCGTGTGCGTGCACATCCCCACTCAAGGGGCTGTGTCCCAGCTATAGACGAGCACATCGGCATATGCTCGCGCTGACGCTCTCCCTGGATCCAGGCAGACCTCTGGCAGGACCTGCTGCTCTTCCCCAGGCCCCTCCACGCTGCCACCGAGAGCAGTGCCCCAGTCCCTACCCCGGTCTGTGTAGCCAGGCCATCCAGGGCTTGGGGTCATTGGGAAAAACGTATTCAGCCCAGCAGCGGAGCCCTGCTTGTCCCAGGAGTTCTGGGGACGCTGCTGTGTTCATCCCTCCCTTCCCTTGGTCACTTGGTGGTGCTTGGCCCCAACTGGGGAAAGGCGATGCCCGTTGTCCCCACCAACCTCTCCTGTCTGTGTCCAGAGAGCCAGCCCACGACGTCGGACGAGACTGTGGTGGCCGGTGGGACGGTGGTGCTCAAGTGCCAGGTGGAGGATCCCGATGACTCCTCACTGCAGTGGTCCAACCCTGCCCAGCAGACCCTCTACTTTGGGGAGAAGCGAGGTACGTGCGCAGGAACTGGGGATGGGAGGGGGCCACCTTGGGGAGAGGAGGCGGCTCCAGGACCGGAGCGATGGTGGGGCAAAGTGGACCAGGGCTGGTGGTGCCCCAGAGGGTGATGTTCCTTCCCATTCCCCACCTCTAGCAATGCCACCAGGCGAAATAGGAGCGAGCGGGGGGGTGGGGTGGTATTGAGCCCGTCACTCACCCTGTTGGCCCTTTTCCCCCAGCCCTGCGAGATAACAGGATCCAGCTGGAGAGGTCCACACCCAACGAGCTGACCATCAGCATCAGTGACGTGGTGCTGTCGGATGAGGGGGAATACACCTGCTCCATCTTCACCATGCCCGTGCGGACTGCGAAGGCCCTGGTCACCGTGCTGGGTAAGCCGCTGGTGGCAGCCCCCCCGACCTGCTCCCAATCTCCTCCTGCCTCAAGGTGTTGTCCATACTTCAGGACAACTGCTCATCTCTGCTACTCCCGTATCCCTACCCGTTAACTCATCCTCGCTGTGGTTATTGACGTGTCTCTGCACACGCGGCCGTCTCTGGGTGGCAGCACGCACCCAGCTAACAGGCTGTTGTATTTCTTGCCTCCTCTTCCACCAGGAATCCCCCAGAAACCACAAATCTTTGGCCACGAGCAGCCCATCGATGAGGAGAAGATAGCCCGGCTGACCTGCCGCTCCTCTGGCAGCAAACCTGCGGCCCAGCTCCGGTGGAAGAAGGGCAACAAGGAGCTGAAGGGTGGGTGCCCACGCAGTGGGGCTCTGCCCCAAGGGACGGGTGGCTGGGGAACACCGTGGAGGCAGGTGAGGGGCTGCAGATGTGCTGGACCACACTGGCATCCTCTGCTACTGCCAACAAAGGGACGGGGACAGGGTGTCCCCTGCTCAGCACACACGTCAGCCTCGTGCCTCTGCTGGGGTGCTGCGTCCGTCAGCTCTAACGGTCCCCTGTCCCCACAGACGAGGGCACCGAGGTGGTGGAGGACCCCAATGGAAAGACCTTCACCGTGAGCAGTCGGGTGGAGTTCCGCGTCACCAAGGAGGACAACGAAGCTGAGGTGACCTGCACCGTGGACCACGAGTCCCTGCAGAACTCTGAGAGGTCAACTACGCAGAAGCTGCAGGTCCACTGTACGTGGCGTGGGGGGATGACGGGACAGGGCCATGTCGGGAGGGGGACAAGGCTGTGGAGGGGTTTGGGAGATGGAAGAGGCCTCGGCGTCGCCGCAGTTGAGCAGACATCACAAACATGGCCCTACATTTACGCGTACACGCAGCCATCGCACAAACGTCCATACAGGCTCCTCAACCTGTGTGCACAGCCTGTGGCACGTAGGGGCGCCGCGTGGTGACGTTTCCCCTGCCTGTCCTTGTCCCCTGTGTCCTGCCTGTCCCCGTCTCCCTGAGACGTGCCATCCCCTGCTCCCTGCCTGCACCAGCATCCGTGTCCTGCCTGTCCCTGTTCCTCTTGTCTTGCCTGTCCCCGTGTGAGGACACGGTGAGGGACGGGGGAGCTGCGCTCACGCCGCACCCCTGCGCACGCAGAGCTGGGGCTGAGGCAGGGTTTGGGGGTTTCAGGGTGCCGGCAGACCCCCCCCCCGGCACGCCGTGGGGCAGGGACCAGGCTGTCACCCGGCTGTCCCTCTCCTCTTTTTCAGACAAGCCGACGGCGAAGATCGAGCCGCATCCCCAGTACCCGCGGGAAGGCGAGAAGCTCCAGCTGCAGTGTGATGGGCAGGGCAACCCCATGTAAGCCCCCCCTCGCCACCCCCCAGCTTCGTCTTTCTCCCGCTCAGCCCCCCCAGGCCCTGGCCATCTTTGTGCTCCTTAGCCTTCCTGTTACTGTTTGAGAAAACCCATAACAATTTATTGTCATTTAGACAATTATTCTGTCACCCCATGACCCCTCCCCACCCGGAAAGGGGAATCGGGGAAAGCAAGAAAACACAAGGGTGGAAATATAAATAGATTTAATAGGACGAGACTAAATAATTAACAATAATACTAAAGATCCAGTATTCATCCTGATGCTAATATAAAACACACAAGAATTCTACCCAGCCCGTTCTGTCAGTAGAAGCCGTGCGCTCCCAGCAGTGGACAGTAAATGTCGGACGCTGCGAGCGCGGCGGCTTCAGGAGGAAGGGAAGGGCTCAGGGCTCCGGCACCGGGGGCCAGGAGTTTCTCTGGACCGCCGCCATCAAGGGAGAGAGAAACTACGCAGCAAACTTTCTAATTTATGTCAAATGTGCTGTTCACGGTATGAAATAATCCTGTTGGCCAGCCTGGGTCAAATGCCCGGGCCTCGCTCCTCCTCATCCCCGCACCTGGCAAGGCTTGAAAACACCGAGACCGTGAATCCCACGTAGCCTAGTAAATATTTTCACAAATTCAGACATTAGAGTCTTCCAAAAACCGGAGTTTTCCCCAGCGTTAGAAATTAGTCCTGTGTCGCTCAACCCAGGACGCGTCGCCAGAGCGGGGGCGGAGCGTGGGCGCAGGGCCAGGCGCTGGGATAGGGCTGGGCACCCCACGGAGAACCGGGGAAGCCCCCGTCCTCCCCCTGGAGCAGCAGAGCCATCCCGGCTCATCTCTGAATGGGGTATTTCCCTCCTGCTGACATACTCCCACACCTTCGTAGCCCCTTCCGCTGCCCGGCCAGGGACCCTGCTCCCCCCTGAGCACCCCCAGGGTGCTGGGAAGGTGGCGGTGCCTCACCACCATCCCGCTCCGCAGCCCCCAGGAATTCCTATGGGAGAAGGAAGGCAGCGACGCGCCCCTGCAGCTGAGCTCCGACAGCGTCCTCATCTTCCCCTTCCTCAACAAGAGCGACAGCGGCACCTACGTCTGCACGGCCACCAGCTCCATGGGCAGCGTCGTGGCCAAGTACAACCTCGACGTCAGCGGTAAGCGGGGGCCGCAGGGCACCCAGCCTCACCAGCTTCTCCCGGCAGCCGCCGGTTGGCACGGCCACCTCCATCCCCGGCTGGGTGTCCCCGTGAAGGGGTCCAGGGAAGGCTGCGGGTGGGAGAGGCGCTTTGGCGCAGGGTGCGTGCAGACGGGTGCTGGCGCGCTCGCTGGCGGAGTGCTGCATCCCCAGCTCCTCCAGCCGCATCCAGCCCCCCCCGTCCTTCCCCACTTGGGGCCGAGAAGGGCAGAGACCAGTTTGGGGGGGGTCGGGGCAGGGACACGGCACGGCCCAGGCTGAGCTCGGTCCTTGTTGCGGGGTGGGAGAGGGTTGCGATGGGGGAACTGCAGGCGGGATTCTGCTGGAGTCTCTGGGAGAGGAGGAGAGGCCAATGCTCCTGAGCCTGGCGCAGGCAGGAAGCCTCGACGTGTCGCCGCCATGGGCCAAAGAGGATTTCCAGATGGTGCCAACCCTCCCAAATGACGAGGTGCCCCGGCCGCCCTGTCCCAGGCCTCTGGAGATGGGCCCCGTGGCTTGTCCTGAGCCGCTGGAGCTGCAGGCTTGCGTTGTGTCCTGTGTCCCCAGAGCGTATCGCTGCTCGGCACCCGTCCTCGCGCGGGAAGGGGCAGCACCGGCTGTCGCCCCGCAGGGTGCTGTCCCCTCGCTGCCTCCCCCTTCCCCGGCTGTGCTCTGCCGCTGTGTTCGCTGTCGTTGTGCCCCGTTACGTCCAAGCGCCATGTGTCGCTCGTGGAGCAGAGCTGCGTGCCGCGCGGGGCTGCCAGTGTTCTCCAGCCCGTCCGGTGACGGTGCTGCCCAGGTCCCTCCGCTCGGCACCCAGCCCCTTGCCCGGCAGCTTTCCCGTGTTGGTAGGAGCCTGTTTCCCTGCGGTTTTGGCCATGGATTTGGGATTATCCTCCTCTTCTACCAAATCTCTTGCCATCTCTCTCCTCTCTACCAGCCTCAGGCTTTCCATCTTCCAGCACTCCTACCTGCTCCGGCTCTTCCCTTTCCCGTCCCCTTTCCCTCCCCTCCTGTTTCGGGCACTCTCAGCATCCTCCCCCTCCGACGTGGCTGTGGGCATGGCAGCAATGGCACTTCAGCCACCCTGTCCCCCTGGGTCCCTCTCCTCTGCCTGCCCTGGAGGAGCCCCTACATGCCCAACCCCATGCAGTCGTTCCTTCATCACCCCTTGTGCCCCCCCCTGGTCTCCCTGGGCGCAGGGTCTGCCCTGGGAGCTGGTTCCCGAGCCCAGTTGTGAGCACCCGGCAGCACCCAGAGCCCCCTGCACCCATCCAGGAGCCCTCGGGTGCTCTGCACCCACCCACGGGCTCGCAGCACCATCAGGGGCGCTCGACACCGTCCGTGAGCACGCGGCACCCGCAGCAGCGGTGTCCCTCACCCGCTTGGTGTCACAGCCCCCCACATCTAGGTTTAGTTCCCCGTGTCAAATCCCTCCCCCAGCCTTTTTTTCCCCAGGGCCACTCGGGTCTTGGGCACCGTCACTGGAGCAGACGCCTTGCCCGGCCCAGCAGCGAGGGAGAGCGGGGACGGAGCGGTCCCTCGGGGCGGGCAGAGGACAGTGTAGGTGGCACCTCGTGGTGGGTGATGGTTTCCAGCCACCCCAGTCCCAGGGCTCCCAGGCAGGAGGGTCCCAGTGGGGTCCCTCATGGAGAAAGGGGTGGCCGGCAGTGCTGGCAGGGTAGGAGATGGGAGAAGATGCTCGCAGTAGAGGACGGTGGCAGGAGAAGAGGAGTAGGACCCGTGGCCAAGAAAGGGGTCGTGGAAGGAGCCGCTGAGAAGAACGGGTCCCATCAGGCTGGGGGGAGCCGGGATCCCCTCCGATGGGCTCTGTCACATCTCACTGGCACCTCCCGGGGTTGATTCATGTCCCTGTGTTTTTGTTGTCCTCCCCAGATCTTTCCCAGCTCCCCACCCCACACGTTCACTCCACTCCAGCCCCTCCGCCAGGCCCTTCCCAGCCCATCTCTCATGCTTCCATGGCCACCGCTTCATCCTTCACTCCAGCTCCCATCCAAGGTACCGTAAGCTCCTTTTCTCTCTCTTTATGGACCTGCTGCTCCCCAGCCCGGCGGGAGAAGTTCCGCAGGAGGATGCTGGCCCAGCCCTGGCCCAGGGACAGCCTTGCCACGTCCCAGGTGCCACGCTCCGATCCATGTGCAGCTGCTTGTTGGCGCGCGTGGACTCCGCAGCCACCATCCCGGCACTTTGGGGTGGTGGCACGCCACCGAAAGAGCCGAGACCACAGAGCCTGGGCTTCATCGTGGTCCTTCCAGCTCTTCCTGGCAGGTTGTGGCAGCAGCTGCCTGTGCCTTGTGTCCCCGTGAGGTCTCGTCCCTCTGTCCTGTCACCTCACTCGTCTTTCCCACCCCATCCTGTCCCAACGCCGCCTCTGGATGTTTCCGTGACTCTGTTGCCCCCGAGCTCATGGGGCACAAGGCGAGTGGAGCGGAAGGAGGATTTGTCCCTGCGTACCGGGGCTAACGCAGCGTCCCCGCGCAGTCTGCGCTACGAGATGCAGCTGAGTTGGGACTGGCTTTGCGGTCCCATCTTCTTTGGGGTGCAGCGTGTGGCCGTGCCAGCCTGCGCGTCGCCTTCCTGCTAGCGCAGTGCAGGGGAAGCGCGAGCCAAGCCTGGCTCCGCCACGTGCTCAGCCTCCCCTTTTTGGGGCAAAAATCCCACCCCCGCCCCGGTGAAGGATGGGGCGGTGGGATGGTGGCCGCGCCTGAAGGCAGAGGTACACCGGGCTGCACGCAGCGTGTCGCCGGTGCTGCTCCCGGGGGCACAGGGGTGGGTTTGCCCATCGCAAGCTCTTCTCGGCCGCCTTTGTGCCCAGGCAGGGCCCCCCCAGCGCAGCCATGGGGGCTCCTCTCCGCTCACCCCGATGGCCGTTGCTTTCCCCTCCTTGCTTCCCCCACTGCCTTCCCTTTTCTTCCTTCCCGCCCCGACAGCTCTCACCTGCAGCGGGATCGAGCCGATGGCACCGAACCGAGCGGGATCGGGCCCTCCGTGGCGGTCGGTGGGACGAGCAGCAGCCTCTGCAGCGCAGCAGGGTCTGGTCTGCAGCGTCTCCTCTCTCTTTTCTCTCCCTTTGCCGTCTGGGCAGATGCCAGCCCCGTGCCCTCGACCTCCAGCACGTACCACGCGGTGATCGGCGGGGTGGTCGCCGTCATCGTCTTCCTCCTCCTCAGTCTTCTCATCGTCTTGGGACACTACCTGATCAGACACAAAGGTAGGGGATGGGGGAGCTGCGCGGGGCGGGGGGTGCGGAGCCGAGACCCCCCCGTGCCGTGTCGGACGTGGCAGCGCAGGGCGTGCTCCCCCTTCGGTGGGTCTCTGGGAGCGGGGCTGCGTCCCTGAAGCCAGCGGGCAGCGTGGGGCAGGGGTGAAGGGAGGCAGCTCCCCATCCTGCGGATCGGCCCCGTGTCCGGAGAAACCCCGGCGCAGCCACCGGAGCCCTCCTGGGTTCGGGGGCTGCTCCCCGCGTCCCTGCCGGCACCGACCCCAGCACGGAGATGTCCCAGGGAGTCCTTGGAGCTGGGCAGCACCGGGCAGAGGCAGCCTCCCCCATTTCTCCATCTCCCCTTCATGGTTTGGTACCCACCGCCCCGGGACTGCCCGTACCACTGTCCCCGTCTGTGCCGGACCCTTCCTCCTCCTCTTCCTCCTCCTCCTTCCCCTCCATCATTTCCATCTTCCCCATCCCTGGACTTTTCATCCGCCCGGCAGGTATGTGCATAAGACACGGGGAGACGGTCACACCCAGACATCGGCAAAACCCAGCAGAGGTGATGTGTGAGTAAGAGCCCCCCATCCCTGCCCTCCCAGCCCCACGGAGCTGCCGCCTCTGCCCCACGCCGTGCCGGCTCCGGGGGCGTCCAGGAGCTGCCGCCTCCTTGTGGATGGCAATTTTGCAGAGAAACCTCCAGTTTTTTGAGGGGGGACAGGGACAGGGATGCGGGGAGGGGCAGAGGGTGGGGAGGGCAGCAGAGGTGCCTGGAAAAGCCGTTGGAAGTGCCGCTGGAAGTGCAGATCCACCCTTTGGCTAGAGACGAGCGCGAGAGCCGGGAGCAGCCCAGGCGAGGCTCGGTCCCCGGGCAGGGCTTGTCCCAGGGAAACCGGTGACTTTTCCATTTCAGGCCAAACCCAAAGGACTTTTCCTCTCGCCTCCGCTTTCCAGCCGGCCCTCGGACCCTGCCACCCTTGCTTGCGTGGGAGCGGGGAGCCGGCAGGGCCCCCCCCATGACGCTGACCCCTTTCTGCCCCCCTCCCCAGGCACTTACCTGACCCACGAGGCCAAGGGGTCAGACGATGCCCCGGACGCCGACACGGCCATCATCAACGCAGAGGGCGGCCAAGCCAGCGGCGACGACAAGAAGGAGTATTTCATCTAAGGGCGGCGGAGAGAGTGAGAAATGGAGCCAAGAGACCCCGATGGAAATGGAAACCAGACCACAAAACCCCACTCAACCCAACAGATTTTCTCTCCTGCCCGGCAGGGGCAGACAGACGGACGGACAGAGGGATGGCGGGACAGAGAGCAGAGAGCGACCAGCCTGAGACATGATGCTTCTTCTTGAACTTGTACAAAACGTTATTACTACGAACAGCGAAAGCCCCCGGCCCCGTTTGCTTGCTTACACCTCCATCCCTGCGCCCGGCGCTCGCGCAAAACACAGACCAAGCAGTGAGTGAGCGACTTTTCCTTCTTCCTTTGGACCTTTGCTTTGGTTTCGTGGCTGCTCTTTGCTTTGGGCCCTTGGTTGGGATGTTGGGCTGGGGTCGATGTAGCTCTTTCCTTTGTTTTCTCTCCATTTTGGTTTCTTTGACATCCAAGGATAAAATCAGCTCCGGGCTCTGGCGCAAGCTCGGGGGCAGCTGGGGGGCTCCTCTGTCGCCAACGCTCGCCCCATCCCTCCCGCCGAGAGCCGGGACCCACGTTCCCATCGCTCCCCCCAGCCTCGGCTGCTGGATGACGGCCCCAGCCCCAGCTGGGACGGGGACCGTGGCCGGTGGGACGGGAGCGGGATGCCGACGGGCAGCGTCTCCACCTCCGAGGTCGTGGCGTGGGGCTGGGATCGAGCCAGGGGAGGGGGGGGGCACCCCGGCCCCTGCCCTGATTTTATCCTTGGTGGTTCTTGTCGAACAGTGTCCATTCGGGAGGAGAGCCGTCCTCCTGCGGTAGATGTGTGATGGGGGAAGTTGAGCTTCCAGGGTGGGAACCGCTGAGGCCCCCGGAGAGACGGGGAGCTGCCGGGCGCTGCGGCTCCCCGGTCCCACCCCGGCGGGAGGGGGGGAGGGCAGAGGTTTTGTGGGGGCGAATCCAGAGGAAAAAAAAAAGCCCCGACTTTACAAATTCTCCGGTTGGAAACATCAATTTAAACCATCTATTGAGAGGTTCAGTGCGGGAGGCCACCTGTGCCGGGAGCACTGGGGCAGAGCCGGGAGAGCCGGGGGGACCGCGGCCGTCGCCGTTCCCCTCTTCGGCTCCCGGAGCCTCTGGAAAAGGTAGTTTGGACCGTGACGGTGGCTTCAACCAGAGCTCACGCAGCCGCTGGCACCGCAGGAGCTGAGCTGGAGGTGACCTGCTCCCCAGGAGATGTACGGAGAGGGGCTCCATGGGGGTCTGCTTCTCGGAGCTCTCTGTCCCACTTCCCTCCCCAGCCCCTTCCCAGGGCACGTGTGAGCTTGGAAAAGGCCGTTTCCCTCTTGGCTCCAAGGGCCGCAGCCAACAGTGGCCGAAATGCCCGGGTTTAGTGTCTCGGTAGTTTGGGGGTCTCCAAGGAGGCCTGGGGGGGCTTTGCCCCACCTCCTGCCTGTTCCACTCTCTCTTCCACGACAAAACCAAGAAGCTTTCCCAACCTCTCCAGCATGTTCCCAGGGTCCGCTTGGCCCATCCCAACCCATGGGATGGGGCTGCAGGGACGACACGCTCCGGCATCCACGGGACACCCCTCCGGGGAGCCAGGCCCCATCCCTCACCCTCGGGATGTGGTTTTCCCAACTTCCCGGCATCCCTCGGTCTGGACACAAGGGGTTTTTGCAGGAGCCACCACCCTTCGACTGGGCACCCCTTCCATTTCGGGCTGTCTGGAGGAGGAGAGCCCTTCGGGAAGGAGCTTGGAGGTGGAGGAAGAGCTTGCCGTGGGGTAGCAGGTGCCCGTGGGGCAGGGAACGTCACCACGCGGGAGGAGGACGCCCGGGGGAAGCCATCGCAGAGCGAGCGGGGCTGGAAGGGGGCTGGGACCGAGCAGATGAGGAAGAGGAGGCACAGCACGGCTGGGCGGCAGGCGCCGGGTGGGAGCGACGCAGTTGCGGCAACGTGCGCGGATGTGACTGGCTTCACCGCGGCTAAACAGGGTGGCGGGAGCGCGGGGGCAGCGGGGTGGCGGCGCCTCGAGAGAGAAGTGCGGGAAGCCCTCACCGTACGCGGCGAAGAAAACCGGCAGTTTTCTCCGTGTCGTTCCTCCCTTCCCATCTCCTGGGAGAAGGACGTTGGCCTGGGGTGCCAACGGTAGCTCCGAGCTCCTTTTGAGGGATGCAGCCGCCCGTTTTGAGGGATGCAGCCGCCCGTTTTGAGGGATGCAACCGCCCATTTTGAGGGATGCAGCCGCCCATTTTGAGGGATGCAGCCGCCCGTTTTGAGGGATGCAGCCACTCGTTTTGAGGGATGCAGCCGCCCGTTTTGAGGGATGCAACCGCTGCCGCCGGAGATAACACTGCAGATGCCGCCGCTCTTAACGACTCCGCTGTACACCGAGCATGTGTGAACGTGCAACCTTGACGCTTCGCTGAAGATCTTTCACATCCACCACCGAATTAGACGCAATTCCTTCGAATAAAACCGCAAGGATGTGTTTTCAAGCGCAGTTTGATCTCGTCGTAAGTCTACGTGCCGTAGATGGTTACAAAGCAAGCCCCGACCCGGGGGTCTGGGAGGGAAATGGGTTAACTGGTCCCTAGGGAAAGGGAGGTGGGAGCCGAGGTCGGGCAGGGACGTTGGTGCCCCTTGGAGGCAGCGCGGGCACGGCCGTGGCTGATTTCTCTCCAGAGCTGGTGCTGGTGGTGGCCACGTAGCCCTGGTGAGAGTGGGCAGGATTTGACCTTTTTGAGGTGCCTGGCGGTGTGGGAGGTGGCAGGATGCGGCACGGGGAGGACCGGGCACGGGCAGGACATTGGGGCAAGACCTGCTGCCCGTGGTCAGCCGTGGATGGGCTGGGTCTCACCCCGGGTGGGCACGTTGTCCTGCTACGGCCGTGGCGAGAGGCCGAGCTACAGCCCCGGGCGTCGCAGGTCCTGGGAGTGGTGGGAGCATGAACGCGAGGAAGAGAACGTCTGTAGGAGCCCGAGGGCTTTGGTAGAGGCAAGAGAGCAGTAGGCACAGTGCCGCGAGGGCGATGGAGACCCCGTGTCACTGGTGAGGGGGTGGCAGACGGACCAGGTCACACGCGTGGAGAGGGAGACGCCGTGGGATGAGCGCGAGGGCTCACGGGGTCACCGTCGCGAGGCTGCGGTGGGGGAGAGTGCGGTGATGGTGTACCCACCCTGCCGCTGGTGGAAGGCGCGACGGGACGCGCCGTGTCGTGAGCGTGATGGAGAAACCACTCGGAGCTCGAGGCCCTGATGAGCGGATCACGTCACGGGGGTGAGGTGCGGTGGGAAACGCCGTTTGGGGAGCCCAGGGCCATGGTGGGGCACCCGGTGCGTTGAGTCTTCTGGGGTGGTGAGTGCGCGGTGTCACCGGCGTGCAGAGGAGCAGGTCCGCGGCCATGAGTGGGGGCACGAGGGGTGTCAGCCACGAGCTGCACCGCACCGTGAGTGCGTTTGGTGACATGGCGGCGGGGGGGGGGATGGGGTACACCCTGCGCTGGGTCTGGGGCACGTCCTCTTGTACGCGTGCGCAGCGCTGTGGGACACCGGGTCAAGGAGGGTTGGGAGGTCAAGGAGGGTTGGGTCCACCATGTCGTAAGAACCAGAGGTGACGTGGGTCGTGGGGAGGGGTTGAGAAGCTGCACCTTGGTGTCCGCATGGGGGTGACACTGTCAGCGGCGCGGGGAGGCGGTGGGGGACACGGTGGCGCTGGTGTGGCTGATGGCGGATGCGCCGCACGGCGGGGGGGAAGAAACGATGGGGCGGGAGGTGACATGGGGGACACCCTGTCACGGGGGAGAGGGGACTCCGGGCTCCTGTCCCTGGGAACGTTGTCACCTGAGAGAGCCCAGGGCACCAGCCACCTCCCTGGCCCTCGGTGGTGGTCCCTTTGGGGGGGGGTCCTTGTTGACCACGCGGGCAGGGGACCTCCAGCCCCGTGTCCACCCTGTGCCGCTGTGGTCACTCGTGCCGGGTCCGGGGGTATCCCAACCGGGACACGGCCAGCGCTGGGGGATGGAGGAGGATTCGGGACCCTGTGGCTCCCGTTTGCACCCAGGTCCGTTCACCTCCCGCTTCCCGGCCGGCACTGAACTCTCAATAGACACGAAAGCCATATTTGTAGGGAGCTCTGGAGACGCCGTGGGGCGGCAGCGGGGCAGGGCAGAGGACGGTGTGTGTTGTTGTGCTGTGTTCTTCTTGTATGTACATAAAAAGGGAGACGACGAACGTTGATGTGACTTTATAACCTTTCTAATATCCTGTGCTAATCTCGGAAAATAATCCTATAAATATATCTGGATTACACACCTTCCCCGTCTCCTCGGCGCGTCTCTGCTTCTGCCCGCGCGCGTCGGACGCTGCCGGGGCCTGGGATGGGGGGGGGGACAGGACATGGGGGGGCACCGAGACCAGGGGAGGGGACAGAACTCAGCCTGGTGGGGGGACAGCACGGGGGGGACACGTCTGAGCCCATCTCACGGCCCGCAGAGGCATAGCTCACCCCCCAGCACCCCGAAGTGCAGTCCCCATCACCTGCCAGTCCCCAGACCCCCAATTCCCCCCACCACTGCAGACACCTTCCCAAATTTCCAGCCACCCCACCCCACCCCACCCCAAACCACAGGAATCCTCACTCCCAACCCCCTGTGTGTCCCCCCCCCCCCCAGTCCCACGGCCCTCCAGGGACGCTCCCACCGGGCGCGAGGGCCACCACGTGCCCCCGGTCCCCGCCGGTTGCCCGCCAGGCTGGGCAGGGAGCCCGTGACTCAGCCCCGGTGCCATGGGGTGACCCCGCGGGATCCGTCTGTCCCAGGGAAGAGCTGGGGATTTCCGCGCTGAACGGGAGCTGGAAATGACTGCGGGGTGTCCTTGGCACCCGCATCCTGCACCCCCCAACACCCACCCGGGTGCCGGGAGCCGGAGCCGCCATCCCCGGGATGAAACGCCGCGCCTGAGCCTGAGCCTGAGCCTGGGCCGGCAGCATCCCCGCAGCCGGGGCGCCTGTAAATACAATTCCTAATTAATTTAAAGGTGTTCTGCCAAGAAGTGATTGTTTTCCTGCTCGAGAAATTGCGGGCTCGCGCCGGCGGCTCGCCGGCTTTACCGGCAGCGGCGACCCGCCTCTTTCCTCCAGGGCCTGGCAAAGGGGGTTGCCAGCGCAGGAGGGCTGCCATTAACGCGGCAGCTCTTATGTCTTTACCGCAGTCCTTCGCCTCCCTCCCGAGCGGGAGGAGCGGAGCCCGAGGGAGAGCGAGCGGGGCACGGCGGCTCTCGGAGAGCGTGTGGTGCCCGGCGGGGACCCGCGGCACCCCTGAGGGTGCACCGCAGGCCGCCCGCGGCGGGGGAGACGGAGGAGCGGGCGCCGTCCTGGGACACGCCATGGGCAACTGCATCCCGGTGGTGAGTGTTTCTCCTTCCCCTGACGCTTCTCCCCATCCTGCTGGGATGCAGGAGGGCGCGCGGCGGCGAGCGGGGTCCCGTCTCGCTGCCGGCCAACGCGCGCTTGCAAGATGGCTGGGTGGGTTTGCCCTCGCCCGCTGCGGGGTTCGCACCCCTCCTTTGAGGCCGTAAGGAAATTTGGGCTTTTCACGCCGGCCCCGGGGACAATCCCACGCCCCCAAGGTATCAGCTGCAGGCGGGCTGCCCTCGCCCCGCAGCGTGTCCCTCCCTGATAAATGGCTCCGCTCGGCCTGCGCCAGGGCTGTACGCGAATCCCCCGGCATCAGGGGGGCAGCAGCTCCACGGCCGGCGGCGGCGGCGGCAGCACAACACGGGGTGTCTCGAGCGACGACACGGGGTGTCTCGAGTGATGCCGCGGGATCTCTCTGCCCTGGGGAGGCCGCGGCTGCAGCACCGGGTCCAGTGCTGGGCTCCCCGGTTCCAGAAGGACGGGGAACTGCTGGAGAGGGGACAGCAAAGGGCTGCCAAGGTGGTGAGGGGATGGGACACCTCTCTGATGAGGAAAGGCTGAGGGATTTGGGGCTTCTCAGGCTGGAAAAAAGACGACCGAGGGGGGATCTCATCAACGCTGATAAATACTGAAAGGGGGGTGTCAGGAGGACGGGGCCAGGCTCTTCTCAGTGGTGCCCAGGGACAGGACAAGGGGTAACGGGCACAAACTTGACCATGGGAAGTTCCATCTCAACACGAGGAGGAACTTCTTCCCTGTGAGGGTGGCAGAGCCCTGGCACAGGCTGCCCAGAGAGGTGGGGGAGTCTCCGTCTCTGGAGACATCCCAACCCCGCCTGGACGCGTTCCTGTGCCACCTGCTCTGGGTGACCCTGCTCTGGCCGGGGGTTGTAGGAGATGATCTCCAGAGGGCCCTGCCAACCCCAGACAGTCTGTGGTTCTGTGATCGCGGGCGCCAGCGGCCAGTTGGGCACGTGCCCGTCTGACGCCCGCGCGTCTCCCTGGCAGAGCCCCAGCGTCCTGGAGAGCAAGAACTCCCTGGACCTGATGGACATCCTGGGCAACCTCTCCTACGACGTGACCTCCTACGACGACAGCAACGGGACCTTCCTGGACTACGGCGCCGCGCCCTGCCACAACGAGTACTGTCCCCTCTTCCAGCGCGTGGCCCCCACTTTCCTGGCCGTCACCTGCGCTGTGGCCACCCTGGGCACTGGGGCGCTGCTGGTGGCACTGGCCAAGCGGCCACACGCCTGGGGCTGGCCCCAGAGCCGAGCGCTGGTGGCCCAGCTGGCGGTGGGGATGGGGCTCTTCGCCGCCCTGCTGCCGCCGGTGGCGGTGGGCATCGGGCAGGGCTGGCGGCTGGGCACGGGGCTCTGCAGCCTCACCCACCTGCTGTGGCACTGGAGCCTCTTCGCCCAGGGGCTACTGGTGGCCAGCGGTTCCTGCAGCACCGCGTGGTGCCGCTGGGATCCCCGGAGCCAGCGCCTGGCCGTGGCCATGTGGGCCGGGGCGCTGCTGCTGGCGACGCCGGTGGCTCTCGCCAGCGGCACGGTGGCGTCCCCGGTGACGAGCTGCGTCCGCCGGAGCGTGGCCATCCTCTCCCCAGCGTACCTGCTGCACCTCTCCTTCTGCCTCTGCCTCTTCCTGCTGCTGCCGGCGGGGCTGCTGGTGGCCACGCTGGCCGTGCCGCGGCTGAGGGCGGGCTGGCAGCCGGGCGTCGGGGCGAGCTGGCTCTTCTTTGGGCTCTGGCTGCCTTACGGCGTGGGGCTGGGGGTGGATTTCCTCCTGCGAGCCCGGCTGCTGCAGCCCAGCTGCGGCACCTTCGAGCACTTCGACTACGTGCTGGGGCTGGGCGAGGGGCTGGGGGTGCTGCACTGCTGCCTGGGGCCCGCCGTCCTGCTCGCCGCCCGCCTCCGGCGCTGCTGAGCTCCTGGCACTGCAGCCCCGTGCCAGCCCCCGGCACCGTCCCCTCTCCCCGCAGCGTCCCCACCAGCCCCCCAGCTCCTGCCCCGCAGGCAACGCTCCCCCCGTGGTGCCTCTCCTCCCTCCGTCCCCTTTCCCTGGGGTCTCAGCCCCACCGTTTGGGGCCAAACACCTCCGATTTGCTCAACGGAGGTGTCCCTGGGGTGCCTCGAGCATCTCCCCAAGACCCCAGGGGGTGTCAGCCCCCCAGGCTCGGCCCCAGCTCCGTGGGGAGATTCCAGCAGCGGCAATGTGAAGCGACAGAGGATTTTTTCCTCCCTCCCGACAAGCCGAGATAAGTGTCCCGCCCGTGAGCACACGGAATTATATGCAATATATACGTCTGCCAGAGCTGCTCGCCACGCTTGGTTCATGGCAGGGGCTGGGAGGTGTTGGGGGGGACCAGGGGAGTGACATCCATCACCTCCGGCCAGGCTCCCGCGGGCCGAGGGCTGGAAGTGGGAGGCGTGTGCTCCTCGTGCCTCCAAATTAGCAGGAAAAGTTCGTTACGGAGCCCCGCAGACCGTCAGCGGGACGCGAGGTCGTTTATATCCAGCGCTGGGAGTCACCTGAGCCGCGCTCCACCATCCCCACGAGGGACGGCCGCGTGCGGTCACAAGGCAGACGGGATGCGGAATGGGTGCGGATGGAGAGCTTGGGGCGGGGGTGGGGGGGGATGGACGGATGACGGAGGGGCACGAGCCTGCAGCCGGGACCTGCCCCTCTGACCCCGGCGCACGAGGAGCCGCCTGGGCTGCGGGAAGCCCTGCGGGACCTGGGGGCTCATCCTCGGTAAATTGAGGGACTGACTGGGTGGGGAATGAGCCCACTTCGTCCCCAAAAAGGGGACGGCCACCCACGGCATCCCACTGTTGGCCTGCCACCCATCCCCACCGTGCCCAGCCCGGACCCCCCCTGACCAGCACCATCACTGGGGAGCCTGGAGCAGATGAAATCCTCCTCCTTCCCAGCCTGGCTGTCCCTGGGCAGGGGGCACAGAGCTCTGCTCTGCTCCCGGTCGCCCGCGGGAGGACGCACAGACCATGGACACCCTCAGAGGACACCGGACCCTCGGCCGTTCCGCTTCGCTGCCGCTTCTTCTGCCACCTGGCGCCCATGGCTCCATCTTTGGGCTCCGTCCCTTTGGCCAGGACGGGGCGAGCAGAGCCCCGGGGACGTGCCCGAGGGCCGTGGGTTGGGGGGCAGCTTCCCCCGTCCCTCTCGGAGCAGCCGGGATCAAACCGGGTCACTCCCACGGCGGGGGCTGGGGCGAGGGGGGACCGTGGTGAAGCCACGTGTCCGGGGTGCCGCGGCCGCTCGGGTGGGCACATGGCCGGGCGCAGCTCCAGGGGGAACCCCGTGCAGGCGGGTGACCTGGGGTCTCGCGGCACGGCCACGTCACAGCGTGAAATCGCTCCTCCTGGGCATGCCGGGCAGCTGGGGACGGGATTGGGGGGGACGCGGCTCCCCTCCCACCCTCCGGCCCCATAAACCCGGCGGGCGGCAGCCCCGCGCCGAGGCGGCTCCTTCCCAGCACCGATCGGGACCATGGGCCAGCTGTGGCTCTGGCTTGCCATCCTGGCTGGGCTCTCGGGGATCGTGGCCCAGGAAGGTAGGGGTGACACTGGGGGACAGGGCAGGTCCGGGGGGGACACATGGCAGCAGCTCTCAGACCCCTCTGCTCGGTGCCAGAGCCCGGTCAGCGGGGCTGGGGGGGGTGCTGGAGCAAGGCGGGGGTCAGCAGAGGGGACACCAGGGACGTTGGAGTCCCCCAGAGGGGACGGAGGAAGGCTGAGAGGCAGCTGGCGGGGGGTGCAGGACACCCCAACCTCCCGCCACGTCCCCATCTCTTCCCCCCCCCAGACCTGTACCGAAAGGTGTTCGTCTTCCGGAATGACCCCAGCGATGCCTACGTGGTGCTGAGGGCCAAACCGGAGCAGCCGCTGCAGAACTTCACCCTCTGCCTGCGCTCCTACACCGACCTGACGCGGCCCCACGGCCTCTTCTCCTACGCCACCAAGGCGCAGGACAACGACATCCTCCTCTTCAAGCCCAAGCCCAGCGAGTACCGCCTCTACGTGGGGGGCAAGTTCGTCGCCTTCCGCGTCCCCGAGGGCCGCGGGGACTGGGAGCACGTCTGCGCCAGCTGGGAATCGGCCACCGGCGTCGCCGAGTTTTGGCTCAACGGGAAGCCCTGGCCCCGCAAGGGGCTGCAGAGGGGCTACGCGGTGGGGGCGGAGGCGGCCATCCTGCTGGGGCAGGAGCAGGACGCCTTCGGGGGCGGCTTCGACGTCTACAACTCCTTCTCGGGCGAGTTGGCCGACGTCTACCTGTGGGACGTGGGGCTGTCCCCGGATAAGATGAGAGCCGCCTACCAGTCCCTGCGCCTGCCGCCCGCCCTCCTGGCCTGGAAGAGCCTGAGCTACGAGGTGAAAGGCGACGTGGTGGTGAAACCCCGGCTCCGGGAGGTGCTGGGGCCATGACAGCCGGCCGGGTCCGGGCCTGGGGTGGCCTCAGCCCCCGCTTTTCTTCCCCTCCCCGTCCCCGTCCCCCCTTCGCCCCCGCAACCCGCCAAGGAGAAGGTGCCGTCTGCGCGTCCCAGCCCAGGAGCTGCGGTGGGGACGGGGCTCAGATGGAGCTGGGGAGGGCTGGGGGCACCACTCAGCCTGGCAGGGTGTCCCCCCCCCCGAGCGCCAGCACCCGCCACCCACCCGTCCCCGACGCCCGGGGTACCCTCTCCCATCCCCACGCCCCCCCGGCAGCCAGCTCCCGCGGGCGGGACGCGGGCCCACGGGCTCCAGCGCTGCCCGACCCCACACGCAACGGCAGAAGCGAGTGGGGACAGGCAGGCGGGGGCTCAGCGCCAGCCCTCGGCGACGCAGCACCCGTCCCCATGCGCGCCCGCCGTCCCCGGGCTCCCTGCCAGCCTGCTGAGCCGGCAGGCTCCCGGGCTGGCAAACCAGCCCCAGGTTGCCAAAGAGCCCCGCTGGTCACCGTCCCCGCAGGCGTGGGACGAAGGTGACGGGTGAACATCACCGTCGCGGAGCCACACGCTCCCCCCGGCACAGAGCCTGAGCAGCCCCAGGGCCGCGGCGCCGCTGACCCCGCGGTTGCCCCTCACCGTGGCCGGGCTCGGCGGTGCCATGGGGCAGCTGTGGCTCTGCCTCCTCGCCCTCGCCGCACTCTTCGGCCTCGCTGCCCCACGAGGTAGGGACGGGGCGGGGGGGGGGGGGGCTGTGCCGGGACCCCCTGCGGGTCCCATGGGGAGAGCAGGAGGTGCAGTGGGGAGCAGCGGGTGCGGTGGGCGCAGGGGGGCACGCAGCGGTGGTGGCAGGGGGGAGCAGTGGGGCACCCTGAGCACTGCCATGAAGGTGCGGTGGGTGCAGTGAGGGTGCAGTGGGCACATATGGGGTGCAGTGGGTGCAGTGAGGGGTGCAGTGGGTGCAGTGAGGGTGCAGTGAGGGGTGTAGTGGGCACATTGAGGGGTGCAGTGGGCACATATGGGGTGCAGTGGGCACGGTGAGGGGTGCAGTGGGTGCAGTGAGGGGTGTAGTGGGCACATATGGGGTGCAGTGGGTGCAGCGAGGGGTGCAGTGGGTGCAATGAGGGGTGCAGTGGGTGCAGTGAGGGTGCAGTGAGGGGTGTAGTGGGCACATTGAGGGGTGCAGTGGGCACATATGGGGTGCAGTGGGTACAGCGAGGGGTGCAGTGGGCACATATGGGGTGCAGTGGGTGCAGTGAGGGGTGCAGTGGGTGCAGTGAGGGTGCAGTGAGGGGTGTAGTGGGCACATTGAGGGGTGCAGTGGGCACATATGGGGTGCAGTGGGCACGGTGAGGGGTGCAGTGGGTGCAGTGAGGGGTGTAGTGGGCACAGCGAGGGGTGCAGTGGGCACAGCGAGGGGTGCAGTGGGTGCAGTGAGGGTGCAATGGGTGCAGTGAGGGGTGCAGTGGGTGCAGTGGGGGTGCAGTGAGGGGTGTAGTGGGCACATTGAGGGGTGCAGTGGGCACATATGAGCTCCTTCCCGCAGCTCCTTCCCGCAGCTCGTCCTCGCCACGCCGTGCCCATGCCACCCCCGTATGGCAGCCCACACGTGGTGGTGGAAGCCACCTCTGGGTCTGATGCTGGAGGCCACCAACCTCCAGGTTGGTGGTGGCCTCCTCGTTGGCACGCTGCGACCCTGTTTCCCCTTGGGGGGACCCGGCCGGATGCCTCCTCCACGGCATGGAGCAGCCACCTCTTTCTCGCCTCTCCCAGATCTGGCGAACAAAGCGTTCGCGTTCCCCCGAGCGACCGACGACTCCCACGCGCTGGGGAGGGCCAAGCCGGAGCAGCCGCTGCAGAACTTCACCCTCTGCCTGCGCTCCTGCACCCGCCTGACGTGGCCCCACGGCCTCTTCTCCTACGCCACCAAGGCGCAGGGCAACGACATCCTCCTCTTCAAGCCCAAGCCCAGCGAGTACCGCCTCTACGTGGGGGGCAAGTTCGTCGCCTTCCGCGTCCCCGAGGGCGTCATGGCCAGCGAGCACGTCTGCGCCAGCTGGGAGTCCACCCCCGGCATCGTGGGCTTTTGGCTCAACGGGAAGCCCTGGCCCCGCCAGGGGCTGCAGAGGGGCTACGCGGTGGGGGCGGAGGCGGCCATCCTGCTGGGGCAGGAGCAGGACGCCTTCGGGGGCAGCTTCGACGCCCACAAGTCCTTCGTGGGGGAAATGTGCTCCGTGTACACGTGGGACACGGGGATCTCCACCTTGGCCGTGGACAACCGCCCCCCCAATGCCCCCATCTTCGGCTGGAGGAACTTCCCCTACGCGACCGTGGGCGAGGTGTTACCTGTGGCCCCCTGCGCTCCCACCATCTCGCTCGGGGTGGCTGGCAAGCGCTGGGCGAGCCGTGGTTGCCACCGGGCCTGTGTCCTCTCCACCTTCCCTGCTGTGTAACCGCCCCCCCCCCCCCCGGCCTCAAAGCGTCACATAAATGAAGCAACGGGTTTGAAAAGCAGCAACTGAAGCCCCCCAAAGCTCAAGTAATTAATCCGGGCTTAGGAAATTCGTTGGGCGAGGGGCGGTGGGACAGGAGGAAGGGGGACGAGCTGGGGGAAGGGGCTGCCACCAGCCCAGGGACCCCATTCCCCCCCCCCCGGGGACACCAGGGAGGAGCAGGGGGATGGAGAGGGGGCACCCAGCGCTGGGGGACGTACACCTTGGGCACGGCAGGGGGCTGGGGCTGGGAGGGACAGACCCGTGAACCGGTGCCCCTGGGGGGGTACAGTCCCAGTGCCCCCGGGGAGTGCAGTCCCAGTGGCCCAGAGCCCCGGGGGGGTGCACTCCCGGTGCCCCGGGGTACAGTCCCGTGTGCCGGGGGTACAGTCCCGGTGCCCCGGAGCCCCGGGGAGTGCAGTCCTGGTGCCCGGTGCTCCGGTGGCGTGCAGCCCCGGAGCCCCGGGGGTACAATCTCGGTGCCCCAGAGCTCCAGAGCCCCAGGGGGTGCAGCCCTGTGTCCCGGTGGGGTACAGTCCCGGTGCCCCGGAGCCCCGGGGGGTGCAGCCCCAGAGCCCCGGGGGTACAATCTCGGTGCCCCGGAGCCCCAAGGGGTGCAGCCCCGTGTCCCGGGGGGGTACAGCCCCGGTGCCCCGGGGGGTGCACTCCTGGTGCCCCGGTGGGGTGCAGCCCCGGTGTCCCAGAGTCCCGGGGATTGCAGTCCCGGAGCCCCGGGGGTACAATCTCGGTGCCCCAGAGTCCCGGAGCCCCGGGGGGTGCAGCCCCGTGTCCCGGGGGGGTACAGTCCCGGTGCCCCGGGGGGTGCAGTCCCGGTGTCCCAGAGCCCCGGCGGGTGCAGTCCTGGAGCCCCGGGGGTACAATCTCGGTGCCCCAGAGTCCCGGAGCCCCGGGGGGGTGCAGCCCCGTGTCCCGGGGGGGTACAGCCCCGGTGCCCCGGAGCCGGGGGGTGCACTCCTGGTGCCCGGTGCCCCGGTGGGGTGCAGCCCCGGTGTCCCAGAGTCCCGGGGATTGCAGTCCCGGAGCCCCGGGGGTACAATCTCGGTGCCCCGGAGCCCCGGGGGGGTGCAGCCCCGTGTCCGGGCGCCGGCGCGGCCCCGCCGTTGTCGGTCGCTCCCCGCCTGCGCCGCCGCCGCCGCCGCTCTGGGCTGACGCTGCCGGGCCCGCCCCGCTCCGCCGCCGCGTGGCCTCCCCGGTACGGCGGGGCGGAGGGTTCCGGGGGGTCCGGGCCTGCGGGGGCGGCCGGGCCGGAGCGGTGCGGGGCCCGCTGGGGGCAGACCGCGGGGGCTCGGGCCCGGCCGTGCGGCCTACTGGGGGCTCGGGGCGGGGCGGGGCGGCCGGGGGGGGGGACGGGCCTGTTCCGGGGGACGGGCCCGGGATCCGGGGGGCGGAACTGGGGGGGGATCCCAGGGAACTGGCTGGGAGTTCCGGGGGCTCTGGCCGCGGTCTCCCAGCGGGGTGGTACCGGGGGTCCCACGGGGCCTGAACGGGGGGTGTCAAGGCCCTGGCAGAGGTCGTGACCTGGGCGTCCCGGGGGGTCTGGCCATAGTGTCCTGGGGGTCCCAGGGCGTCCGGGGGGGGGACCTGACCTGGGGGTCCCGGGGGGTCTGGCCATAGTGTTCTGGGGGTCTCGGGGGTCTGGCCGTGGTGTCCTGGGGGGCCTGACCTGGGGGTCCTGGGGGGGTCTGGCCATGGTCTCCCAGCGGGGTGGTACCAGGGGTCCCACGGGGCCTGAACTGAGGGTGTCAAGGCCCTGGGCAGAGGCAGTGACCTGGGTGTCCCGGGGGGTCTGGCCATGGTGTCCTGGGTGTCCCGGGGGGTCTGGCCATGGTGTCCTGGGGGGCTTGACCTGGGGG
The DNA here is from genome assembly GCA_947846985.1 of Fratercula arctica. NCBI lineage: Eukaryota > Metazoa > Chordata > Aves > Charadriiformes > Alcidae > Fratercula > Fratercula arctica. Next base: position 1,356,526 of record CANTUZ010000024.1, read on the forward strand.
TCCCAGGAGTCTGGCCATGGTGACCTGGGGGTCCCGGGGGGTCTGGCCATGGTGTCCTGGGGGGGCCTAACTGGGGGTCCTGGGGGGGTCTAGCAACAGTCTCCCAGGGGTTTGCCCCCCCGGGGGTCCCCAGAGCAGCCCAGCCCTGTCCCCGGGGCACATGTCGGCGCAGACCCATGGTGCCGGTCCCCACAGGCGATGGGGGCGTGCGAGCCCCCCAACTTCTCCTGGGTAGCAGAGGGGCGGCTGGCGGGGCTGGCCATGCCGCGGGAGCCGGGCCACTACCGGTTCCTGCTGGGCCAGGGCGTGCGGCACCTGGTGTCGCTGTCGGAGCGGGCGCCGCCGCACCACGGCTGCTGCCCGGCCGTCCAGCTCCACCGGCTCCGCGTCCCCGACTTCACCCCCCCGACGCCCGAGCAGATCCAGAGCTTCCTGCAGCTGGTGGAGGACGCCAACGCCCGCGGCGAGGTACGGCGGCGGGGACTCGTCACACCGGGGTGGCATGGCGGGGGAGGAGAAGGTGGCGGCACCCAGGTTACACCGAGGGGGTGACGCCATGGCGGGATGCCGGGCAGTGCCGGGGGGCTGCCGCGGGGACACCGCGTCCCTCCATGCCGGCGCTAGCTGAGGGTGCGACGCTGCCGGCCAGGCCGTGGCGGTGCACTGTATGCTGGGGCACGGGCGGACGGGCACCATGCTGGCCTGCTACCTGGCGAAGGCGGGGAAGATGAGCGGTGACGACGCCATCCGGGAGATCCGGCGGCTGCGGCCTGGCTCCATCGAGACGCGGGAGCAGGAGGAAGCCGTGATCCGCTTCTGCCAGCGCCTTCGGTAGGTGCAGCCCCGCGGCGGGGAGTCCTGGCTTTGTGGCACTGCCCTCCCCGGAGGGGCTCCCCACACTGTGCCGGGGCCACGGCCGGTGGCATTCCGGGCACGGCAAGCAGGAAGGGAGCTGCAGGTGCCAAAGCCCAGTTTGCCAGTGGAATCTGCCCCTCCACAGCACTGGAGAGGACAACGAGGAGCCGTGAGCGCGACTGACTCTCCAGGGCAGCATGTGATGGATGGGTTCGATGGAGACGGTCACCCCAAGGTGCTGCTGTCTGTCCCCTCCCGCATTAAAGGACTCCCTTGTGGCTTCTCCCCAGGTCTGTGTGTGGGGAACGGGGTGGGCAGCACATGGAGCTCTGCTGGGCTCCCTGACACCCTGCTGCGCCCCCCCCGGCTCGGTCGGCAGCCGCGGGGATCCTGGCTCTTGGGTCTCTGCCTGGCCTCGGCCCTCGGGGACAGCGAGCGGCTCCGTGGCAGGCTGGCCCCGGAGCTGGTCGCCCGCCAAAGCAGTGAGACCACGCGGAGGGTGGCAGCTGGGGGCCGGCCCGGGACGTCCATGCTTAAAGTGAAGCTTAGACAGAATTTAGGCATCTCTGTCCAAAAGTCCAATCCTGGAAATCTCTTCTCAGCTGCTCCTAACCTTGGTGGCATTTAAATCCTGAGTGCAAGAAGTGTCACCGTCCCCATTCCCAGCCACGCGGCACATGGCCGGGAGCGCCTGGCGCTCACTGGGCACAAGTGCCACATCCGTGCCTCGGGGTGATGGCGCCATCGCCTCTGCCAGGCAGCTCCACAGCCCCCAAACGTTGCTCTGGAACTCCAAAATATTGTCATCTATCTTCCCTCGGGAACGAAGCAGCGGGGTGGTGGCACTGGGCACCATTGACAAAATGGCTGTGCCCCTCTCAGAGCCGTGGCCGGGGGCGACTGACTGTCTCGGGGTGGCTGTAGCACCCCGATGTCCCCCTCTCCTGGCCTCCGCAGGGCCAGTGGTGGGACTGGCAGGGATGGAGGAGGTTACTGGGGGGATGTCTTCGCTGCAGGGTGCGGGGCACCCCAAAAAGCAGGGGGTAGAACGCAGCCCCCAGCTCTGCCCAGTGCCCCACAGCCCTTCCCCGGCGGGGATTCCAGAGGTACCCGTGTCCCATGGGCGATGCCATGGCTCCGGTGGGCTGTGACACCGCACTGGGACGTGGGGCCGCCTGGGGGTGCTCAGCTCTGCCTGCAGCCCTTGGCTGGGCTGGGGGCGGGGGGGACAGCCCTGGGTGAGGGGACAGGGACAGGGACAGGGTGGATGGGGACAGGGACGATGGGGACGACGGGGACAACAGGGACGGGGCAGCGCCGTCCAGCCGCCGCGCCTAAGCCTGCGAGAGCCGCAGGACTCACATGGGCCCGTGAGATGCAGGAAAGCAGCTTAACCGCAGAATTATTTACTTTAACTCCTCTTTCTTTAGCTCTGTCCTTAATAGTCTCCTGGGCTCAGGGGGCCGGGCCAGGCCGGGCCGACGGGGGGGACCGTGAGACCCCCCTGCCCCACGGAAGGGGGGCCAGGACGGGGGGCTCTGCCGCAGCATCCCCAGCCCGGTGCTCAGCGCCGCTGCCGGGACTCGGTGGTGCCGCAGAGCAGGGCCCGGCATGGCACTCAGTCTGCCGCCATGGCCACGCTCGACCCTCGATGCCAAGCTCCATCGTGGCAACGGGGACGCGGGGGATGTCCCCTGCCTGGTGCGTCCCCGTCCCAGGAGGCTTCCCAGAGCCCCCGACCTGGCGGGCAGCCCAGCTGCGGCTCAGTCTGGCGGGATGGGAACGCCGGGACACCGCGCCAGCTCCCGTCCCTGCGCCAGGGTCACATTTAGGATGGGATTAGAGAGGAGACGGCCGGGGCAGGGAAGGGCAGGTGGGGAGGGAGCCCTGGCATGACGGCGGTCACGGGGGTGCCCCCTGCCCACACGTGCGCTGCCGCCCGGCTACGGGGCTGGGCACGGTGCGGTGGCACAGCTTGGCAGGGTGTGATGTGGCGTGGGATGGCTCGGCAGGGTGTGATATGGTATGGGATGGCACAGCACGGCTTGGCACAGCTCGGCAGGGTGTGATATGGCATGGTGTGGCTTAGTATGGCTTGGCAGGGTGTGATACGGTGTGGTGTGGCTCGGCATGGCATGGTGTATGGTGTGGTGTGGCAGGGAAAGGCCCGGCATGGCACGGCTCGGCAGGGTGTGATGTGGTGTGGTATGGCACGGCACAGCTCGGCATGGCTTGGAAGGGTGTGATGATGGTGTGGTATGGCACGGCACGGCACGGCACGGCACGGTATATGGTGTGGTGTGGCAGGGAAGGGCTTGGCACGGCTCAGCATAGCTCGGCAGGGCGTGGTATGGCACAGCATGGCATGACACGGCATGGTGTATGGTGTGGTATGGCAGGGAAGGGCTTGGCATGGCATGGCACGGCTCGGCAGGGTGTGATGTGGTGTGGTATGGCATGGCACAGCTCGGCATGGCTTGGAAGGGTGTGGTGATGGTGTGGTATGGCACGGCACGGCACGGCACGGTATATGGTGTGGTGTGGCAGGGAAGGGCTTGGCACGGCTCAGCACAGCTCAGCAGGGTGTGGTATGGCACAGCATGGCATGACACGGCATGGTGTATGGTGTGGTATGGCAGGGAAGGGCTTGGCATGGCATGGCACGGCTTGGCAGGGTGTGATGTGGTGTGGTATGGCACAGCACGGCACGGCACAGCACGGTATATGGTGTGGTGTGGCAGGGAAGGGCTTGGCATGGCATGGCACGGCTCGGCAGGGTGTGATGTGGTGTGGTATGGCACGGCACAGCTCGGCATGGCATGGTGTATGGTGTGGTATGGCAGGGAAGGGCTTGGCATGGCACGGCACGGTTCGGCAGGGTGTGATGTGGTGTGGTATGGCTCGGCACGGCTTGGCATGGCATGGTGTGTGGTGTGGTATGGCAGGGAAGGGCTCGGCACAGCATGGCAGGGCGCAGCCTGCAGCAGCCCCCGGGTGGGCGCCATGCACAGCTGACGCTCCCGGCCAGGCCGCGTGCGGGCACCCCGCTGTCACACACCAGTGCCACCCACACGGCCCGTGCCTGTGTCCCACGGGTGTCCTTCCCCCATGTCCCCCGCTCCTGTTCCCCTCGCCATGTCCCCTCCCCGTGTTCCCCCGCCGTGCCCCTCCTCGTGTCTGCCCATCGTGTCCCCTCGTCGCTCCCACCGGAACTACAACTCCCAGCAGCCCCAGCGCCCGCCGCGCTCCGCCATTGGCCGCCGCGGGGGCGCGCTGCGCCGGGCTCTCCATTGGCTGTCGCCGTGGCAACGGGCGGCGGGGGCGGGGCAGAGGCGGGGCCCAGGGCGGCCCCTCCCGGCGCCGCGGGTTTGTTTGCGGCCGCCCGGCGGCTGCCGGAGGGAGCGGAGTCCGGGCCCAATCTCGGTGGGACGGGCATGAGGAGCCGGGGATCGCGGAGCCGCCAGCGCCCCCCACCCGGGGTCGCTGCGTCGTGGACAGCGTCGCGGAGCCCGCCCTGAGGCGCCGGTCTCCCGGAGACGTCGCGCCGGACTCCGGTGACCCGCCGCCCGCCCCGTCCCGTCCCGCCGGGGCCGCCTGAGGGGGGGACCTGGGCTATGCGGTGGTGGCTGCGCGCCGCCGTCCTTAGCCTGCTCGCCGGAGCCGGCGCTGAGGGTAAGGGGCCGCCGTCCCGCCGGGCCGGGAGCCCGGGGCTGGGGCGGGAGCGGGCGCGATGCCGGCGGGGCCGGTCCGGCCGGTGCCGGGCCTCCGGGAGGCGGCGGGGATGGCACACGTGGTGCCGCGGAGGGGCCGGTGCGGCCGGTGCCGCCGGACGGGGGGTGTTGGGGGCGGGGGGGGGGGGGGGGGGAGGGCAGCAGGGTCCCGTCCCGCCGGTGGGGCTGACCCCCCTCCCGCCTCGGTCCCCGCAGGCAGCGGCCAGAGCGAGTCCCGGACCGTGGTGGGGCGAGTCGGGGAGAGCACGGTGCTGGGCTGCGACCTGCTGGACGCCCACGAAGCCCGTCCCCCCCTCTACGTGATCGAGTGGGTCCGCTTCGGCTTCGTCCTCCCCATCTTCATCAAGTTCGGGCTCTACTCGCCGCGGGTGGACCCGGAGTACATCGGTGAGTCCCGCGGCCGGGGCGGTTATGGGGTCCTGGGGGGTCACACGAGGTCCCCCTGGGCTGGCTCCGGTGTCCCATGTCCCTGCTCTCCTCGACAGGGCCCCAGCTGAGGGCCGCCACTGTCAGACTGCATTAATCACGCTCCCAGGGCGGTGGGGAAGCACAGGGCTCCGTCCAGCCCCGGGCAGCAGGAGGGGATGTTGTGGGGCTGGGGGGGGTCCCCATGGCAGGACAGAGTCCCCTCCTTGTGCAGCAGCTCCAGGGATGGCCAGAGCAGGAGGCACCGGGGACATGGGTACCCAGCTCGGCTGTGGGAGGGATCGCTGCCGGGACAGAGGGTGGGAGAAGCTCCCGTCATGCCGGTTATCGCTCCCATCGCTGTGGCCTCTGTGGCTGCCATCACTGTGGCTGCCAAGGCCTCCCCCAGCACCATCCGCTTGGGAATGGGGATGGCTGAGCACCCACCTGTGGGCACCGGGGCTGTACCATCTGCCGGTGACCGTACCGGCTCAGTACTGGGGTTGGTGACAGCAAGGTGCCCTGTGCCAGGGGCTGTGGACCCCCGGGCGCTGCCACTCCACCACCTTGGTCCACGCGGGTCGCTTGAAGGTTGAGCCTGGGGAAGGGATTTTGGCGAAGTCACTAATTGGCGGTGCTGGGCTGGCCGGGATTTGGAGCAAAGCTGTGCTGGGGAAGGTCTGCGGCGTGGGAGAGGGATAGTCTCCTCTTTACGGGATATTTAAAGTGAAGTGGTGGCAGACCTTGAGGGATCCCTGCGAGAGGGGTCCCAGCAAGCGTGGAGGTGAAGACAACGGGAGCATCCCTCGGGGATGGCTGGGGAGGAGGGAAGGGCTGGCAGCTGTGGCAGCGATGCACTGAAATCTTCCCACGGGACAGGGAGGGCTGGAGAGACGGATCCTGCCTGGGTCAGGAGCCTGCGCCCGCTGCCCAAACCGGCCCTTGCCAAAAAAATGTGCGTCAGGCCAAGGTTTGAGCCAACCCCTCTCCTGCCTGGCCATGGGCAGAGCGCTGCTGCCTTTCCCTGGCCTGCACAAACCGATTTTGGGGGAACGCCTCGGCTTTCCCGGCTGCCAGCCTGTACCTGGGAACACCTTGGCTCCGCAGCCAGCTCCGTGGGGCTGGCAGTGACACCAAACCCTCCGGTGACGATGAGGCACCTGCTTTGCTGGGGCTGGGCTTCTGTTACCTGAGCCCGGTGCTACCTGCGGGGGCCCCTCGGCTGCAGCAGCTCCGGTTACCCAGAAAGGGGCTGGCAGCGTCCTGCCCACGCTGCCCTCATCCCTGCCCGCTCCTGCCCGCGCTGCCCTCGGCCCTGGGAGCAGGTTGGGCCGCTGGGGATCAGCGCTGGGGGAAGGGGTCTGGTGGCTGTAATGAGGGCGAGGTGGGTGGGCAGGGGGGGCTGGCGGCTGTCACCATGGCAGCGGGGCGGCTTGTTTTCAATCCTCTGGGGGCTGGGAAGGGCTGGAGGGAAGGGGCCACAGGGTAAGGGCAAGGGCAGCCTCTCCTTCCAGCCCTTCCCAGACAGAGGAGATCAGGTGTCACCCCGCGGCCAGGGAGCCCCTGCTGTCACCCACGTGTCCCTCGTGGGGCAATTTGGAGCATCCTGGGGACAGGATGGCTCTTTGAGAGCTCTTGGGTCATTTGAGGAAACGGAGTCAGCTCTCCCCCAGGTGCCACCGTCCCCCACGGTGTTATGGACTGCTGTCCCCTGCCGCCAGCTGGCCTGGAGTGGGCTGGTGGTCCCTGGACGGGCCGCCTGCTCTGGCACCCCATTGCCGGCGGCGAGCACGGCGGCTGGGGCTGCAGCCCCCTTTGTGTCCCTCTGAATGACGGTTGCCAGGCACTGGGGGATGCTGGTCCGGAGGGCAGCGGCGGTTTTGTTATCGGCAGGGTGGTGGAAGAGGAGGAGGGGGCTGGGGCCGGCACGGGGGGATTAGGGGGAGGCTGGGGGCTGTCCCCAGGGCGCTCTGATCCCTTCCAAAGGGACCTTTGTTCCCTTCCTGCTGCTCCCGCCCGGTTTCTGGGGCTGCGAGCTGGCAGCTGCAGGCAGGGATGGGGTTTCCCGGAGCTCCCCGGCGCTGCCCCGCTTCCCAGGGCTTGTCGCAGGAGCCGGCTCTGGGATGAGTGGTGGGAGGACCCCTTGTCCCAGGGGATCTTTTGCCATCCAGCTGCTCCTGCCGCCCCCCAACTCACGTTTGAGGTTTGCCTGGTGTGTTGGATGCTGGAGCGCGGGATGCTGCCCCTGTCTGTCCCCAGCATCTGCCATGGGAGTGTCGGAGTGGTCCATGGGGAGAGGGGTGGGAGATGTAGGGGGGGGGGTCTGCAGTGGCTGGAAGAACCTCCGGGCGCTGTTGGGAAGGGTTTGTGTGTGTTTGTGTGCTGGGCTCGCACAGCACCGCGTGGCCCCAGTGCTCAGCGTGCCATCCTGTCCCTCAACCGCCTACTCCCTGTGCCCAAACCAGCCTGCCCGGCCCCCACCGCTCCTCTTCCTCGCCAGGCTCGTCTGGTGGGATGCAGCTTCCCACTGCCGGTGGCACCCGCGTGGTGCCCAGCCTGGGCTCCGGTGGCTCCAGCAATGGATGGGGACCACCCGTGACACCGAGCTCCTTGGTAGACCTGATGAGGGGTGTTTTGGGGGGGGGGGGGGTGGTGGTGTTGGCAAAAGTTGTTTTGTTGGAAACGCTTTGGGATGATGCCGTTCCCGGGGAGCTCTGGGATGTTGACGGGAGCATCGTGGGCGGCTCCAGTGCCTGCGGTGCTGCCACGGCCGTGGCCCTGCCGCGATGCGCTGTGAGCGAGTCCGTGTCCCCCAGGCAGTGGCACTCCTGGGGCTAAACCCTCGTCCCCAGCCTGGAGCAGCTCCGGGGTGGGGGGCACGTAGCCCCGGGGGTGCCGGGCGGTGGGTGCGCTGCCTGTGCACCCCGGCCGGGGCTGAGCCAATTGCCTGCTGCTGGCCTGAGCCGATTATGGCTCTGATAATAGCCCAGGGGATTAAAGAGCTGTGCTCGCTGTCGCTTTGCGCCCTTATCCTCCTCCTCATCAAAGAGGCCGTGGGGCGCGGGGACGCTGCCTGCTTGGGGCGAGGGCCCCCCTGGCCCGAGCGAGCCCCCCCCCCCCTTGCCGCTGTGCCCCTGGGGGGGGGTCTGTCACACTCGTGGCTGCGAGACGGGCAAGGGGTTCGGCTTGAGCCCTTCCCATGCCGCAGGGAGAGAGGATGGTGCGGGGGTGCCCGGGGCTTAGCAGGGCTCCTAAGGGTGAGACGGCCGGGGGGGGCTCCCCCGGGAAAGGGCAGCTGAGGCTGCAGGGGAATGGTCCCTGGAAGGCAAAGGGGGAGGGAGTTTGCTGGCAGCTCAAGGGGGTGGAGGGGCCAGCTCTTGCCCAGCTGCTGGGAGCGATGCTCTGGGTGCAGGGACCCCGTTACCGGGGGCTGGGAGGGGTCCCTGCCACAGCCACCCTACCTAGGGACGCGTGGCAGAGCCCACCGCCACGTTCTCCTCCAGTTTCCCCGAGAGCAGCAGGACGCGCGGTGCTAAATGTCGGTGTGACCAACCGCCGCCGCCGCGGCGTGGCTGCCCCCGCTTTTGTCCCGCGGCCGTTTCCAGCCCCCTGCGGCGCTGGCCGAGGCAGAAGCAGCCTGAGCGTGGCCCGGCCGCGCAGGCGGGCCCTGCTGCTGCCAAGTGGGGCAGTCGGCCCCGCTGCCCCGGGGAAGCCGCTGAGCCCACGGCGGGGACGAGCGTGGCGTGGGCAGGCGCCCCGGGGCGGCGGGTGACCTGGGGACACGGCTGCCCCCGAGCCGGCAGCGCTGGCCGTGACAGCAGCAGTGTGGCTGCGCAGGTCGCGTGCGGATCGAGGAAGGCGCCTCGCTGCGCATCGACCTCCTGCGCGCCGAGGACCAAGGCTGGTACGAGTGCCGTGTGCTCTTCCTCGACCGCCACAGCACCGACGCCGACTTCCAGAACGGCACCTGGATCCACCTCACCGTCAACGGTACCGGCTGATCCCACCCTCCGTCGCTGCCCTCCCCAGCACCGGCCAAGATCTGGGACTGGATGCACTGGTCTTCCAAGACCAGTTGAGCCAGACCTGGGGGTGTGAGGGTCTGGATTTGTCTTGACAGCACCCCCCGCCTTCCTGGAGACCCCCCCTGCCTTCGTGGAGGTGCGGGACCGGGACGCACTGAGCCTTACCTGCACGGCTGTCGGCAACCCCCAGCCTGTTGTCATCTGGAAGAGGAGCGACCTGGCTGTCCAGAGTGGGGACACAGTGCAGGTGAGGATGGCAAACCACCGGTTACCCCCCACCGTGACGCGTGTGTCCCCCCCCCTCCCACCTCAGCCAGGGTTTCGTGGGGCAGCCGGGCGTGCAGAGCAACGCGACTCCGCTTGGCTGGAGAGCGGGTGCCCATCCCCACAGTGGTGGCACCCACCTCCTGCCACCGGCCCTGCCCGCAGCGCCGTGTTCCTGAGGGTGTCCTGTCCCTTGGTGGCCGTGCCATGCACCCGGTGCCGTTGCAGGTGAGGAACGGGACGCTGAGCATCGCTGTCGTGGAACGCGCCAGCGCGGGCACCTACACCTGCCATGCTTCCAGCAAGGAGGGCACCATCACCCACACCACCCGTGTGCTCGTGCAGGGTAAGAGCGGGTGCTCTCCCAGCCCTGGACGCCCCACTGGGTGCTGCCGCCGGGTATGGGGGGGAGCCACGGCACGGGGGGTTGGTTTTGGGGCAGGTGCAGGTATGGCAGGTTTTGGGAGCAGCTGGGGCTGTCCCCGGTCCCTGTCCCTCACCATCCCCTCGCCCCACACTGCAGGGCCACCCGTCATTGTGGTGCCACCCCAGAATGTCACCGTCAACATCTCGCAAGATGCCTTTCTGGCGTGCCAGGCCGAGGCGTACCCGGGAAACCTCACCTACACCTGGTTCCAGGGCAGCACCAATGTCTTCCACCTCAGGTACAGCGGGGACGGGGATGGCACCATGGTGGCCGCGGGCTCCTGCTGGCGGTGCGTGGGCCAGGAGCCTGCTGTGGCCCTGCGGAGCCTGGATCTGAGCGCGATGGGCTGGCTGAGTGCGTGGTGAGGGGGATCGCTCATCCCAGGGCAGCGGGGACGGTCCTGGCCACGCCGCTCACCACTGTCCCCCCCCCTCCCCTCGCAGCCGCCTCCAACCTCGGGTCCGCGTCCTGGTGGACGGGAGCCTCTTGCTCCAGCGAACGACCCCGGATGATGCCGGCAAATACACCTGCATCCCCAGCAACGGGCTGTGGAAGCCACCGTCTGCCTCGGCCTTCGTCACAGTGCTGTGTAAGAGCCCCGCGGTCCCCTGTGAGCCCAGGCCATGCTGTCCCCAGCTCCGCTCAGGAAGGGGGTGCCCCTTCAGTTGCCATGGGGACCCCCTGCTGCCCTCACGCAGGCCCTGACACCCTGTTTGTCATCGCAGATCCGGCGCAGGTGACCGCCATGCGCCCGGAGACCCACCTGCCCAAGGGGATGCAGGGTGTGATCCGTTGCCCCACCAGGGCCAACCCCCCCCTGCTATCCGTCGTCTGGACGAGGGACGGGCGCCCGCTGGAGCTGGACAAGGTACGGCCGCTTGCGCCCTCCCCTGCCTTCCCACCCCAAGCCCCTCGTCCTGACCCCGCGTCCCCCTCTCCCAGCTCCCTGGCTGGTCCCTGAGACCGGACGGCTCCATCGTCATTGCGACGGGGAACGATGACGCGCTGGGAGTGTACGCGTGCACCCCGTACAACAGCTACGGCACCGCTGGCGAGTCCCAGCCCACCCGTGTCCTGCTGAAGGTGAGCCTGGGCGGTGGGCACGCTGCCCGAGCCCCCCTCGCCCTGCTGTGCCCAGCAGCCCGGGTGCCCTGCGTGCCCCTCGCCTTGCCCTGCTGTGGGTCTGTGCCCCGTCCCGCCTCCTGACGAGCCCCACAGCATGCCTGCCTGCTTTCCAGGACCCCCCCGCCTTCACGGTGCGCCCCAAGGAGGAATACTTCCAGGAGGTGGGCCGGGAGCTGGTCATCCCCTGCGCCGCCCACGGGGATCCCCCCCCAACCATCACCTGGATGAAGGTAGGAGCCGCGGCTCCGGGGAACCAACTGAGCCCTCTTGGGAGGTGGACGCCGCTTTTGGCTCCTGGGGCATCACTCCAGGACAGTCCCCGTGTCTGTGTCCCCACGGATGCTACAGGGTCACATCTCTCTGGTTCCTGCGGGAGAAGGGGCTCGGGGCATTTTGCCTCTAAGAAATCAGGGCAAAATCCTGCCCCTCGGTTCCTAAACCGGCCCCATGGGGGTGGGTGGGGTTGGCTGTGCCAGCCCTGGGTGGTCGCCCCCCATCAGCGTTGTCCGTGCCTTGCCGTGCAGGTGGGCAGCACGGGGAGGAGCGGTGCCCAGGTGGATGGGAACAGCAGCCTCGTCTTCCGCCCCCTCATCAAGGAGCAGCACGGGGTCTGGGAGTGCACAGCCACCAACCAGGTGGCCAGTGTTAGCACCGCCACCTCCGTCCACGTGCTGGGTGAGTTGTCGGTCCCCGGTGGGGAGATGCCGTGGGTGCTGGGGTGGAAAACGCCAGCCTCCCCGTGCTGGAAGGGATGGGAATACCCCTGCATGGCTGTTGTCCCACCTACCTGGTCTGATGGGTCTTCTCTCTGCTTCCCCCCACCAGGTACCAGTCCTCACGCTGTCACCAACGTCTCCGTGCTCCCGCTCCTGCTGGCAGCCAACATCTCCTGGGAGCCGGGCTTTGACGGGGGTTATTTCCAGAGGTTTAGCGTCTGGTACACACCGCTGTGAGTCCCCGTGGGCAGGCTCTGGTGTCCCACCCCCACCCCTCCGCCCCACCTCCGGACTCACAGGTCCCGCCATCCTCTCAGGGTGAAGCATCCGCCCCGGGCCCATCACGACTGGGTGTCGCTCTCGGTGCCGGTGGGGGCTCAGCACCTCTTGGTGGAGAATCTGCAGCCGGACATGAGCTACCAGTTCAGCGTCCTGGCCCAGAACAAGCTGGGCAGCGGCCCCTTCAGCCAGATCGTCACCTCCGTGCCCAGGGGTAAGAGGGGACCCGTGTGCTCCCCAAAGCAGCCCCCGTCCCCCCAGAGCCCTCAAACACATGGAGGCTCCTGTTCCTGCCCTGCTCTCCCCCTGCGTCACCTCCCACCCCAGCATCCCCTTTCTCCTCAGGCTTCCCAGTGACCACAGTGCCTCCGGAGCCGCCGGCCATGACCGTGCGCGTCTTCCTGTCCCCGCCGCAGGCTCTGACCGCCAACGAGACCGTGCGCGGGGTCCTGCTGCGGTGGGAGCCCCCGGCTCAGTTCTCGGTGGCGCTGAGCGGTTACGCGCTGGAGCTGCGGCAGGACAAGGGCGGTTGGGAGGTGCTGGACCGCTCCATCCCCAGCACCAAGACCCAGGTCCTGGTGCCAGGACTCATCAAGGTGGGAATCGGACCGGCCGCTCCCTGGCTGCGGGGGCAGTTCTGGGGGGCCGCAGGCAAGGGAGGGGGTCACATCTCCTCGCATCGCTGCTGCCCGGAGCTGGGACGTGTGGCGGTGCCACGGAGCTGCTCAGCTCCGTAGCCCTGTGGGCTGAGGCTTGGCTGGCCACCGTGCCAACAAGGCTAATGGCCCTTTGCTCCTCCAGGACGCCTTCTATGAGTTCCGACTGGTGGCCTTTGCTGGCAGCTACATCAGCGATCCCAGCAACACGGTGAACGTCTCCACAGCAGGTAAGGCCTGGGGGGGACAGAAACCGGAGATGCAAAGTGCCCGGCGTGGTCTGGGATCTTCCCAAACAGCGAGGTTTCTCGTCACGCTGCTCCCACCCCTGAGCATCCCGGCCGCAGCACCCAGAGCTGGGAACGCCATGGGAACCCCCGTCTCCATGTGCGGCTCTGGTGTGACTTTGGCCTTACGGAGACCATGGCGGGAGAGCTCCGCGCGGAGCATCCTGGCACGGAGGCAGAGCAGCCCCGAGGGGCGAGAAATGAGGTTTTGCTGTTAATTCCTGTGGTTCTGGCAACACGAGGGAGGCTGTGCCGGCGTGCTCCGCAGGTGACCGAGCCTCTGACGGTGTCTCCTCTCTGGCCTAGGCATGGAGGTGTATCCATCTCGCACCCAGCTGCCGGAGCTCCTGCCACAGCCGGTGCTGGCCGGGGTCATCGGGGGGATCTGCTTCCTCAGCGTGGCCGTCATCTTTAGCACCATGGCCGCCTGCATCATGAACCGCCGGCGAGCCGCGCGCGTCCAGAAGCGAAGGCAAGGTAGGAGCCGGCCGGATGGGTGCACGCGCCTGGATCCCGGGGTTCCCGGAGAGCTGGAAGCACAGGGCCCGGGTGCCCGGGGAGGGGACAGGCCAGCCCGGGGCTGGGGGACTCCCAGCGGCGGTCATAGGGCTGAGTTTGGGTGCTGCCGTCGCCTCATCATCACTTTGCGTTGCTCGCCGTGTGATTCCCCTTGTGTTCTCATGACCTTCCAGATCCACCACTCGTCTTCTCCCCCAGCAAGAAGCTTCCACCTCCACAGTAAGTCACGCCATGCCCACGCTCCCTCCCCATCCCGCTCCCTCCCTGTCTTGCTGCGCTCCCCATCGCTCACCCGCTGCTGGCTGGGGGCAGAGGGACAGTCTGAGGGGCAGCCACCCCCCCGCCACCACCGCTGGCCGCAGAGGGGGGGCATTAGGAACGGGGTGCTGGGGTTCCCCGGGGAGTTTGGGCTGAAGGAAGGATCAGAGAGCACAGGAGCAGGTCTGTCGAGCCCCGCAGCAGTGCTGCAGGGTCACGGTCCCTGCTGCCACGGTGCCCAGCACCCGCTCTCCTGGCACAGGGGACAGCCAGACAAGCCCGGAGCCGGGATGGAGGATGCTGCAGCGTCTCCCTTCTTCCTTACAGAAATTCTCGTGGCTCTGGTAGCCCAGACAGCACCGTGAAGCTGAAGCTGCAGCCGTCTCCCTACCGCAGCCTACGCCGGACGCTGCTGTGGGGCGAAAAAGCCGGCACCAGCCTGGGTCTCAGCATTGCCGGGGCCGGCTCGCGGTACGCCCTGTACGAGAGCCACGTTGGGGAGCACGTGCCCCTGGAGCGCATCTGCCGCGGCCCCGACGGACGCTTTGTGGTGGAGACCGACACGCGGCTGCAGGAGAGCGGCTTTGGGGAGCTGCCCTATGCCCAGCTGGAGACGCACCCCCCGGCGCCACAGCCCTACCTGCAGCTGCCCAAGGAGGAGGAAGAGGAGGAGGAGGAGCCCATCTGGCACAAGGGGGTCTCTCTGCGCCCCCGTCCCATGGGCCAAGCCGGTCGGGGAACCCGTGCCGCCGGCTACCGCCAGGGCCGCTACTTTGGCTACGGCAGCAGCAGCCCCGTGGACGAGGCGGCGGCGGCACTCTGCATCATCAACATCAGCCCCGTGGCCTCCGCCGCCGCCACCACCCTGCCTTACAGCACCCTGGAGGAGCTGCGCGACAGCCCCCCCAGCGCCGCACCCTGCCCCAGCCCTGCCAGTGCCCTGTGGGACTCGCTGCCCCTCGAGGGCTCCTCCCGGCACCCCCTGGGACCCCCAGGCATCCCCCAGGCCCAGCCTGGGGTGCAGTCGGCAGCCGGCCGCCCCCCCCGGCCCAGAGCGGGATCCTCCAGTACCTGAGCCTGCCCTTTTTCAAGGAGATGTGCGTCGATGGCGACTGGCCGCCCCCGGAGGAGTCGGCTGAGCCCAGCCGCGCCGGTGGCCAGCCAGACCCCGCCGACAGCCCCCCACCAGGGGCTGGGGGCTCCCCGCAGGGCGCGGGGCAGACACAGTGCCCGGACTGCAATGACACAAGTGCCAACGCCCCCTGCCCCCCGGCCCCCGCTTTCCTCAAGCCCCCCAAACTGCCGGTGGGTCCTGCCAAGGCCTCGCTGCCCGGCACCCCCGCCTGGCCTGACTCCCTCGGGGCTGCCCTGTGGCCCCCCCCCCCCCCCGGCTCACCCCAGGACTGAGGATGTGCCCCCCTCCAGCACCGTGGAGCCGCGGTGGCCACCGGGCCGGACGCCAGACCCCATGCCCCTAGAGAAGCTGCCACGGGGCAGTTTGACCAGCCAGAGCAGTGGCCGGGGCAGCGGCTCCTTCCTGCGGCCCCCCTCGCTGGCACCGCCCCTGGGGGGCAACTGCCTGGCCCCCCGCTTTGGGGAAGGGGGCAGCTGGCCCAGTGGAGGCTCAGCGGCGGAGGAGGGCAGGGCGAGGACGGATGCGGTGCTCGGCGGCACCGGGAAGAGGTGAGCCACGGGCAGGATGCCGGGGACGAGCCGGCTCATGCCGCGGCAGCTCCCAGCCTGGCCCGCGGGGGGGTCCTGGCATGGAGCTGCCGTGCTGCCTCCCCCCTCCTTTGGCATCCTGGGGACACCCTGCTATGGGGTCCCCGCCATCCTAGTCCTTGGGGACCACCCCAGCTCTCCCTGCAGCATCCCTGCCTGCCCCCCCCCCCCTTTGCAGCATCCCTGCCTGCCCCCCACCCCCTGCAGCTATCCCTGCTCCCCCCACCCCGGCAGCATCCCTGATTCCCCCCCCCCCTTGCAGTATCCCTGCCTGCCCCCCACCCCGGCAGCATCCCTGATCCCCCCCCTTGCAGCATCCCTGCCTGGTCCCCCCTGCATCCCTGCCCGTTCCCCCAGCAGCATCCCTGCCAGCGCCCCCCCCCCAACCCCGCAGCCCCGGGGGTGGCCGTGTGGGGACTGTCCTGACGCCCGTCCCCCGCAGGAGGAACACCTCGGTGGACGAGAACTACGAGTGGGACGCCGAGTTCGCCCTGGAATCCGACATCCTCCAGGCGCTGCAGCTCTACCGCAGCGGGGACCCGGCCCGACCCATCTCCACCATCGCCCTGCGCGACCTGGAGCGGCAGAGTGAGTGCAGACCCCCCCCCCCCAGGACTCCCCAACCGCCGTGGGGCTGTCCCCCACCCTTCCCAGGGCCAGGCCATGGGGAGAAGGGGGTGGCAGGGCCCTTTGGCACCCGTATCCCCGGGGGTGGCCCCGCGGGTGGGTGACGCAGCGGGGGCCGGACACGCGTCGTGTCTCCCCCGTAGAGCCCGGCGGCGGCTCCTCCCCGGTGAGCTCGGTGTCGGCGGAGGCGTTGGCGGCGGCGGGTGCCCACCCGCAACGCGGCACGGCCTTGCGCCAGGAGCTGGCGACGTCCCGGCGCCGCAGGGAGGTGACCCAGCAGCGGCGGCAGCGCCTGGACCCCCGCGGGTGCTGCGCCGAGCGCTTCGAGTTGGCCACCCTGCTCTAAGGGACCCCCCCCCCCCTCCCCGGGCAGAGAGCAGGATCTTGGGGTTGGAATAAAGAGGGGCGAGAGCAGGGATGGCTCCTGTGTGGCAGGGGGATGGGTGCCACCATCTTCCTCCCCCCCCCCCAAAAACCCTGGGGCACCCACCACCCCCGGCCCCAAGGCACACAGCCCCCCCGAGGTCCTGTCACTCCCCCCTACACACCCCCCCAACTACCCCGTCCCGGTGCTCCCTGCACCCCTGGGGGGCCCTCCCCATCGCCCCCCCTCCCCATCGCCCCCCTCTCCATACTCCCTGCATTTCCCCCCCCATATCCCATCTCCTCCTAATCCCACAGCATCCCCCCCCCCTCCATCTTCCCCGACCCCCTCCCGCCCCCCCATCTTCTCTGTCCCCAAGCTGTACATAGGCTCCCCCCCCCGTGTCCCCGTCATCCCCCCCCCCCCTCCCCCAAGAAGGGTCTCCCAGTCCCCCCTACCTCCTCTCGGTGTCCCCCTGCCTCCGCTGTGCCCCCCGTCCGCTCCCGCCTCCTCCCGGTATCCCCCCTAGAAGGGTCTCCGGCTGCTGTCCCCCCCCGTCCCGCTGTCCGTCCCCCCCATCCTGGTGTCCATCCCCCCCCAGAAGGGTCTCCCGGTGCCCCCCCCCCCCCCCAGAAGGTCTCCCGGCCCCCCCCCTCCCGCCGCCCCCCCACCCTCCCCGCGGGGCGGTCGCTGGCGGCGGCTCCGCGCGGGGCGGGGCGGGGCCCCGCGCGCCTCGTGCCCTTATATGGTCATGCCGCGGGAGCGCGTCACGGGGGCGGGGCCCCGGCCGCGCTACGTCATCGCCCCCGCCCCGCGCCGCGCCGGGGGTCGCCCCGTGGGTTCCGCCGCGGGTCACGGCGGGGCGACCCGGGATGTCCCCACGGCCACCCCCAGGCCCCCCCCCCCCCCCCCCCCCGCCTGTCAACCCGCCACGACCACCCGTGTCACCCCCCGCGTCACCGCCCCCGTGTCCCACCCTTCTGCCCGTCAGCGTCACCCCCCACCCGCCCGACGTCACATCGTGCCCCTGGGTCCTGCCCCGTGTCCCCTGGTCCCCCTCTGTCCCCCGCGTCAGTGCCACCCCTGTCCCCCAACGTCCCCCGCATCCCCCCAGCATCCTGCCCTGTGCCACCCCCTCACCTCCGTGTTGTCCCCAGCCCTTTCCCCGTGCCCTGGGGGTCCTGCCCTGTGCCACCCCTGGGGGTCCTGCCCCCTTATCGCCCCCACGCTGTCCCCAGGGGTCCTGTCCCCAAGTCACCCTCTCTTACCCGCTGCCCGCGTGACTCCAGGAGCCTGCCCCTGTCAGCGTTTTCCTGTCCTCTGTGTCACCCTGTGTCACCCCCATGGGACCTGTCCCCCTGTATCATCCCCCTCCTGCTCTCTGTCACCCTGGGCCTCCCCCCCGCCATGGGTCCTGCCCCCCTGTGTCACCCTTAAAGCTGTTGCTGTGGGACTTGTCACTGGGCCACCATCATCCTGTCACCCCTAACCCTACCCCCATTCCTGCACCTCCATGTCACCCCCTGACCTTGTCATCCCTGTCCTAGGGGCCACCCCTCCTTCCCCATGCCACGTGCCACTCCCCTGCCCTAGTCCCCTCATCCCTGTGTCCCCCAGCCACGCAGCCATGTCACCAAAGCCAGGGGAAACCCCACCAGAAATCCCCGGGGGACACCCGCAACGCAGGGCGGGGGGGAGCATGGGGGACACCGGGGATAACAGACAGCCTGCCACGTGGCACCCATGGGTGCAGGAGGGGCACTGACCACCACGGGGTGGGGGGGGGACACGCTCCACGGCTGGTCCCCAGCGTGATGGCAGCTGAGCTCCGTGGGACGGTGGCACCTCGGGCTGGCTCGGGAGGGTGGGTGCAGAGCCCTGGGTGGATTTTGGGTGCTGAGGGGTGGGTGGGGTGGCGGGGACACTATGGCAGTGGCTCTGCCACCCATTCCGGAGGCGGCCGGTGGCTTCGGGCCGAGGTTTTGTTTGTTGTTTTGGTCGCGCTTCCCATGGAGACGGGACTTGTGCAAGCGCCATCGTCCCTCCCTGCGCCGCCAGGGACACGGCGGGTGCTGGGGCGGCCGTGTCCCTGCAGGGCCCGCAGCCCCTGCGCTGTCCCCCTGCCACCGTGGTGAGGCCCTGGTGGTCCCTGCCGCCGTGGTGACCGTGCCCCCTGCTACCACAGCTGCGCCCTGTCACCATCACAGCGTTGTCCCCCCGCTGCCACCATGCTGGTGGTCTCCACCATGGTCATCCCAGGCCCCGTATCCCGCTGCCACTGTGGCCACCCTGTCCCCACCAAAACCCTGATGTCCCTCAAACACTGTGTGGCCAGTCTGTCCCCACCACGGCCGCTCTGTCCTCTGCCACCGCAGCCACCCTGTCCCCACCACAACCACCCCGTCCCCACCTGGGCCACCACAGCCATCCTCTGGTCACCACAACCCACGTGTCCCCCTGCCACCGCGGCCACCCTGTCCCCCCCCAAAGCCCCAACGTCCCCCAACCGTCGCGGCTGCCTCGTCCCCACCGCAGCCCCGATGTCCCCACGCAGCCCCAATGTCCCCCTGCCACCACGACCCCCCAATGCCCCCCCACCACCACCACCACGGTCCCCATCCCGCGGGGCCGGGCGGGGCGGGGCCGCCCCCGGGGCGCGGTGGTGGCGGGGCAGCCCTGGCCCCGGCCCGGCGGACCCGCCCCGGGAGCGGGCGGTACCGGGCCGCCCCCGGCCGCGCTGACATCAGCCGTGAAAAGGGCGCGGGCGGCGGCATCCGCCACTTGCCGCACCGGGACCGCGGGACCCGCAGGTAGCGAGGGGGGAAAGGGGGGGGACATACACACCCCCCGGGTACCGGGCAGCGCCCGCGGGCACCGGGCGGCAGGTGGGGACCGGGGAGCGGGATGGAGATGGGCACCGGGATGGGACCCTGCCCTAAAATGGCCGGGACGGCGTTGCCCCCGGGGGCCCGGAGCGGGACCGGTGATACCCCCCCCCCCCCCACCCCCCCGCCGGGGTAACGGCTCCGGGCAGGGCCGGGCGCGGCGCCCGCGGAGCCGCCGGGACACGCGGCCGCGCCCGGGAAGCGGGACCCGGGTGCGGCTTCCGGCCCCGCCGCCCCGGGGGTGTCCGTCCCCGTCGTGTCCCCCCCCCGCGCCGCCGCCGACCCTCCGAGCTGGCACAACGGCCCGGCCGAGCCCCGGTCCCCTCCCCGCCGGCCCCGTGTCCCAACCGAGCTGGGTCCGGTCCCCTCCCCGGTGCCCCCCCCCCCCCCCCGGCCCCGGTGCCGGCGGGGTCCCCAGGGTGGTCCTGTCCCCTATGGTCGCCTACCCCTGCAGACCCCTGCGGGTCCCAGAACGGCGGGGTCCCAGCCGGGGGTCCCCTCCCCGCCGGCCCCGGGGGTCTATGGGGACCCCGGGGTGGCCGCGCCCTGGGGGCGGTCCCCTCCCTGCTGGCACTGGGGGGGGGTGGGTCTATGGGGTCCCCCATAGGGTGGCTTGGTCCCAGCTGGGCTGGGGATGGCCCCCTCCCTGCCGGCCCTACGGGGACCCCGGGGTGGCTGCATCCCCGCCGGGGTCCGCCCCCCCGCTGCCCCCGGGATGCCTGGAGGGTCCCCGGGGTGGCCGTTCCCCGCCACGGTCCCCTCCCCGCTGTCCCGGGGGCTGCTATGGGGGTGGGTGGGTGGGGGGGGAGGGAGGTGTAGGGGAGATGGGGGGGTGCAGTCCCCTCCCGCGGAGTCCCGGCGGGGCTGGGCTGGGTCCGGCCCCCCCCCCCCCCCCCCCCCCCCCGCCCCGCTCCCGGCTGGGCAAGCCCCAGCTGCGCCGGGAAATCAGCCCCGGCTGCACCAATTTCAGCTCCTCTTTGTTTCCCAACCGGTTTGGCCCCCGGCCGGCCGCTCCCCGCGCCCCGGGGGGGGGGGGGGGGGGGTGGCCGGATCCCTCCCTGCGGGGGCTGCCCGCTCCCCAGCGCTGGCCCCGGCAGGCCCTACGGTGGCCAGTGGCTTGCGGGGGGATGCTGTGCTAGCCCAGGGGGGTTGTGGGGTGGCCGCAGCGCTGAGGCTTCGCACGCCGGCTTCCCCGGGGTGGCGGGGGGGGGAGGCTCGGGGTTGGTTTTCCTCCTGTCCTGATAAGCCGGGGTGGCTCGTCCCCTGCCTGCTCCTGGTGACAGGAGCCCCGGGGGTGTGACGGGTCCCAAACCCAGCCTGGTCCCGTGTGTCCCCCCCCCCGGCATGGGCTCAGTTACCCCAGGCCGGCAGCTGCCACATGTCCCCAGCTGGGGCGGAGGCACCCGCACCCCTGGGGGAGCAGCACGTGCTGCGTGTCCCCCAAATGCCGGGGGTGCAGGACTGGCGCTGGAGGCCGTGCACGGCCCAGGGACACTCACGTGCCTGTCACTGGTGGGCAGAGGGGGTCCAGACCACCCTGGCTCCATGGCTGGTCCCCGCACATCCCCCCCGTAGGCACCTGCACAACCTCCATCCTCCCCAGTACGGGTGGCACCGGCTCCGATGGCACCTTGGCAAGGGCAGTGCTTGCCCACGGAGCCCACTGGGTCCGGCTCCCTGCCGGGGGTGGGGGCACCTCTGCCGGCGGCCCTGGGCCCCGCGCTCCCATAGCCGGTCCCGGATCTGGCACCCGGCCCGAGCAAACGGGCGAGATCTGCAAACAAGCTTCGACCGGCAGCGGGCGCCTGCCAAGTCCGTGCCGGGACAGGGATGCTCAGGGCAGGGGGTGCCCCCACCCCAGCACGGAGGGGCCGCGGCGCTGCCCACCCTGCCCAGGGCCAAATCACCCCCTCACCCTCGGGTGGGCACGGACCCGGTGCCCGCTGCTGGCCAACGGGGCAGGAAGCCGTAAGGGCAGGGCAGCGGCTGGCACCGGTGATAAGGCTCAGCGCCGGACGTCCAGGCAGCTCGGCTGGGCAGGATGGGGCTGTGCCACGCTGCTGGGGAGCAGCCACCATGCCTGCTGTCCCCTGCTGTCCCCAACCACCGCAGCGTGGGCAGGGGGCTGTGCTGGATTCCCTGCTGCCACCGGAACCGCTGACGGGGGTCCGATCTCTGCAGACCGCCCCCCCTTCCCCGCCGTCAACATGGCAAACCGGGGACCATCGTACGGCCTGAGCCGGGAGGTGCAGCAGAAGATCGACCGTCAGTACGACCCCGAGCTGGAGCAGATCCTGGTGCGGTGGATCCTGGCACAGTGCGGCGGCGACGTCGCGCAGCCGGCGCCCGGCAGGGACGGCTTCCAGCAGTGGCTGAAGGACGGCACCGTGAGTACCCCCGGGGCCGGCCGGGGCGTGGGGGGGCGGGTCACCGCGCCGTGCCGCCTGACCCCCGTCTCCATCCCGGCCAGGTGCTGTGCCGGCTCATCAACAGCCTGCACCCGCGGGGCCAGAGCCCGGTGGCCAAGATCCAGGCGTCCGCCATGGCCTTCAAGCAGATGGAGCAGATCTCGCAGTTCCTGCAGGCGGCCGAGCGTTACGGCATCGCCGCCACCGACATCTTCCAGACCGTCGACCTCTGGGAAGGTGAGCGGCTGGGTGGGCGCGGGGGCCGGGGCCGCCTGGGGCCGGGGCTGAGCCCGCCTGGGGTCTTGCAGGGAAGAACATGGCGTGCGTGCAGAGAACCCTGATGAACCTGGGCAGCCTGGCGGTGGCCAAGGGCGACGGGCTCTTCGTGGGAGACCCCAACTGGTTCCCCAAGTAGGTGGTGGGTGCTGGGGGGGGGGGGGGGCGGTGGGGGTCCCTGGGGGAGGCTGACACCCGCGTGCCCGCAGGAAGTCGCAGGAGAACCGGCGCGTCTTCTCGGAGGACAAGCTGAAGGAGGGACAGAGCGTCATCGGGCTGCAGATGGGCACCAACCGGGGCGCCTCGCAGGCCGGCATGACGGGCTACGGCATGCCCCGCCAGATCCTCTGAGCACCCGCACCCCCCCCCCGCCCCCGGCACGGCCCCCCCCTCCCCTCCCCCCCCCCGGGGCCGGCCCCCAAACTGCCTTAACACCCCTCCCTCCTTTTCCTGCCGCGGACCAGCCGGGTGCCCCCCACCCAGGCACCCGCCCCCCTGCCAGTATTTCCAGGACCAAAGTCTTTTTTTTTTTTTTTTTATTATTATTATTATTTTGCTGGGCGGGGGGCGGTGGGGGGGGTTGCCCTCCCTCCCCACCGTGCCCACTCCCCCCCCCCACCCTCTCAGTGCCTTGGGGGCCACAGTGCCCCCCCCAGCCCCACCACTGTGCTGGGGGGGGCAGGCGGCCCCCCCCCCCCCCCCCCCCGCCCCAATAAACGGCTCTTCTTCTACCCAGGCCTGGGCGGTTGTGATGGGGGGGGTCTGGGGGGGCAGCTCTATGGGGGGGGGGGGGGGTCTGGGGGGGCAGCTCTATGGGAGGGGGGGCTCCCCCCAGGGCAGGAGGCCCCCGGGTGAGGAGAGACCCCCGGGGGGGGGGGTGGGGGGGTGGGATGTGGGGCCCCCCCCAGCCTCGCACCACACCATGGTGGCAGCTGGGCCATGTGGAGGGGCGGGGCTGGGGTGAAGGGGCGGGGCCAAGGCCGAGGGGGCGGGGCCATGGTTGTGGGTGGGGGTGTGAAGGGGCGGGGCCATGTATATAGGCAGGGCATGGCTGTGGGCAGGGCTATGATGGGAGGCCATGGTTGTGGGCGGGGCTGTGAGGGGGCGTGGCCATGGCTACAGGCGGGGCTGCGTTGGGCGTGGCCATGTCTGCGAGGGGCGGGGCCATGGCTGTGGGCGGGGCTGCGGGGGGGGCGTGTTCTTGACTGTGAGGTGCGGGGCCAATGTGGGCGTGGCCATGACTGTGGGCGGGGCCATTCCCCCCGCGGTGTGGGTGTAGGGTGCGGCTGGAGGGCGTGGCCGGGCGGGGGGACACGGGTGTGGCCCCCCCCACGTGACACCCCCTCCCACCGCCCCGCGCGGCCCCGCCCCCGCGCGCGCGGCCGTTGCTAAGGGAACGGCGGGGGGGGGGGACGTTGCCATGGCGACCGTGTGCGCCGCCGCCGCGGGATGGTGAGAGCGGCCCGTCCCGGCGCACCGGGCCCCGCGGGACCCCCTCAACCCCGCCGGGACCCCCCCCCCTTACAGCCGGGACCGGCGGAGGGCCCGCAGCCCCGCGGTGGACGAGTCGTTGTTCGGCGAGAGCCGGGTAAGGGGCGCCGCCGGTCCTCCGTACCGGGGGTGGAGGGGGGGGTAGGCCGCGACCTCTCCGGGAGGTTCCCGGTGCTCACACCGCCTCTGCCGGGCCTCATCCCACCCGTCACGGAGGCTCTTCACCATGTTCCCTCCATGGTCCCCCTTCTCCCAACCCGCCGGGCCGGGGGACGCCGTTGCCAGCCCTCCCCGGGCCCTGCTCCCCAGGCCCGACGTTCCAGAAGGGCACGAAATCCACCCCCCACCCCCCCCACGCCCGGAGGTGCCTCCATCCCCCTCCACACCCTGGAGAGTGATTAGTTTAATTAGCGAAGGCGTCTCAGGAGTTGAGACACCCCGGTAAAGGAGAGGAGCCGGCGTTAACGGGGCCCGTACGTTAGCTAGGGGTTATTCCCTGTGGGATCGAGTCCTCGGAGCAGGGGTTGGAAGCTTCCAGAGCAGCTGGTTGCCAACATATTTCATCAGGGAGCGAGGGAATCGGTCCCCTTGGAGACGGCGGCGGAGCTGCAGCCGGGTCTCCGACCTCCTGGCCGGATGCTCCCGGCCGTTGGGAGCGGAGATAAACAACCCCCGGCAGCTCCTTCCCCTCCGCTGCCGTAAGGAAAAGGCTCGTTTCCTCCGCGCTCGTCCCTGGGCTGTCCCCGGCTCCTCCCGAGGACGGCGTTTTTCCAGGCGAGGTGGCCGGGGAGGTGGCGTTTTGGATGTGCTTCTTCCCCCCCCCCACTCCCTTGACGGGCTCTCCCCAGGGCGGGTTGGGTTTATGGCTGCGGCCGTTGGCTCTCCCCACCCTCGGTGGCGTCTCCGACACAGATCGAGGTACAAGGGCCAGGCAGAATTTGTCCCATCTCACCCTCGCCATCTCTTTGGCCGATAAAAGGCGTGATGGAAGGCCGGGGATATCTCCGGGGGTGGTCGGAGATATCTCCGGGGGTGTCCGCGGCGAGGGGACCACGCTGCCTTCGAGGCACTCATCCCTCTGCCGGAGTTGGGGGGCGGAGAACGTTTGCGGCTGTAATTTCCTCTCCTGGATCTTATCGCCTGAAACAAATCTGCCCGACGAGACTTGCCAAAACCCCTTGGTTTTTTTCAGAAAAGGGAAAGGAAGCGTGTAATGGCGATCACCTCCGCTCCCAGCCGGCGGCCGTGCCGAGGGTTTGGGAGCGGGTCTGTGTGCCTCGGACGCCCCGCAAAGCCGAGCAGCCCCGGGGCAGGTTTACGATCTGTTATCGCCAAGGCCTTCAAGGCGGTTAGATAAAAAATGTCGTAACACTCATCTGGATGTTAATTGACTTCCCCGAGATTAATCCAGGTCTAGTCTCAGGAGTTCTCCTGGCTTCGGGGACAACGTGCGAGCTGGCTGAGGTGCATAGCACTATTATCTTTGTTTGCAAGGGTGTTTTAGTGCCAAACCCTTTAATTCAACAGCTCGCGCTTGGGGCCCCGTGGTGGCTGGGAAGCCGCTCCGGTACCTACCGTGCTGGGCTGCGGCAGAACCCGTGGTTTGGGGTCAGCAACCCCATAAAAAGGAAATATGGCAGGGCTGTAAAATGGAAATATTGCCGGCAGCAAGTTCCCGGGGATCCGCTCAGCACCCGGCCGGCTGGAGGATTCCTTCCAGCGGTCGCGTAGGGTTGTAAAGCTGAACTAGTAAATAGAAATACAAGGGGAAACCACGCATCTGCGTGTGTCAGAACAGCTCTCGTGGTTCCCTCACCCGGGGGAGGGTTTGCTGGGACGCCAGCGCCGCGGCTGGGCTCAGGGAAGCCGAACCTGGGGCTGACCCGGGTCTCCTGGCCGGGGAACCGTCCCGCTGGGCTGCCGGAGGTTTGCTCCGCAGACACCGGTGCCTGCTCCCAAAAATGCTCTTTCCCACGGGATTGTCAGCGGCTTTGCCGGGGGTGGATGAGATTCCCATTCCTGTCTCTCTCAGAGACCCTGCGGCCGGGTCGGAGGCTCCGTGGGGCAGCCCCACGCATGTTTGGGACATCCTTTGGCTGCTCCCACCCCCTCGGGGGGCTCCCAGCACCCACCCTGGCCTGGGGGTGAGGAGTGAGGTCCCCAAGTCACCCCCCCCCAACCGGGGGACCTTCACTAGGTGGCAGTCTCGGCTCGAGCAAAGGGACTGGCACCAGTGCAGGCTGTACTGGGAGGACTGGTTTCTGCCCAGTGTCGCCTGCCGGTTGATTTTGTGATTGCCCTGCAAGGCCAGACCTGGAGCTGTCCCCGTCCCACCCCCCTCTGCCACCTCCTCAGGACCCCCCTGCCAGCCCCCAGCGAGTTTGGGTCAGTTTGGGGGTTTTTTCCCTGGGTCCATGGGGCTCAGCAGGACGAAGGTGCCAGTGGCCACAGGGTGAGCGGGGCAGGGCTACCATCAGCTCAAGGTGGCCAAGATGATGCTTGAGCATCAGCTCGTCCTTTACCTCACATCTGTGTGTGAGACTGATGCACGGATTATTTTTTTCTAATAGTAAAAACCAGTGCTCTAGGGATATTTTTGGTTCTCCCCATGTCCCAGAAAAACCCTTCCTGCACCCAGACTTTGCTGGTTTGGGCAGTGCAAGAGGGTTTTTGTCATCCTGAGCTCACGGGCCCTCTCGTGCCCAGGAGCCGAGGGGCAGAGAGCCGGGCATGGAGAGGGGGATGGGGAGGACCCATAGGAAACGCCATCCTTTCTTGCAGAGCTTGCAGCACTCACGCTCCGGCAGCCCCCTGGTGATCCTTCAGGATGCGCAAACTGCTCCCAAAGCGTCGCCCGCTGGCGAGCGCAAGCCCGAGACCATCCGGCTCATCACCAAGGACTTCATCCGCCACCTCGTGTAAGTCTGAGCCCGGCTGGCGGCTCCCAGGGGCTTTCGGGGCCCCTTTGCGTCTGTCACAGCACCCTCTCGGAGCTTCTCGTGCTGTTTGCCGGGACATCTCCGGGGGGGAGGAGGGATGGGCTCCCATCAGCCTGGCTTGGGCAGCGACGGAGCCGGCAAGCGCTGAGCGCTGGGCGTTTTACACAGGCACTGAATCATCACCAGAAGCGCTGAAAAGCAACGTAAAACTTCCACAGCCAGAAAAGCTCCTTCTGGGACTAACACACACACCCCCCACACACACACACACACCTCCGACCTCATCACGTAGCAAACGCTGCTGCCTGCGCTCCGATACCCAAAACCCCCATGTGGAAAAGGCAGTGGAGTGTTGGGAGCACACCGTTTCTCTGCAGGGGTGTTTTATAAGCAAGGCTGAACTGTAAGAACCCCGGCCCTAATTACTACGCTCGTTAAAAGCCTGCAGCACATAGACGAGAATAGGGCTATTAGCCCAATTTAACCTCATTTTCACCTCCCTAAATTTTCCTTGTAGTTGCGCTGGTGCGAGGTTCGTCTTTTGCTTCCTGTTTTGAACCTTCCGCCTAATGCCCTTAACGCCCCGGAAAACATGCCAGCCGCCTCACGGACGGTCGGGGTTGGGGTTTTGGGGGGAGCGAGAAGGCGCAGAGACACCGGTTCAGGCTTTCGCGGCTGGTTTTATGAGACTCACGTTTTTATTTGACCCAGCGCCCCGAGCCGAGGGCCAATTTGCAGCTGTGTCTCACGGCCGCCGCTCCATCCGAAGCCGATGGAAACTGTTTGTGCTGCTTTCATTCCTGAAAATCAGGCCTTAGACATCCCAGGCTGGTCACCCAAACACTGGGAACGACTGGGCCAGTGTATTATTACATTTATTAGTGCCGTTGTGACCATTAGCCATTCTTTAAAGCGTCCTGGAATCCGATGCTGTGATGCGGCTCTCCAGCGATCATTATGCAGGTATCTGTTCATATTCACGAGGGTGGATGAAAGGTGACACACAATAATAATGAGTAAATTCTTAGTCCCGAACATCTTCAAAGTGCTCTATGCATTTGGTTAATACACGCTTCTACGCCACACGCGTCACCATGGTATCTGAGTAATACCAAGAGTAATTAACTCCTTACAGGACTTACAGGCTGCTACTGGAAAACAGCCCTGTGTTATTATCCGCATTTTTACAAGTGGGGAAATGGGGGCACCGAGAGCTTCGGTGATTTCCTCTAAGCCACAGGGTTGAGTCACGGGCAGGAGTCGGTGGCGGCAGGAGGGAACCTTCTGCGCTCCTTTGTCCGGGCAGCTCCGCGTTTCCTCGTCTCGTGCCCGCTGGATTCCCGGGGCGAGCGGAGCCGATGCCGAACTGTGTGGATCTGGAGCCCGAGCGGGCTGGGTGTCATTAAACAGAGTGAGAAAGCAGCTTCTGCTCCCCGCAATCTGGCCGCAGGAGCAGCGACAGTCAGTCTTGGCGGGGGGGAGGAAACAGGGATGAGCAGTGTGTCCCGCTGGAAAAAGGTCAAGGCACTGGTCAAAATTTTCCCAAACGAGGGCTGGGAAAGTCACGTGGGAATGAGATGCTTTTAGCATTTTATTTATTGGGGCTGACTGGGAATGTCTGGGGGGTTTTCCCAGGAGGGCCCTGGCCACCCCGCCGAGCATCCCGTCATCCCCCCGCATGCATCACAGCGCGGACACGCTTTCACCGCGCTTTCTCTTTCGTCCTCCCCCAAGTTGGGTCCCTCTCCGGCCCCGGTGCTTCCTGCATCACTCTGGGGTGACTCCGGGGTGACTCCGAGGTTCCTGGGCAGACCCGGCAGGTCCCACATCCCTGCGGAGAAGGGACCGGGGAGCTGTTGGAGGCTCGGTGCCGCTCACCTCTTTCTCTCCCTGTGCCCAGCGTCCCCGCGGAGAACCCAGCAGCGTCCCTCGTTATGGGGCAGGAGGATTTCCAGCGCATCAAAGCGGCAGCCCGAGTCCTGACCAAGGAGGAGCGCGAGGCCAAGCTGGCAGCCCTCAAAGCAGAGAAGGAAGCCGCTCTCGTAGGCATTTTTTCCCCCCTTGTCCCGTCTTTCCCTGCTCGCTGGCAGCTCCTGGGCCATGGGTGGAGGTGGGTGCACCTGGGGAGAGCCATCCTTGTGGGTCAGAGATGCTCCAGCTCCAGAGGCCACCGCCTTACTCCCTTTTTCACCCCCGTTTTGCTGCGCCCATCACTGCTGGGGCAGGGAGGCAGCTCGGCCGCGTGTCTTCTCCCATCCCCATCCCAGAAAGGGCTGTGCAGGAGCCCTGGGTTTGCCCAGTCCATGGGTGAGGAAGGAATCCCACCCTGGTTTCCCCCCTCCCCAGCCCACGGTGAGCCGCGACGAAGCCCCTCTGCTGCATTCCTGCCGCCCCTTCCCAAGGGAGTGGGGGGTCTGAGGAGCCGGCCGTGCCCCTGGATCTCCCCGGGGAGGGCGTCCGGCTCTCGGCAGCCCTGCCTGATCCCGCAGGAGGCCGTCAGCAAGCGCAAGAGCGCGGCCAAGGAAAAGGCCGCGCTGCAGCAGCAGACGGGGCAGCTGAGCGAGCTGGAGGAGGAGGCGCGGGAGCGAGCCCAGAACCTGCTGCAGCGGGCCAACAGGATGCGCATGGAGCAGGAGGACGAGATCAAGGAGTTCAGCGAGGTAGGGAGAAGACGGCGGCTCCCCAGCATCACCTGGCACCGCAGGACCGAGCTGCTCGCTCCGACGGGCCGCTGTGAGCTCCCGTGAGATTAACCGAGCCACTCTAGACCTAAACCCTCCTCTACTTGCAACCCAGGATCTTCCTCTCCTTCCCTTTTCCCCCTCGTCCGTGTGTCTGTCCCTGCTGCCGCTGCCCCGGCTGGCTCGGAGACCAGGGAGACCTGTTGTCCCCACAGCTGATCCTTGGCGCCAAGTGCCACATGATCCGGGACACGCAGCTCCTGGAGAAGCAGCTCATCGCGAAAGAGCTGGAGGAAGAAGAGAAGCGCTTGGCCACCATGATGGAGGTGGAGAGGAAAAAGGCCGAAGACGTGCGGGAGGAGCTGGAGCGCAGGAGAAGGCAGGAGCTGATCAGGTTTGCAGAAGGCTCCCTTTTCCCCGTGGAGGCATCCCGTCCCCTTCCCAGACTTTTTGCCAGAGCTGGGATAACTCCCAGCTTCACGCCACAGCATCTCTCCCGGTCACCACCGCTGGACCGGGCAGCACGAGGCAGCAGACGGATGTCTGTGCCGGAATTTCCGCTTCTGGGAGCGGGACGGAGCCGGAGGGAACGCTTCCGCTCTCTTCTTTGCAGAGGGAGGCAGGAGATCGTGAAGCAGATGGAGCAGAACGCGGAGGAGCGGGCTATGAGAGCCGAGCAGCGGGACCAGGAGGCTCAGGAGATGCTGGCGTACCTGGAGAAGTTGAAGATGGAGGACCTGAAGGTGCCACCAGTGACCTGCTGGGGAGCAGGGTGGGGACAGAGTTAGATTTTCACCTTCTTGGAAGGGTGACCCAGCGCTGGGTTAAGCCAGACTTGATGTGTGGAGACAACAGGCGTCAGGATTGAAGCTCTGGTCTCTTGGGGAAGTTGAGGCATCCTCAGAAAGTGCTGCCGTGCCCGGGGGAAGGCAGACTTGGAGGAGCTCGGACCCTCCGCGTCGTTTCAGGACTTGGAGCGGAGACAGGAGCAGCAGAAGAAAATCCAGGCGGAGATTAAACGCGTCAATGACGAGAACCAGAGGTTGAAGGAGGAGCAGCGGGAGCAGGAGAGGATGGCGGACGAGCGGGTGCTCGAGTACCAGAGGCAGAAAATGGTAAGAGGACGGCGTGTGACCCTGGCACGGGCCCAGCGGTGCCAGCACAGGTGCCGCGGGAGCTGCCGCGCCGCTCTTGTCCCACGCAGGAGCGGGAGGCCGAGTTTGAAGCTGAGCAGGAGAAAATCCGTCGGGAGAAGGAGAAGGAGATGGCGCGCTTGAGGGCCATGCAAGAGAGGGCCCAGGACCACCAGGCAGAGCAGGTGAGCGGCTGACGGGCCACGGGCTCGCTCGCCACCTTCCCTGTCACCCCCCCCGGCGAAACGGAAGCTCCCCTGGATGTGGTGGGTCTGGACCAGCACCTGGAGCCGGGTGAGGTCCTCCAGCAGCGCTGACCGTGGCACAGGGGCAAAACCACCGGCAAGCTCTTCCTTGCCACCCCCCTGGGCACGGGAAGCCCTCCGCGTCCCCTCCAGTGTCACCAATGTCCCGTCCCGTCCCGTCCCGTCCCCCCCCACACCGTGCTTCGGCAGGACGCGCTGAGGGCCAAGCGCAGCCAGGAGGCTGCCGAGCGAGAATGGCGGCGCAAGGAGAAGGAGGCGGCGCGGCGCAAAGCCGAGTTGGAGCAGATGCTGAAGCAGAGCCGGCTGGAGCAGATGGCCCAGCGGGAGCACGGCATGGCCGTGCAGGCGCAGCAGGACCGACACGAGTTCGAGAGGATCCTCAGGTGAAGCAGGGGGGGGACACACGACGGTGCTGGGAGCTCGCCGGAGAGATGGAGGGACCCTGCCCTGCGAAACAGGGCTGAGAGATGGGTGACACGGTGGCAGGGGGGCTACCACGGGGGCTTCCAGTGACAAGTTGGCATAATCGGTGGCTCCGGTGCTGGCCGAAGCCCCCGCAGGTGGGTTATCAGCATCTACAGGGGCTGGAGCCCCCTTTCGCCTGCCCCCGTCCCTCCCGCAGGGTCCAGCAGGAGCAGATGGAGAAGGAGAAGGAGGAGGAGGCACGGAGGGCAGGTCGGCAGCTCGCCCACGCCAACGATGTCCGGCGCCAGATGCGGGAGCGTCAGCAGCAGCTGGCACGGGAGCGGGTGGCCGCCTTCGAGGAGTGCCGGCGGCTGGAGGAGGAGGCTCGCCAGCGCAGCCAACGCATCGCCCAGTTCAAGCAGCAGAAGATGCGGGAGCTCAGGTGACGTGCTGCCGCTGGCCGCGTACCTCCCCGGCCCCCCGGCACGTCCTTCCTGCCTTCCCACCATCTCCTGGCCCCTGGGCCACCTCACGGGTTCTTTGGCATCTTCATCCACCGGGATCCGCTCCGGGGGAGCTAAAGCTCAGCTCCGGCGTAGCACAAGGTGCCCAATGAGTTTTTTTTTCCCTCCGCAGAGCTTCCGGCATCCCCGAGAAATACTGCGCCCAGGTGGAGCGGAGGGCCCTGCACCGAGCGAGCGCAGCCCCCGGCCAGGCTCAGCCCCAGGAGGAGCAGAGCTCCGGGTCCCCGGCGACTTAGGGCTTTCCATTTTCTTAGGCTGAGTTTTTTACCAACAGAGATGTTTTATAGAGCAGACGGTGTCTTTCACCCTTCTCTTCTTTTGGATTTGCGGGCCAGGAGCTGCCCCTTGAGGCTGGGGTAGCCCCAAGGTTCATCATCCGACCTCCCCGGGACAGAGATCACCCCTTGCCCATCTCCTCCAGGAGAGAGATGTCCGAGGTGGCCCTCGTCCTCGGAGGGGCCAGGAGTGTCCCCAAGCCCCTCGGCACAGCTTGGTGTCACCACCAAAGCAGCTCGGGTGTTCCCAGCCTGCGGGGGGGGGCGCTGAGGTAGGGTCCCCATGAGCCGGGCGGGCTCTTCTCCGCGCACACACAGCCCTGGCAGTGCCACCTTCTCACCGAGGTGTCACCTCCGGGCCCTGCGGGCAGCGGCCTTCTTTCAGGGGCAAAGCAAAAAGACGGGAGCATGATGCAAACGTTTAAAATCCATTTGGGATAGGGACTGGCAGCTTCAGAGGGACGGGATCCCATGGGAGTGGCTCTGATTAATTGTCAGAGCAGCTGAAAAATAAGGAGAGCCGGCAAAGGCGCGACTGCCCAGGGCAGGGGGGAACGGCTCGGAGGACTCTGCCGGGAGCCCTGAGCTGGGAAAATCGGGAGGACGAAATGCCGCAGCCTCTCGTTATCTCCTCCCTGTCTCTTCTCCAGCCGCTGCCTGTCCCCATGTGGTGACGGAGCCAGGTGCCGCGGTGCCGTCCCTTTCGGGGCAGGGGCTGAAGGGCCACCTCAGAGCCGACCCCATGCAAGCCCTGATGGCCACCAAGCCCTCTGCGACCCCTTGGCACCCATGGCCAGCCCAGAAAGCATCTGCGGTGCCAAACACCAGCCTCGGCCACCCACACCTCCATCCCTGGTCCCCAGCGGCTCCACGCCGGCCGTGTCACTCTGGGTCACCGCCTCAGCCGGGCTGTCACAGCCTTGTTCTAGGCCAGGCTGAGCCCGGAGGGTTTCAAAGCCACCGAGGGGGCTGTGACCACCGGCCGGCCGGGGTGGAGCGGCTTCCCCACCCTTCCTGCATGTGCCGGGCTCGCCGGTGGCGCCGAGGAATGCAGGAGTCACCGGGATCAGGGAGCCGGCACCACGCCGGCACCGAGCCCCGCGCCGCGGTGAGCCACGGCCCCGTCACGGCGGGAAGGGCCCCGGTGATGCCCCGGGGACCAGGCCACGCACAGAGTGGGGGGGGGGGGGGGGGGGGCGAAACCACAGACGCGGCAAAACGTGTGCCGGGCTCGTCCCCAATTCCCAGCACGGGGCCGGTAAGGGTTAACCGGCAGCGGTGAGCTCAACTTGTGGCCAGTAAATGGAGCAGCTCTTGGCCCCGGGGAGTGTTTGGTGTTTGGGACAGGCTGGGTGGTGCCGCCTGGCCGGCCGGGGCAGTCACGGTCTGGAAAGCACCAGCATGGCCGAGCCGTGCCGCAGGGCACTGCACGGGTGAGGCGGGCATGGGGCCTGACCCACAGCGCCGGGGCAGCCCAGTGTGGGGCTCGGCCAGCCCGGCCCCCCCCAAGGGACAGAGACATGGAGAGTGTCCCCGGCTGGGGCTCCCCATGGGGCTCGGCACCCCCAGAGTGGTCCCCAACACCCGCTGCTGAGCATCCCGGTCCCAGCCCCTCCATCTATGGCCAAACATCCCTGTCCAACCCCTCCATCCGCTGCCGAGCATCCCTGTCCCCAAATCCTCCATCTATGGCCGAGCATCCCTGTCCCCAAATCCTCCATCTATGGCCGAGCATCCCTGTCCCCAGCCCCTCCATCTGCTGCCGAGCATCCCTCTCCCCAAATCCTCCATCTATGGCCAAACATCCCTGTCCAACCCCTCCATCTGCTGCCAAGCATCCCTGTCCCCAAATCCTCCATCTATGGCCGAGCATCCCTGTCCCACCTCCTCCATCCGCTGCTGAGCATCCCTGTCCCCAACCCATCTATCCACCGCTGAGCATCCCTGTCCCCAAATCCTCCCTCCGCTGCCGAGCAGCCCTGTCCCGACCCCTCCATCTCACTGCGGAGCATCCCTGTCCCAACCCCTGCCCTCAGATTCCAGCAGGTTTCGGCCCCTCTCTTCCTCCCCTCCGGCTGTCCCGGCCTCCTCCAGCCCCACCGCTTGTCCCCTCTGCTGTGCTGAGGGTGGCCGGGGATGCGCCACCCCCGCTGCCGCCGTGCCACCATGACCCCGCGCAGCGAGCCGCGGCCTGGAGGACCAGCCACCGTGTCCCAGCAGTGCCACCATCGTGGGCTCGCTGGGTGCCACCGTCCCCACAGTAGCCCCGTGCCCCCTTGCTGAGGGGGGGGGGGGGCAGGACCGGAGGAGGGATCCGTGGGAGCTTAAGCCCATGGTCAAACCACACCTTTAAGCTCTTCCGATTGTCCCGAGTGCCCCGACATCAAAAGCCTTTTGGGACCTGCATGGGGCCAAGCCGGCACTTTCACGGGGTCATGATGCTCAGACTGCTCCAGGGGTGCGGGGGGGGTCCCAGGCAGCCTTTTCCCACCGCCCACCCTCAATTCACCAGTGCCCACCCTGGGATACCAGCCACCAGGCACCGTGGGGGTCCATAGCCTCCCCACCCCCGCCCCCCGCCTCCATCCCTGCACCAGGTGCCCCTCGCCCGCGCTGCCCGCGGTGGGTCCGGCTGGATGGGAGCCCACAGCATGGCGATGCTTAATTACCAGGTAGGGAGTGGAGCAGGGCGGCATCGCTCACGCACAGCTTGGAGCCACTCAGTCATCCCAAAGGCATCCGCCCCACAGGGAGGAGCGCCCCAGCCCCAGCATGTAAAAGCAGCCCCGCGCGGCCGGCTGCCCCGTCGCCTCGCAGCCTCCTCCGCTCCCTCTCCTCCTCGCCACCCGGCACGGCCGCAGCGTCATGGCAGGGCACGGCGCCAGCCTGCTCCTGCTCCTGGGTCTCCTGCCAGGTAGGCGCTGAGGGATCCCCGCTCTTGGACCACCTCCCCCTCTCCTGCAGCCATGCCGATGAGGATGGAGGGTGGGCCCTGCCCAGCCGCGTGTCGGATGCGCCCCGTGGTCAACAGAGAAGCCGGGGCTGGTCCTGCCCTGACACCCACCCGTGTCACAGGGAGCTGGGTGGGTGGCATGGAGCCCACCGTGTCCCTTTTTGTCCCTGACTCAGCTTCAGGGGACGCAGCCCCACCGGGAGCCCCTGCCCCGTCCATGCTCCCCGTGGGTCGGGCGCCGCAGGACGTGGGGTCGGGATGCATTGCGGGGGGGTGGGTGGGTGGGTGCAGGTGTCCCCGCGCTCCCCAGCCGGCGTGACGGGTGCCGTTCTCTCCCCAGCTCTCCTCCTGGCCGTCAGGATCAACAGCAAGGGCCGGGAGGTGCTGTACCTGGCCAAGGGCGACTCGGTGAAGCTGGGTTGCCCTTACGTCCTGGAACCCGAAGACAACGGTCCCCAAGGTTTGGGCATCGAGTGGATCCAGATCACGCCCGAACGGACCGGCCCAGAGAATGTGGTGAGTGTCGCTTGTCCCAGGAGCTGCCATCCCCACCGGGCTGGTAGGGCTGGGATGGACCAGCTGGGAGCCCAGTCGAGCAGGCAGCGTCCGGATGGGCAGGGAAGGACCAGGCAGGGCTTGGAAGGACCAGACAAAGCCCAGCAGGGCCGGCAGCGTCGGGCAGGGGAAGGTCCAGGCAGCAGCAGCCCTGGGTCCCCCCGCAACCCGGACCAGCCCACCCACTCTCCCCACTTGCTTCTCCAACCAGTTCCTGTCCTACCATGACCACCACGTCAACTACGGCAGCGGCTCGGGGCTGCAGGACCGGGTGGCCTTCGTGCAGAACGACCCCAGCCAGTACGACGCCTCCATCCGCTTGGCCGACCTGCAGGTCTCCGACACCGGTACCTACCAGTGCCGGGTGAAGAAAAACACCGTGGCCGTGCACGAGGTCATCGTCACTGTGCAAGGTGAGCCTCGTCTCCTCTGTGTCCCCTTCCTCGACACCCCAGCTGGCCCCCGGTGGCCCTGGCGGTGACGGCGTCCCTCTCCCCGCAGAGAAGCCGGCCACCCCGCAGTGCTGGATCGAGGGGGAGGTGATAGAGGGGAGCAGCATCCTCCTGCGGTGCTACAGCCGGGGGGGCACCTCCCCACTGGCCTACCAGTGGGCCAAGATGGCTGGTGGCTACGGCGGGGGACACCTGCCCTCCGGCACCATCCAAGGTGGGTGCTAATGGGGGGGGGGGGGGCTGCACCCAGCCGGGGGGACACCCAAGGGGTGCCCATGGGTTGGGGTGTCCCTGCCTGTGTGAGCGCCTGGTGGTGGCGGGTGCCCACGGCTGCGTGCGGCCGGGTGGGTGGGTGTCCCCGTGTGTGCCCGTGTCCGAGGGTGGCAGGGCTGATGGGACGGTCCCTCCCCGCTGCAGGACGTGCTCCTGGCGACCT
This sequence comes from Fratercula arctica, assembly GCA_947846985.1. NCBI lineage: Eukaryota > Metazoa > Chordata > Aves > Charadriiformes > Alcidae > Fratercula > Fratercula arctica. The sequence goes on from CANTUZ010000024.1 coordinate 1,392,465, forward strand.
GTTGATCCGTAGCCTGTCGGAGGTGCACACCGGCGTCTACCAGTGCCGCGTCACCAACCGCGTGGGCTACTCCGTCTGCCAGCTCAACCTCAGCCCTTCGCCACGTAAGTGCCGCCAGCGCGGGGGAAAAGGCGCTGCCGGGGGTGGCCCTGCGTGCCAGGGTGCCACGGGGGGCACGGTGACCAGTGGGCAGCCGGCGGGGAGGCCGGCGGTGACAGGTTGTGCTCCCGCCCCAGGAGGAAGGCAAGCGGGCATCATCGTGGGCTCCATCCTGGGCTCCCTCCTCCTCCTCAGCCTGCTCGGGCTCCTCATCTGGGCGCTGATCTGCCGCTACCGCCGGAAGGAGTGCCAGCGGGCCTGCAGCGACTGCAGGTGAGGGCCAGGGGGCCAGCGGGCACCGGCGGGTGCCACCGGGCACTACTGGGGACCAACGGGCACCGCTGGGGACCACTGGGGACCGATGGGTATCACTGGGAGACTGATGGGCACTCTGGGGACCACTGGGTACCAGTGGGTGCCACTGGGCACTGACGGGCATCACTGGGCACTACTGGGGACCAATGGGCACTGCTGGGGACCACTGGGGATTGATGGGCACTCTGGGTACCACTGGGGACCGATGGGCACCACTGGGAGACTGACGGGCACTCTGGGTACCACTGGGGACCGATGGGCACCAGTGTGTGCCACTGGGCACCAACGGGCATCACTGGGAGACTGATGGGCACCTACGGGCACCGCTGGGTGTCACCGGGCACTGACAGCTGCCGCGGTCCCACCAGGCAGTGACGGGGACTGGTGGGCACCACTGGATGCTGATGGGCACCGCTGGGAACCGCCAGGTGCCCAGGGACCCCGGTGAGCGCTGGTGGGTGCCATCAGGCACCGATGGGTGCCAGTGGGCGCCGATGGGCACCAACGGGAGCTGGTGAGTGCCACCAGGCACTGGCTGGCAGCGATAGAAACCGGGGGGGGGTGCCAACGGGTGCCGCTGGGCACTGCCGGGTGGGCGCCGATGGGCACCGCCGGGGGCCGACGGGCACCGCCGAGCGGTGACGGTGCCGCCCCTCTGCCCGCAGGAGCAGCACGGGCGGCACCATGACCCGGCCCTGCAACGTCTGCGCCCACCACAGCTACTCCCCCCACGGCATCAGCTACATGCAGTGCCAGCACGGCGACGGCGACGAGCGGGCGGCCGCCCTCATGTGCAACGAAGGCATCCGGCACCAGGTCGCCTGTCCGGCCCTGTAACCACCCCCCCCCAAAAACCACCACCGCCCCCCCACCGGGCCCCGCGCCCACCCCGATTCGGCTCCACGGAGGGCCCGGCCGGAGCCGGTGGCATCGCCGGGATTCGGTGCCAAGCGACGCAGGGCTGAGCTGCCGGGGCAAATCCAAGTCAGGAATCCCATTCCCTCCACATCCCCCCCCCCATCGCCACGAAACAACCCCCCGGCATCCAGCAAACCCCCCCCCACCCCCCCACCCCCCACCGTGGGTTCATCAAATCTTCTTTTGTTGCTTTATTATTATTATTTTTTTTTTTTGGCCCATTTTTTTTTTTTTTGTATGGCGTGTCCCCCCCCCCCCCGCCCCCCCCCCCGCCCCCCGCTCCTCTCCCAAGCCACTGCCCGGCTCTCGGGGCGGCTCCTGGAGGTTTCCCCTCCCTATTTCAGCGATATTTATTTCTTTATTTCTCTCCGGGGGCGAGCAGGGACGCGCCGGCCCCGAATCGCCCCAACCGGCTGCTCGGCAGCGCCCCCCCCGCCCCCCCCCCGCCCCCCCCCCCCCCCCCCCCCCCCCCCCCCCCCCGCATCGCCGGCGCCCCCGCATTGGCTTTAGCAATTGGGTGTTATTGGAGACGAGAAAGCCATTGGCATCAGGATTTGCAGTTCGGAATACGGAAAACAAAACGAAAAATAATAAAGAAAAAAAAAAAAAATGAAAGGAAATAAAAAGGGAATTCGACGCTGTCCTGTCGTGGCGGGGGGGGGGGGCGGGGCGGGGGGGGGGACGGCGGGGGGGGGGGAGGTGGGTGGCGGCGCCGGCGCCGCCTACGGAAGGTGCCGGGGAGTCGGCGGCAGCGATTCAGCGGGGGGGCGGAGGGACGCTGGTTCCTGGGATGGGTCAATGGCGTGGGGGGGGGGCGGGGGGGTGGGGGGGTGGCAGGGCACAACCCCGCAGCACCCGTGGGTGCCCCCTGCGGCAGCCCCACGCCGGCCGGGACGTGTCCGGGAACCGTCGCCTGGGGGATTCCGGGAGGTCTGGCAGGGGATGGGGCACCCCACGGCGGGGGGAGCCCCGGGGAGGGGCGAAGGGGACGCCCCAACCCTGACCCCAATCCAGGGCGGGGTGGGGGCAGCCCCCGGGGTGGAGGGGGGCTTGGGGGGGCGGGGCGGGGGGGGGAAAGCTGGCCATGGGCCCGCAAAAGGGGACAGGGGTGGCACGGAGGGGACAGGGACTGAGGGAGAGGGGACAGAGGGGACAAGGATGGGGATGGAGGGGACAGAGACTGAGGGGAGAGGGGACAGAGGGGACAAGGATGGGGATGGAGGGGACAGGGACTGAGGGAGAGGGGACAGAGGGGACAAGGATGGGGATGGAGGGGACGGGGACTGAGAGGAGAGGGGACACAGGGGACAAGGATGGGGATGAGGGGACAAAGATGGGGATGGAGGGCACAGGGGTGGGATGGAGGGGACAGGAAGAGGGACAGAGGGGACAGGGATGGGATGGAGGAGACAGGGATGGGGATAAGGGGACAAGGATGGGATGGAGGGGACAGGGATGGGGATACGGGGACAAGGATGGGATGGAGGGGACAGGGGGGACAGGGATGGGGACAAGGGGACAAGGATGGGATGGAGGGGACAGGGGTGGGATGGAGGGGACAGGGATGGAATGGGGACAGAGGGGACAGGAATAGGGACAGAGGGGACAAGGATGAGGATGGAGGGGACAGGAAGAGGGACAGAGGGGACAGGGATGGGATGGAGGGGACAGGGATGGGGATAAGGGGACAAGGATGGGATGGAGGGGACAGGGGGGACAGGGATGGGGACAAGGGGACAAGGGTGGAATGGAGGGGACAGGGGTGGAATGGGGACAGAGGGGACAGGAATAGGGACAGAGGGGACAGGGGTGAGGATGAGGGGACAAGGATGAGGATGGAGGGGACAGGGGTGGGATGGAGGGAGGTGTCCCTGCCCAGGGCAGGGGGTGGCACTGTATGGGCCACTAAAGGTCCCCCCCCACAGCCCAAACCAGCCCCTGATTTTGGGATTATTAACCCCGGCCGCGCCAGGGCCCGCCCCCCGGACACACCCAGACAGGCCACGCCCTCTCGTCAGACCACGCCCCCTCGTCAGACCACGCCCCCCGATGCTCCCTCTCGCCAGGCCACGCCCCCAACGCGGTTGCCAGGAGACGGCGCGCGCGGCTCATGGCGGCCCGCTACGGCGCGGGGCAGGTGGGGGCCGGGGGGGGCCCGGACGGGGACGGGGACGGGGACGGGGACGGGGACCGGGCCCGGGCCGGTGCAGGCTCTCACCGGCCCCGCTCTCCCCGCAGTACGAGGACGCCTTCAGCCCCCACCGCCTGCAAAATTGGAGCGTGGCCCCCCCCGGCCGGCAGGTACCGCCTGGACAGAATCCCCCGGACCCCCCCCCTCAGCCCTGGTCTGGGTCCCCAGGATCCCCCGGGACCTCCCCAGCTCCATCCCGGACCCCCCCGGGACCCTCCAGCCCCAGCCCCGACCCCAGGGACCCCCCCTCAGCCCCGGCCCAGACAGCTGCAGGAGCCCTGGAACCCCACTCCGCTCTGGCCTGGGCCCTCGGGATCCCCCAGGTCCTCCCCAGCCCCATCTCGCACCCCCCTGGGACACCCCAGCCCCAGCCCAGACCCCCAGAACCCTCAAGACCCCCCTCAAGCCCTGGCCTGGGACCCCAGGATCCCCGAGGACCTTCCCAGCTCTATCCCGGACTCCCCCAGGACGCCCCCAGCCCAGACCCCCGGACTCCTCTCAGCCCTGGCCTGGGCCCTCGGGATCCTCCAGGTCCTCCCCAGCCCCATCCCACACCCCCTCAGGACCCCCCAGCCCCAGCCCAGACCCCCAGAACCCCCCTCAGCCCTGGCCTGGACCCCGGAGACGCAGTGGGACCCCCCCCAGCCCTGGCTTGGACTTCCCTGAGACCTGCTGGGACCCTCCACAGCCCCAGCCTGGACCACATTGGAGCCCCCCATGATCACCCCAGCCCCAGCCCTGACCCCCTGGCACCCCTCTAGCCCCACCCTGGACACCTGAGACACCCCAGGACCCCTCAGCTCAGTCCTGGACACGCATGACCCACTGGTACGCCCCCCAGCCCTGGCTTGGACCCCCTCGGGATCCCCCAGCACCGCCCCAGCCCAGTCCTGGACCACCCAGGACCCCCACAGCCCCAGCCCAGATCACTGCAGGACTCCCCTCTGCCCTGTCCCTGACACGCAGAACCCACCGAGAGCCCCCCAGCCCTGGTTTGGACCCCCCCCCAGGACCCAGGTCCCTCTGGGACCCCCCCAGGACCCTCCTCAGCCCTGTCCCTGACACCCAGAACCCACTGAGACCCCCTCAGCCCTGGTTTGGACCCCCCCCCCGGGACTTCCCTCAGCCCCAGCCCGGACACCCAGGTCCCCCGGGACCCTCCTGGGACCCCCAGCCATAAACCCACCCCCGGCTTCCCCAGCGCCCCTCGCTGCGGGAGGGCTCCACGCCGATCGTCGCCGATGACCGGGGGCACCTGCTCCCTGATGTGCCCCGCTCCCAGGTGAGCCAGACCCTTGGCCTCCTGTGGGGGGGGGGCGGTCGGAGGTGGCCACTCCAGCCCCTTGGCCAGCACCGGGGCTCCCTGGGACTCCAACACCCCGGCCAGGCCCCGCTCCCCCTCTTCCTCCCAGGCTTCCCCGTGGGGGATGTTTGTGGGGACGTGGGAGATGCCGTCGCGGATTCCCCCGGCCCGGCTGGACCTGACGTCCCGCTCGGCCGCCGCCGCCGGCCGGCTCACCGCCTGGATCCGCCGGCCCACCGCCCTGACCCGCGCCCGCAACGGCCTCCGCACCGACATCACCGGGAAGGTTGGTGGCCCCTTTCCGGGGGTCCAGGGACGGCACCTGCTGGGGCTCCGGTGTGGCCCACCATGACGGGGTCCATCTCCCAGGGTGGCTCCATGGTGGTCCCCAGGCTGGAGACCAGCAGATTTCAGGGATGTTTGGTACAAGGAGGCAGCACCCGGTGCTTGGGCCACCATCTCCCCCCTTTCTCGGGTTGGGGTTCCCCCAGCTTCACCCCAAATCCGGGCTCGTCTCCCCGGGGCTGTCCGGGTGCCGCTGTGCCGGCAGGAGGAGCTCACAAGCTGCCGTTCTCCTCCTCCAGGAGAAAAGCATCCAGGAACAAGGGCTGCCCTGATGCGAAGGGGGTTCCAGGAGCCCCCTCAGCACCCCTTTCCAGCTCCCTGCTTCTCCCCGGGGACCGCAGCCTTGTCCCCGGGTAGAGCAGCCCCCACCCCAAGTGTCCCCCCCATCCCCATCTTTGCCCCCTGAGTGTAGCCCGAATCTCCCTCGCGCAGCCCCGGGAGCCTCGGTCGGATGTGCAGACCACCACGGAGCCTTCCCGAGGGAGCAGGAGGGCACCCAGCGAGGACATCCATCCCGCTGGGCCAGCGCTGGAGGAGCCGCCCGGCCCTGCGGGTCCCACGGCCCCGGGGTCCCATCAGCCCGGCTGCACGGGGGTCCGGCGGGAGGGGGACACATCCCCACAGCCCCCAGCTGCGCTCCAGCCTTCCTCCCAGCAGGACAAACCCAGCTCCTGCCAGCCTGCGGTGACAGACCCCCGCCGTGGGGACGCCGGGTCACCCCAAATCCCAGCCTCGGTGCCCCCAGGGGCCAGCCCTCGCCAAGCTGCCCCCGTTGCCAGCCCAGGGGGCAAATCTCCGGGGCTCAGGGCATCACGGCCGTGAGAGCCGGGTGGCCACCGCGTGCTGGGCTCTGAGCTTGGCTTTGCTTGGCTCCTGTCCCCTCCCGCAAACCTCGGGACACGCAGAAACCGCCTTCCCACCCCCAGGGTGAGGAAAGGCCGAGCGAGACCAACGCCGGGACAGCACCACGGGGCCCCGCGCTCGTGTTTTCATAGCAATTTAGAAAAATACAGGTTTTTAAAAAAAAAAACAAAAAAAAAAAACTAAAGCCCCACATTTGGTTTCCGTAGCTCGGGGCGGGTCCGGGCTGCCCAAGTCTGTGCCGCGTTTCGGTGTGGGACACGGTGCCCCCTCCGGGCTTTATCTCGGCTCATCCCATTTAATGTTTTGTGCTGGAAAAGTGGGACCACGCGTGGCTCTGGAGCCACTGATGACCCACTCGGCCTCTCCCTGCGCCAAGGAGGGAAATCCTACCGCCGCAGGCTGGTCTCATCCATTCCTCCACCAGTCTCTTGCTGGTGGGGGGGGGGCGGAAGGGGCAGCTCTGGCCTCTTTTCCCGCGCTGCAGCCCCCTCCCGCCGCTCGCGGAAGGGAAATAAAAGTCTGCGAAGCGTAGCTGAGAGCCACAGCGAAGCCTAACTTCGTTAGCAGCTGGCACGCACCACAGCAGAGCTCATTAGCCAGCAGAAGCGGGTTCCAAATAAAAGCCATTTCGGCAACCGCAGGAAGTAATTGGTTTAAAGCTAAAATACATTCATTTTTCACCCAGGAGAAGCTCTCTCCTGCTGGGGCGCGGGGCTACGCCGAGCAGGGTCCGGCAGTAAGTCTTTTCCCTCCGCCACGCCGCCAGCAGAGGGTTTTTTTTCCTCCTTTGTGATTTCTCATCTCCAAGGCTCTGCGTCCCCTCGGGCCCGCGATGCCTTCTGCTAATTAACGGAGCGGCGGATTTGTTAGGTCCGGCAGCGGGCGGGAGGGCCGGGGCCAGGATCGGTCACAGACGTAAAAGCAATCGCGTGGAAAGGAGCCTGGCCGGAGCGAGGGATCTCGGAGAGCGTTGTTGGAGCGGGTCCCCTCCTGCCACTTCAGGTCTCCACCAAAAGCCCGCTGAGGGGAGCAGCTGTTCCCCGCAGAGCCGACATTTTGCCAGCTGACGATGGGAACGGGAAGGAGGATCCTTCCCAAAACAGAGCCGACACTCTCGCTGGGATAGAAAAGTGGGACGGCGCTCCCGACGGGGAGCATCCTCTTCGCAAAGCTTTGCTCCTGGTGGCAAAACGTTAAAAATCGGCCAATTTGAGCAAAAAGCTCCTGGACCTCAGGGCAATCCTTTGTACCTGTGCAAACAACCGCAGGCCAGGTAGGAAATTCCTTTCTGCCCGGGCTGGCAGCGTTTCAGACAACGCGGCCCCGCCGGCGGCAGCTCCAAAGGTCAGGCACCGCACCTGCCTCTACAGCCGGTAAACAGTTTGTTTTTCCATCGCTCAGCTCCTCTGGGAAGTGGCGACTCCCCGGGGATCTCGGAGCAAAACACCCCTTTCCCGGCCAACCTCGCCTCGAGCAAAGAGACGCCAAACTCCCGCAGCTCAGTGCGAAGGATCAAGGCTGCTTTATTGCAAAGGGGGATGAGTGACAAGTGCTGAAACCGAGAGCTGGTGGCAAGACGCGATCGGAAAACAAACGTCCCTCCCATCGTGCCAGAGACGGATTAACTTCCTAACAGGGGAAAACGGATCATTTTTCACTGGCAGACGCTCCAAAGCTGGCTGAATTTCAAGGGTAAGGAGTGGGGACTGAACCTCTGGGGGTCTCAGCACCCCATGCCAGGGAAGCGCAGGGTCCCGGCGCGGCACCCATCACCCATTCCCCTCACGGGTGCCGGCGTTGGCAGCTCCGCCTGCTCTCCCTGCCCTGCCACAGGCTGCCTCAATGGAGATGCTTGTCCTGCGCCGAGCCTACACCCGCGCTACCAGCCGTCCCCGAGCCCACTCGGACCTGCGGGGACACAGATTCAGCATTGTCTCAAGCTTGGGGACAGAGCAGAGAAAAGAAACGCCCTGGAGTTTGCCTGGAAGAAGGCAGGCAGCCCTCTGGGAGCGACTAAATGTGTTGGGATCGGCTGTTAATTGGTGCCCGGCTTTCTGTAGCTTCTCGGGCGTGCGGCATGGCAGGAGAGAGCCCGGCCTGTCCCGCCCCCCCCCCGCGAAGAGGGGGTCAGCACATCAGCCGGGTTCACGAAAAGCAACTCTGATCATCCACGAGATTCGCAAGGAGGGGAAGAGCCACCTTCCCCGCACGTTTGTAGTTACTCAGGAGCCTGTCCTCCCGCCTCCCTCTCCACGCACATCTTGAGGTGGGCCAGGACGGAGGAAATCTTCCAAAAAACCAGGGAGGCTGTCAACGGGGAGGCACCTTCACATCGCCGCCAGGCCGGCGGAGGAGAGCAGGGTCAAGATCAGGACCAGCACCCCGGACTGGTTGACCTGGGGGATCTTGAACCCCTTCCCCATGTCCCATGCCTGCGGGAGAGAAGAAACACAGCAGGTTTAATTCAGCAGGGCCGGGACGGTCCCTGATGGGGGATGTGCAGCAAAGCATCATCTTTCTGATAAAAGCTTACAAAACTGCCCCAAAAAACAGCCTTTGGACCACCAGGCACAGACCGGAGGGAGGGCTGCAAGCGTGCACCACTGCAGGGCAACGGGCAGAGGTGGCCCTGGGTGCAGGCACACGTGCTCCGTGCCAGGGGAAGCTGATCCCCCACCGACCCCCCCCCAATCTATTGGCAAAGCCACCCGCGAGCTCTCCCTAATCCCCGACAGCCGCAGCGCGCCAGGTTGGCTTCAAAAGCGGCAGCTGCTCTCCGCTCGCTCCTCTCCTGCTGACAGAAATAGGTTATAAAGCACGGCGCGAGCCGCACATCTCAAGCAGCGCTAACATCCCCCGGGGGCAGAGCCGAGCGGGTGGGGATGAACCGCAGCATCACCCCCGCCACGCACCTCCGCGTGCACCCCCGGGGTACGGTGTGAGCCGCGGGGGCCAGCTGAGCCCCCATGGCAGGGAGGGACGCTGGAACGGCACCCCGGAGCTGCGTGTCCTCGGCTCCCAGGTGGGTTTGCCCCCCTTCACCTGACTTTGGCCAAGGTGGCAAGTGCAGCTCGGGGGGCGCAGGCCTCCTCCCGGCAAGCCCCTGGGCTCAAAGAAGAGAAGCACCTGGGGCAGAGGCACCAAACCGACCCTGCTCCCTGCTGACTCCCCTTCTGTCATCGATGGGGTGCGCTGCCAGGGGGGGAGGCAAGGCTGCTGGTTTCCTTCTCAGCCAATTTAATTGGCATCCTAATCTATACGCGCAGGCAGAGACTTCAGCACGCATTCGACTCACGACGCTCGGAACGAGCAGCCGGTTATGACGGCTCCGTTTGCCCCACAGCGTCTCCAGGAGCAAGCGGGGCTCAGCCGGCTGCAGACTTCCGACAGCGAGTGACTTGAGAAGCGGATAACGAGCACTCGCAGCACTGCCGGCCGTCCCCAGGGCCCGCAGAGAGGGCTCCTCTCGCAGCACACGGCTGTCGTTCACCCCAACGGCTCGGCCAGGCACCTCCGGGCACTCTGACACAAGCACCTCGTAACGGCTGCTCTCTGGCACAGGATGCAACATCCAGCAACGCTCGAATCCCGTGTTTCCACACTGGAAACTCTGGAAGCTGTCGGCGCCCGCAGCGCCAGCCCATGTCTGCAGCGTGGCTCCGCACGTGATGCTCCCCCCCTGGCCCAGAGCAGGAGGATCGTGTCACGCTCCGGGCCAGCTGCCTTTGCAATTTGCTCCTGTAAAAACTAACCTATCTGGAGCTACAGAAAACACAAAATCAACTACAAAAAGCAGCACGTCTTGTACCGTTCCCAGCGAGAAACTCTCAGCTCTGCAGCTCCCCCTCCTTCGTCAAACCCAGGAAGCTTGGCTGAACGGAGCTGCTTGTTCCACGCTTCGGCCCAGGGCAAACATCACAAGTTACTTTCTGCGCAGGCAGCACCGTCTCCAACCCTCCGCCACACGTTCTTCTGGGCTCATTGAATGCTATAAAGCATTTGTAAGATCACAGCGCGACGGCTGCGTGACGAGGGTGAGATAACGAGCCACGGGTGGCAGCTCTGCAGGGCTCAAGCCCGCAGCGCTGCGGACGCGTCCCCGGCTCTTAACGCTGCTCCTGCCACCCCTCGTCCCTCTCCCACAGCCGAGGAGCCGCAGGGGATGCTTCAGCCAGCTGTGCCACCCGGCAAAGTACCAGCGTCGCGATGCTCTTTGCAACTTAAACGGACCCAAAAATAGCACCGAGGTTCTGAAGCACTTGAGGTGACTAATTCCCATTTCCAAGGGCACCTTCCCCAGATGCCGCAGCCGGCAGAGGCTTCCCTTCCCTCATGCCCCCAGCCCCTCACGGGGGGCTACTCACAAGGTGTCGGACTCCATTCCAGGTGTGGTAGGAGAAGGGAAAAGCCAGAGCAAACTTAGCGGAGTAGATGAGAGCGGGCCCCAGGCTGAGCGACTTCACCATGGCCAGGTAGTGGGGAAACTGTTCCGGGAGCAGCAGGGCAGCCAGACTGAAGAGGGAGACTCCTGAGAAAGACAAAGCCCGTAGGTCAAGCCAGCAGAAGCATTTCCAATCCCTCTCTGCCCGGAAAGAACCCCAGGCCACCTCTAAATCTCTGGTTTGGTGACACAGCCTCAACCACCATCAGCTCACGGTGGCCTGCGGAGGAAGGAGGAGGGAGAAGGGCTCTGCCAGCCTGGTGGCAGCACCAGCTGCACTGTGACAATGTGCCCCGGGGTGCCGAGGACTCAAACTGGGGCAGCAACGCCCTGAGTCTGGGTCCTGCAGCAGGGGCTGCACTACTCATACAACACCCAGAGACCAAACTGGCCTGAGCTCACGCAATTGCAGCCAAACCAGCCCAAATTCAAGGTTAAAGGGACAAAGAAGTTTGGAAATGTAATTTGGAAGTTTGGAAACGTTCTTCAACAAAGTCCCCAGATCCACATCTCGAGACAGAAACCCCTCCACCGCCAGCCACCGCCACGGCAGCGATGTAGCGGGGCTGCCTCGACAGGGACCAGCAAAGGAAGCGGCAAAGAGACAGCCCGACATGCGTGGCTGCGCTAGCTGCAGGAGCCGCGGCAGCTTCTCCTCCTCCTCCTCCTTTCTAGGCCAAGAGGCTTGCTCCAGATGGTGCTGCCAAAAGAACGGGAACGATCGCAGCCAGCAGTCAGCCCGGTTGCGATTCACCCTCCGCTCAATAGCGCCTGATTACACTGCGGCACGCAAGCTCGAGCACCTCGGCTGCGGCCGGCGCTGGCAGCGCGAGTCAACCAGCTGCTTCCTCCCTCAGCCACTTGTCTCCTCAACGGCCTTTGTGCTGGCCCTGCAAGAAGCGCAGGAAGTCAGAGGCTCCTGTAATTACAGGCCTTGACGGAGAGGAGTTGAACACACGCTTCCCCCTCCTTCTCCTGGCTGCTGAGCTCCGGTGGGCAGAAGCGATGTTCCTTTGTGCTCCATCGGCCGGGGAAGGGGACGATTTCCCCTCCGGCAGGAGATGATGGATCGGAGCAGAAAGGCAACACTGAACCTGCCAGCTCGGCCCGTCTGATGGCAAGTTGGATGGGGCAAGCTGACAGCCACGGGGCCAGGCATGTCCCGAGCTCCTGATCCCAAAGGAGCGTGGTGCCAGCAGGGCTGCCATGCGATGCCCTGGATCCGCGCACGGAGCAGGGCACGCAGCCACCCCGAAGGAGCCAGCTGGGCTCGCAGGGTGCACGCAGGCAAAGTCACCTTGCCGTGCTGGGAGCAGGCAGCCATCAGCCGCTCCCCCACAGGGGCTGCGTGCTGCTTCTTCCCAAGGCAGAGCTGGGCACAAGCTGGATCCTGGGAAGAGCAGAGCCTGCGGACAGAGGCTCACCAGGGCTCTGCCATGCGGATACGGGAGAAGGAGGGCACGTGGGTGCCCTTTTCTAGGAGCCCAGCTCCTAAGCCTTCCCAGGAGGGCCAGGATGGGAAGGAAGGGCAGGCTGCAGCCCTCGCTGCTCCCTCTCACTCTGCCAAGCGAGGAAGGCCAAGTCCTCAGCCCTGCACTTCTTTTCTGGCTCCTTTCACTCTCTTCACATCTATAAACACCAACCCAGCTCCCCTCCCTTGACTGGAGAAGCACCTTCCTGCTGCCATGAGAGGGCATTAATGGAAATAAAACAGCCTTTCACAGTTAGACGTCCTATCGCTTAGTTAAACCATGCAAGTCGAATTGCTGGAGGGAGCTGATCAGTTTTGATGCTGGCACTGTCTTCTTCCCCAGCGGGATCGCTGGGAAAGCAGCAGCCGCTCGCAGGAAGCTGAAAAACTCCACCTGTGCTAAGGGAAAATCCTCTGAGCCCTGCCGGCCCGTCTGTTTTTCCCCTCACACAGGATAAACCAGTAAAAAAAACAGCCACGGAAGAGAAGGGCTGAGAACTGGAGCAGCCGATTGTCCTTTTCCAGGCTGGACAAGGCCTCAAAGAAAGCAGCCAGGTGCTGCAAAGGCTTTGAAGGCTTTGACGTACAGCGGAGCATCGCTCTCTTTGCAGGACTGGAGCCACTCGCAGCACGAGAGGGAGATATTCAGGGTACAGAACGAGCCGAGGACAAAGCACAGGTTTCCCAGGAGAAAACCCACTGCTGAAGCCAGGGGATGGAGGAGAGAAAACGACAGCCCGGAGCCACGCCTCCGAATCAGTCAGAGGGGTCTTCCCTCCCGCAGCCCCCACCCTCTGTCGCCACGAGCAGGCGGGAGATGGACGAACCTAAGCTCAGCGCAACGCCGGTGCCCCGGTGCGTGATGGACATCGCCATGGGCAGGGACCACCTGAAAAACAACCAACCTCGTCAGCAAAACAGGGCACAACACCACGGGAGGCCTCAGCGGCCGCTGGGACAAAGCACAGCCCGTCTATTCCTAGACAGCTCCGTGCTGCTGGGCGGGTTATTTCTGCTCTCGGAGTTATTCAAGGAATCCAGCCAGAGCAAAAGGGGAGAGACGGGGGAATTTGCAGAGGCAGCTTGGGAATGGCAAATGCCACTGGCACGGGTAGGGGAAGGGCGTCTGCTGAGAAAGCTCAAAGGCAGATGAAACAGGAGAAGACCATAATTCTCCTGCAGTTGAGGAACAAAAGGGCAGGGTTTGGGCATCCAGGCTCACAGCTAAAGCAGGGAACCTGGAAAAGTGACCTGGAGGTGGCCCCAAAGAAGCCATCACCTTTCTGAGGAGGGAACCCGAGAGCCCCGCGTTGGCCTCCTGCCCCCGAGGATTGCCAACTCCGCAGGGGGTTGGCACAAAACACTGCCCCACACCCCCGAGGCGCAGCTCTGGGAGCACCGGACCCCTCTGCAACACCCCGTACGGAGCGTCGTCACCTCCCCAGGGGAGGCTGCGACTCCCCCCCGCAGCTCAGACTGTTCACAGTGCAATTTAGAGGGTCTCTGCCCAAAGCGACAGTGGGAACACGCACAGCCCTTGCACCCAAGGGTGCCTCCGGGGATGGGGCTGTCGTGTGCCGGAGCCCAAAGGTGCCCCGGTGCGAAGCCAAGGAGGCCAAGAGGCTCTTACTCGTAAATGGTGACATGAGGGGACAAGGGACGATTGGACTTGGTGTTCTTCTCCCAGAAGCGGGCCATCTCCTCCTTGGCCGTCGTTCCCATCGGGACAATGCTGCAAAAGAAGAGGAGACGGGAAGCGCGGGGAGACGGGCAGCGTTTTACCCCCGCCTGCTCCGCCGGGCTTTGCCGCGATGGCTTTCCATCTCGCAGGCCGCAAGCTCCCGGCTGACCTTGACTACAGCAGCACAAAGAAGGGCTCCAGCTGTGCACAGACGCGGGTGAGGAGCGGATCGGTGCCAGCTCTCTCCAGGGAATAATAATAATAATAATAGGAGGATGGGAAGCTGCTGCACTGGAATCCACTCAGCCGGCAGAGCCGAGGCCCTCCCCACCCAGCATCACCCAAATCAGGGTGTAGGATATCAGATAACACATTATATAATGCTGATAACACGCAACCTGCTCTTTACTGCCACGGTAATTGCACACTGTACCAAATAAAGAGCTCGTCATTTAATGTTCCCCGAGATTACACAGCAATTACACTTACAGCCCAGTTTAGCAGAAAATAACGATTTCTCCCTAAGCCCGGCAGCACGAAGCACGGGAACAAGAGGGTGTGTGTGGCTCCCAGCCCTCCTCAGGTGCAAAGCTGTCACACAGAGGGGTGACAGGGGTATCACCACCCCCACAACAGACCCAGGCCCGCCTCAGCAGCCAGCCAGGCTCTCCCTTCATCCCCATCTGCAAGCCCCAGCCCTCCCAGTAAACAGGCCATGCCCTCGTGGTGGCACCAGGCGGTAAGTGCCCGGACAACACATGGCGTCAGTTGACCAAAATTACTAAGCGGATGGAGCTCGCGCACGCTGCAAAGCCTTAGACGGGAACCCTCGGGGAAGAACTGAATCCCGTTACTCTCAATAAAACCTCGGCACTCACTGTCGCACAGAAAGGCCGGGGCCAAGCCGAGCCAGCAGGCATCGCCGACCGACACACCTGCAAGAGAGAAGACAGAAAGGCTTTAGTGAGTGCCAAATAAATGCCTGAAAACACCAGCAAGATGGGGCTGGGGAGGGGATTCGCCACTTTGGGGTATCTTCGGTATCTTAAAATTGACCTTAACACGAGAGGATCTGGGGTGTTCCTCGACAAACCTTCTCTCTCCTCTTAACTAGAGTCTCTAGACTCTGCCCGGGGGTTCATTCTTTATGACACCCTGTAATTAGTCTGCTCAGCTGTAATACCTTGTTTGCAAGACAGACATGAACAGCGCTCTAAGCTCCCGGCTATGCCGAGGCAATCCATTTTTCACTCTCACTGCAGCAATTACCAGGGCGGGCGGCACACGTCCCCAGAAAGGCGCATCTGCCGAGCTCCGCGGAAGGGGCTGGTTCAGGCCACCGCTCTCCGCGCGTCCGAGATGAAGACATCGCCTCCCCTGCCTCCAAATGCTCATTTTCGTTACAGCCTTTCACCGCTGCCATTCGTTAAGCTCCGAGCGCCGGCGAAACGGAAGGCTGCTGTCACAGCCCGGCACACACGGCATTTCAGCTGTGCCGAGGTTCGGGGCAGGGAAGTAAAAAAAGGGATTTTGTGGTGCTCCAAGGAGTGGGTGCCGCTCTCTGCGGAGCGATTGTGGTAACGGCAGCTCCTGACATTCAAGGGCATCTCTCCAGGAACGGGGAGGAACAGGCCCCCGGCCCGGCGCAGCTCGAGCATTTGCAGATGTGGGCTGGAATCCGCAGCGCCCGCTCCTCTCCCGGCCAAAGCTCGACGGGCAGCGCTGCTTTTCCTGACGACACGACGAGAACAAGGTGTGTCCTAACGTTTGGCGTGCTCGTCTGCGGCCCGGTGACAAACACTAATTAATCTTCCCGAATGCACAAGCATCTGTACCAGCATCTCCCGCTGCTTCGTTAACAGCGGGAGAGAAACGAAGCTCCGCCGCTCTTCAGTTGTCCTACAGCCAGGCTCAAGGACGTGGTAGGAAAAACATCTGGAGGTCAGCTCTTCACCAGGTGTAAATGCAAAACAAAAGTCATTATTATTAACCACTCCGAGTTCCTGTGTAAATGATCGTTAGGATGTTTCCTTTCAAAATCCTCCCTCGGGTTCAAAGGCTGGACTTGAAAAACAGCAGGTTTTTAGGAAGGCGTCCTGGCCGGAGGCATGAATTTTCGGCAATGCGGAATCCAGCCCGTGCTGCAGTGCAACGTTTCCGATTGAAAACCCTTCTTTGAACCATCTCTAGTTTATCAAACGCCCTCCCTACGCGCGGCCTGACGGCGAGACCGAGAGCTTCAGGGGGACACAGCGAGGGCTGTGAGCCCAGCCAAACCTCCGCGCCCGCCATCCCGTCCCAGAGCGGCCGACAACAGATCCCTGGAGAAAATTCTTAGGAAACACATGGGAGAACCCCCCCCACCACGTGCAGCTCACGCACTTCCCAGGCCACAGGGTTTCAATCCGTAACAAATGGCATCGCCACCTCCCGACCCCCCCCAGCTTTCAGCACGGATTCTCACAGCTTAACACGACCCAGAGAATCCGCTCCCTGCTTGCCCCGAGCCCCGGCACCAGCCACCACCTCCCGGTTCCTGGGTAGGGGAGAGGAGGTGAACGAAAAATCTCTACCCGCAGACCATTAATGATTTATATCCCTCACTCACACCCCCCCTCTTCTGTCCTCTTTTCCAGATTAAAAGGCCCAACCTACTCCACCTCTCCCTCTACGGAAGCGGCTCGACACCTCTTCTGGGGGCTGGGGCGGTGGAATCTGGCTCCCAATCACACACAATATTCAAACCAAGACTAAAACCCGCAACTCCTTTGCATTTTTTTCAAAGCGAAAACTCCCCAGCAGGAACTCCGCATCCTCTTGGCTCGATTTTAATTATTTTTTTCCTTTTTTTTTTTTTTTTTTTTTTTTTGCAGACGCAAAGCGTTACAGCTTCCTTCAGCGCGACGACTACGGCTCGCAGAACACAGCCCTCCAGCTAAGCAATCAAGGTCACTCTGTACCAAGGACCTCTCCTCTTCATTATTTATCATTCTCTAAATTGTTGCATCTTCTCCCGCTCTCCCTCCATTAACTGGCCTTTTCTTCCACATCACTGATAAACATGGGGTTTTTTAAAAGAATTAGCCCTAAAAGAGGATCCCCCAGAACTTGCCAAGAGTTTCCCACAGCACCGCACCAACTCCTGCTCTGCCCTGCGCCCTGGGAGGGCGCAAAAACTGAGGGGGACCCCCCTGGCTGGTGTTGGTTAGGGGGGATTTTAAGGGGCGCGGCTGCTCGCGTAGGGCTGGAGAAGGACAAGCGTCAAGCGGCAGCTCCGACGAGACGTCTACAAACACCCAGCAGCAGAACACACCCCGCCATGCAGCTCCGTTAGCTCCGGAGGAGAATTTGGGGAGTGGCGGGGGGGGACAGCTCGGGAGCAGCATCAGCTCAGTGTCACATCGACAGACGTCGTTAACGTTTCTCCTGCGAGACAGGTCTATAAAAATCACTCGGATTTCACCACGGAGGCGGCAAATGAGAAGCGATTATATATGCTTTTTCATCTGACAAGCAGGAGGAGACAGGCGGTGAAGTTATCGGGCTGCAAAGCAGAGCAAGAGACGTCTCTCTCTTGCTTTTCAAGCGGCGGCTGCGGGGCGCCCGCCCCCCCAGCAGGTATTGGAGCCCCCCCCCCGCCCCCCCCCTTCTTCCCGCTGCTGGCAGATCCTGCCTTTCAACAAACCCCCACACGGAACAAAGAGCTTTCCACAAAAGCACCGACTGCCGCTAGAAAAGGAATATATTAAGAGAATGAAATCCCAAACACTGTCTCCGGGCTGATATCAAAGAGAACATCGGGAATGGGGGGGGGGGTGGGGGGACGGGGGACGGGGAGGGAGATGGTCACAACCTCGAAGAGGCACAAAACTTTCCGGTGGGGGTGACGGGTGGGAAGAGACACCTTCGGGCCTGGCGAACACAACGCCCGTTCCCCACCGCTGCCCAGCACCCCGGCCATGGCGGGACACGCTCCCGCCCAGGACCACCGACCTCCTGCTTAGCCACCAGCGCCCTGGGGGGCGACCCTGCGAGGGCGGGGGGGACACCCCCCCCCAGCGCCAGCTGGATGGCAACGGGGACATTTGTCCACCTGGTCAAGACCACCAAGAGCCACAGGGGCGAGGGACGGGGAGGGAAGGCGCAAGCCTGCCCTTCTCTGAGGGCCCTGAGCCGCCAGCCGCCCCCCCCAGCCCCGCTCGGCCCCTGCAGCCGCCCCGGCGGGGGGCCGATGCCTCACCGGTTCCCTACAGCCGCGGGACCGGGGGGGGCTCCGCAAGGACATGGGCCTTAAACACATCGCGAGGGGGGGGGGTCGGTACTTCCAGAGCCCCAGCGAGCCCCGGGGGAACGGCCGCGCCCGGGGGCGCAGGGACCGGGGGGCACTGGGGGGGGGACCGGGCCTAGGGGCGGCACGGCCCGTCCCCGCACCGGGGGTCGTTACCCACGGCCGGGCCGGGGTTATGGAAGCCCTCCCGGCACAAGGCACCCCGCGGCCCGGCCCGCCCGAGGCTCCGTGAGTGGCTCCGGCCCCGCGACGCGTCCCCCCCCCCACTACCCCGCCGGGCTGGCCCGGCCCGGCCCCTCCCGGGAGTCACCTCAACGCCAGCGCCGCCATCTTGGAGCGCCCCGCACACCGGAAGCGGCCGTGACGCACTTCCGCCGCGGCTGCCCGTTACCCTCCCTTACCCCCGGAGCTGCCCGTTATCCCCCCCGGGGCTGCCCCTTACCCCCTCGTTAACCCCCTCGGAGCTGCCCATTAACACCCATTACCCTCACGGCTGCCCGCTGCTCCCCCCCCCGGGACTGCCCGTTATTTCCCCGTTAACCCCCCTGGGGCTGCCCGTTACCCCCCCGTTATACCCCGTTAACACCCCCGGGGCTGCCCCTTACCCTCTCGTTGAGCCCCCCAGGGCTGCCCGTTACCCGCGGAGCTGCCCGTTACCCCCCAGTTAGACGCCCCGGGGCTGCCCGTTACGCCCCCGTTAACTCCCCTTAACCCCCCCGGGGCTGCCCGTTTACCCCCGGGGCTGCCCGTTACCCCACGTTAACCCTCCCGGGGCTGCCCGTTATTTCCCCGTTAACCCCCCCCGGGGCTGCTCGCTGCCCCCCACCCCCCCGGGGCTGCCCGTTATTTCCCCGTTAACCCCCCCCGGGGCTGCTCGCTGCCCCCCACCCCCCCGGGGCTGCCCGTTATTTCCCCGTTAACCCCCCCGGGGCTGCCCGTTACCCCCCGTTAACCCTCCCGGGGCTGCCCGTTACCGGGGCTGCCCGTTATTTCCCCGTTAACCCCCCCGGGGCTGCTGCCCCCCCCCCCCCCCTCCCGGGGCTGCCCGTTATTTCCCCGTTAACCCCCCTGGGGCTGCTCGCTGCCCCCCCCCCCCCCCCCCCAGGGCTGCCCGTTATTTCCCCGTTACCCCCCGTTAACCCCCCCTGGGGCTACCCGTTGCCCCCCCGGGGCTCCCCATTACTCCCTCCTCAGGGCTGCCCGTTATTTCCCGGTTACCCCCCGGGGGGTACACCCCCACCACCCCCCTCCCCCCCCAGGGTCAAAAACCTTCTGAGGAAAACCCCACTTTGCAGCGTTTCACCCCAAAAAACCACCGCTCGCCCCTCACAGCAGCCGGGGGCGGGGGGACACGACCTCGTGTGAATTCCTGCCCCGGGCGGTGGCACCTTGGTGGCCCCCCCCCATGGGGACGGACGTACCCCTTGTACGGTGGCTCCGTGCACTGAGGGGGGGGGACACACCGGCCAGCGTCACCCCCTCAAAGCTGCCTTTTCACCCCAAAATGGAGCCGCAGCAGAGGGTGCTGGGAAGGCGCTTGGCTGGAGCTGGCGGTCACCGCTGGGTGAGACCCCCCCACCCACCCCATGGCGACCCCCCCCCACCCCATGGCCGTGCCCGGGGCTCTACAGCCAGGGCAGGACCCGAGACTCGGGCCTCGGTGTTAATTAGAGTGAGCTTTAATTAATGGCTGGATGGGGATGAGGGGGAAGGTGGCCCGAGGGGGGGGGGGGGTGTAGCCACGATGGGTGGCCTCGGGGACAGCCCCCACCGGCTGAGGGGGGTCCCCGGGGACGCCCATGGGACATCACCTCACCCCTGGGGAAACTGAGGCACGGCGGCGGCGATGCCCCTTTCTCCATGGGAGCTGGGGACGGCACCGGGGGGGTGCCAGCAGCCGACCTGCAGGACAGGGCAGGGGGGACGCAGCGGTGACCCCCAAATCCCTCCAGGAGGATCCGTCCCCAACACCAACTGGGGACCAGTGCCCTCCGGCTCCGGCCGCATTCCTGCTGAGCCGCCTCCGCCACGGGCGGGAATGCGGCCGGACAAAGGGTGCTGTGTGCCCGTGTGTGTCCCCCCCCCTCAGCGCCACCCGCTTCCCCCTCCTCGCCCATCGCCAAACTAAATGTCCCCTTTCAGCCCGGGGCACCCAGCACCCCCTGGCCCCCACCCCCCCGACTGCCCGGCGCCCATTGGCCCGAGGCCGGGGCACCGCCAGCATCATTCGGCGCTGCTTGCTCTTAAACCTCGGCCCCCGTCCCACCGGCACCCTTCGGCACGACCCTCCATGCGGCTCGGAGCCGGCCGGTGACAGGTAGCCACCATGTCGCAGGGTGCCGGGGGCAGCGGCGGTGGCCGCCTCCTCCTCCTCCTCGCCGGGCTCCTCTCGGCGCTGGGTAAGATGGGGACGGGGAACTGGGGCTCCTTCTCCCAAAATCCTGGATGCTGCACCCAGGGGAGGTGGCCGTGGGGCTGGTGGCCACCCACACATCTCCTTTTGGGACCGACGGTGGCAACGTTCCGGGGACGTATCTGGCGTGTCCCGGTTCCTGTCATCGGGATGCAAGGAGAGTCCCGGCACCAGCCACCTCCCTGGGGACGGGAGCGGGGTCCTGGGTGCCGGACCCAGTCCCGGAGGGGTCCCGGGTGCCGGACCCAGCCCTGTGGGGTCCCTGGGCATCACCCGGTGCCGGGACACGGTCCCCATCGCGCCATCCATGGGGATGCCAGGGCGGAGGCTCCCCGCAGTGGCACAAAGAGCCGCTGTCCCCCGCCAGCCCTTGTGCTTTCTCCGGGGCTAACAAAAGCCCTTTGGTGGCGGCACAGGGCTGGCGTGGGGACGTTGACCAGCTGGTGGCCCCGTGCCGGGGTCCCCCGCGGTGCTGATGGATTTTTGCCCCCTGGCAGGGCCGTCCCCGACGTCCTCCATCCACGTGTACACGCAGCGGGAGGTGTACGGCACCGTCGGCTCCCACGTCACCCTCTCCTGCAGCTTCTGGTCCAGCGAGTGGATCTCCGAGGACATCTCCATCACCTGGCACTTCCAAGCCGAGGGCTCCCGCGACAGCACCTCCGTAAGCGTCCGCCCCGCTCCGGGGACGCGGGGGTGGCCCTGCCGTGCCCGCAGCCACCGTCACCCCCCCCCCCCCCCCAAAATGGTCCGTGTGTCTGTCCCCATCGCTAGATATTCCACTACGCCAAGGGCCAGCCCTACATCGATGACGTGGGCAGCTTCAAGGAGAGGATGGAGTGGGTGGGCAACCCCCACCGCAAGGACGGCTCCATCGTCATCCACAACCTGGACTACACCGACAACGGCACCTTCACCTGCGACGTCAAGAACCCCCCCGACATCGTGGGCAAATCCTCCCAGGTCACGCTCTACGTCTTGGAGAAAGGTACGGTGCCGGCCGTCCCCTCCCTGCCTCAGTTTCCCCACTCTGGCTGGAAGGGGGGGGGGGCTGACGTGGCGCCGGTGTCCCCGCAGTGCCCACCCGCTACGGCGTCGTCCTGGGCTCCATCATCGGCGGGGCTCTGCTGCTGGTGGCCGTGGTGGTGGCCCTCGTCTATCTCCTCCGCTACTGCTGGCTCCGCAGGCAGGTGGCCCTGCAGCGACGGCTGAGGTGAGTGTCCCCCCCCCGCCCCCTGCCCGATGGGGGCAAAACCACCCCAAAATGGGGCTGCTGGGTGGGATTCCCCCCTCCTGGGTGGGATTCCCCTCCCCCCTGGTTGGGGTTCCCCCCCCCCCCCCCCGCGATTGGCCTTTCTGAGCCGTCTTTTTCCCTTTCCGCCCCAATTTTAGTGCCATGGAGAAGGGGAAGCTGCAGCGATCGGCCAAGGACGCGTCCAAGCGCAGCCGGCAGGTGAGTAACAAAGGGTTCGGGGGGGGAGGGGGGGAACCACCTTGTCCGGGGAGGGGAAAACACCTTGTCCCTCTCCGGCCTTTCGGGGTGGGAGAAGAGGTTGGGGGGCACCGACGCTGCCCCCTCCCCGCAGGCCCCCGTGCTCTACGCCATGCTGGACCACAGCCGCAGCACCAAAGCGGCGAGCGAGAAGAAAGCCAAGGGAGCCCCCGGCGAGTCCCGCAAGGATAAGAAATAGCGGTTAGAGGGCAGGGAAGGTACCAAGGGGGTGGGCGCCGGGGCCCCCCGACCCCCTAAAATCGTCATGACCATCGAGATGGAGCTGCGGGGGGAGGACGCCCAGGCCACCCGCCCCCCGCCCGCCGTCCGCTCCCCCAGCAAGGGCAGCCTCAAGAGCGCCCTGATGCACATCATCAAACCGAATTCGGGGACCTGACGCCCAACCACCGGCGGAGGAGGAGGAGGGGGGGGCGGGGGGGGGGGGGGCGCCATGTCCTGGCCCCCCACACCCCCACCCCCATCCTCCTCCCCAGTTCCAAAAAGCGACCGTCCAGGGACGCGGGACCCGGCGAGGAGCGGGGTGTGGTCCTCGCCCCGGGTCCCCCGACCTTGGGGACACCCCCGGTGTCCCCCCCACGCGGTGTGTGTCCCCCCCCCCCCCCCCCCAGAGCCTCTCGCTCGGTACCTTCCTCTGCGCAAACCGCTGCCCGGCCCCGGGCACTGATGTAATTTTTTCTATTTGAAAACTCAACCACTGAATTTTGGGTCTGTCCCGTGTCCCCCCCCTCCCCCCCCCTTCACCGGGCTGCCTCGGTCCCCCCCTCCCCAGGGACCGTGTCACCCCCATCCCTCCCCTTCCCCCCCCCCCCAAAACCAGTCTCCGGGAGGGTTTTTCTGCCCCCATCGTTGCTCCTTTTCTGGCCGTTTTCTCGTCTCTCCCCGCGACCGAGGACAAATGACGTCGCGGGGTGGCCCCCGCCCCGTCCCCTCCATCCCTCTCCCGTCCCCCATTAACCCTCCCACCCCGTAACCCCCCCGGCCCCCCCCCCGGCATCGGCCGGAGCCTCGTGGAGGAGGAGAGGCCGCGGCCGGGCCGGAGGAGCTGCCGGTGCCCATCACCCCGCAGCCGGGCGCCGCTCCCCGACGTGGTTTTCTACGCCCTGGTCCGTGTGTGTCGTCCCCGTCCCCCCCGTCCCCACGGCGCCATTAATAAAACTCACATCTCCAGTTCGCCCCGGCTCGTTGCTGTTCCCCCACCTCGAGGTGGGGGGGTGTCTGGGGCGGGGGGGGGGGGGGGGGGGGGGAATGGCAGAGGGTGGCTGAGCACTTGCAAACTCGTTGCATGGAGGCCTGCCAAGCTCCCATGGAGAAAGGGGCATCGCCGCCGCCGTGCCTCAGTTTCCCCAGGGGTGAGGTGATGTCCCACGGGCGTCCCCGGGGACCCCCCTCAGCCGGTGGGGGCTGTCCCCGAGGCCACCCATCGTGGCTACACCCCCCCCCCCCTCGGGCCACCTTCCCCCTCATCCCCATCCAGCCGTTAATTAAAGCTCACTTTAATTATCACCGAGGCCCGAGTCTCGGGTCCTGCCCTGGCTGTAGAGCCCCGGGCACAGCCATGGGGTGGGGGGGGGGTCGCCATGGGGTGGGTGGGGGGGTCTCACCCAGCGGTGACCGCCAGCTCCGGCCAAGCACCTTCCCAGCACCCTCTGCTGCGGCTCCATTTTGGGGTGAAAAGGCAGCTTTGAGGGGGTGACGCTGGCCGGTGTGTCCCCCCCCTCAGTGCACGGAGCCACCGTACAAGGGGCACGTCCGTCCCCATGGGGGGGGGGGCCACCAAGGTGCCACCGCCCGGGGCAGGAATTCACACGAGGTCGTGTCCCCCCGCCCCCGGCTGCTGTGAGGGGCGAGCGGTGGTTTTTTGGGGTGAAACGCTGCAAAGTGGGGTTTTCCTCAGAAGGTTTTTGACCCCCGACGGGGGGGAGGGGGGTGGTGGGGGTGTACGTCCCTCGGGGGGGAAGTAATGGGCAGCCCCAGGGGGTTTAATGGGGGGTAACGGGGGGTGTTAACGGGCAGCCCCAGGGGTAATGGGGAGCGCCGGGGGGGCAACAGGTAGCCCCGGGGGGGTTAACGAGGGGTAATGGGGAGGTAATGGGCAGCCCCGGGGGTAACGGGCAGTCCCGGGGGGGCAACAGGTAGCCCCGGGGGGGTTAATGAGGAGTAACGGGGGGGTAACGGGCAGCTCCGGGGGTAACGGGCAGCCCCAGGGGGGCAACAAGTAGCCCCGGAGGAGTTAATGAGGAGTAACGGGGGTTAACGGGGGAGTAACGAGCAGTGCTGAGCCAGACGGGCCCGGGGGGGGGGGAGGAAATCCCCCCCCAGGGCTCGGTCCCAGCCCCCAGCCCCATCCCGCAGCTCCGCTCCGGAGCAGACCGGGACCACTCGCTCCCACACCGACCCCGCTCCGGGGGGTTGCGGCCACCCTGTTGTCCCCCCCCCCAGTCCAGACTGCGAGGGAGGGGGCCCCCACACTGACCCCCCCACAAGCCCTGCCTCCGGGGCTATAATTGTCCTTTCCCTAATAAGTCTCCGGAGCGAGCGGGGGCCGAGCCCGACCTCGGCGCCCCCGGGGTGGGGGGGGCAGGGGGGGGGTGTCCCCTGGGCCCTGCCTTTCCCTTGGCCACCGCCGCTGTTTTTCTTTCCAGGGAGTTATTTCTGCCACCGCTGCGGCTCCGCCACGGGTCCCAGCGTCCCCGGCCACCCCACGGCCTCGGACACCCCAGGGACCAGCCCCACACCCCCCCCGCCCCCCTCCCCCGTCCCACAAACCCCTTTGCAAATCCCCCAAATGGCTTTATTTTAACCACCCCAAAGCACTTTTTTATGTTTTCTCATGGCCAGCAGTAGCCCAGGCGCGTCCCACAGCTGCTCCCGGTGATGCCGCGGTGGGAGCCAGGGCTGGGAGCTGCCGCGGGAGCCGGCCCCGAGTGAATCTTCCACGCCCGGAGGGACGCGGCACCCCGAGGCCTTCGTCCCCTGAGGAAGAGGAGCGAGTGGCGGTCTCTTCCATCGCTGCCACAACGAGTGGCGCGGTGGGAAACCAGGCCACAGCCCCAGGGGTGGCTCCGAGACCCAGCGGCCGATAAATTAAGTGGAGTTTCATAGGAGAAAAACCCCAAATTAGATCCCAGGGGGGTTGAAGCCACTCCCAAAGCCCCAGCCAAGGGGCCCCATCCCAAAGTGTGTGGGGGGGGACCCCCCATCCCTGCCCGCAGCCCCCCAGCAGGGACAGCCCAGGGACCCATGGGGCTGCTTTTAACAGGGGGCTTCCCCCCGGGAAGGGGGACCTGGGGGGTCCCACCCCCCCCCTCCCACAGACCACGCAGCAGCCCGGCTCCTCTTCCCCAATGGTTTATTCTTTACACATGCTAAAAGCCCCCCCCCACCCAGGGGAGGGGGACGGTGACAATGACAGGAGCGTTGGGAGGGGGCAGTGCCAGGATGGGGAGCATCCCAGTGCTGGGGGAGCCCCGGTTTCCCCATGGTGGGCTGCAGCGAGACCTGTCCCATCCCCCCCTGTTGGGGGATACGGCGGGTCCGTAGACCCCTTGACACCCCCCCACCCCAGTGTCCCACACCCAGGACAGGACGAGGGGGGTTTTCCCTCGCTCAGGGGACACCGGTGTCCCCCAGCCCCACACGTCCCCGGCAGCCGGCGTCGCCACAGATGGGAAAAGCTGGGGCTGCCCCAGGGAAAGTGGCATTTCCACACCATGCCCTCGCACGGGGGCCACCTCCACGCCGGGGGACATGGGACTCAGCCGTGTCCCCCCCACAGCGACCCCCACAGCTTCACCCGGGGTGCTGGCTCAGGGGTGGGCGAGGGGTAGGGAAGGGCTGAGCCCCCCGCCCCGGCCCCGCTCACCGAGGACAGGGCAGCCCTGGCAGGACGGAGGTCAGGATGGGGCCGTGCCCACGTGCAAGAACGGGGTGTCCACTGCGGGCGGGGGGGTGGTGGGGGGGTCCCGGGACCCCGCAGCCGCTCAGGGCCCCGACTCCTTCTTCCGCTTCTGGAAACGACGGAATTTTCCCTGGATGGCGAGCGCGGCTTTCTCCGTCTCGGGCGCACTCAGGTCGATGTCGATCTCTTCCTCCTCCTCCTCCACCTTCTTGGGGTCCACGGCTTTGGCTGGGGGGGGAGCAGGGGGTGGGATGGAGTGGGGGGACAGGACGGGGGCTGCCCTGGCTACAGCCTGGCACCCCCAGACTCACCCCAGCGCCCAGAACCCCCCCCTCGGCAGGGGACACGCAGGGGGGCACCCTGTCACTCCCCCAGGGGACAGGGGAAGGACAGAGCAGGTCCCCAAATCCATCTTGGTGCCCCCCCCTCCATGGTGGGGACACCGATCCTGGGGGTCCCAGGGTGCCGGGGCAGAGCAGGGGTTCCGGGGGGGGGGGGCATGGGACAGAGGTGACACCGGAGATGGGGCACCCCGTGGGGTGCACCCCGCCGCTGCCGGGGGTCCTCACCTTCCTCCTGCCCACCGGGGGCCTCCGTCGCGGAGGGGGACTCATGGGGGCTGCGCTGCGGAGAGAGAGAGAGAGAAAAGGGGGAACCCGGGGGTGACACGGCGCCCCCGGCAGCAAACCCGCACTGGAGGGGCGGGGGGGGAACGGGGGTCACACGGGCTCCGCTTTGCCAGGGACCCCCCGGGGTCTCCCCCCGCCTCCAGCCCCCCCCATCCTTCCCCGAAGGTGCAGCATCCTCGCCGCATTCCCAGGACAATTCCGCTCCCGGACCGTTGCTATAAAAATAAGGGAGGGGGGGAAAGGGGAAAAAAGCCTTTGTGCTGACCGGCACCGGCACCGGCACCGGCACCGGCACCGGCACCGGCACCGGCACCGGCACCGGCACCGGCACCGGCACCGGCACCGGCACCGGCACCGGCACCGGCACCGGCGTCTCACCTCGCTCATGGCCGCTCCGGTGCCGCCGCCGCTCCCGGTGTGCGGCGCCCCGCGCTCCGCCGCCGCTTTTATAGCGGCGCGGATGAGTGACAGCGACGGGCAGCCAATGGGAGGCGGGGGGCGGGGCCAGGTGGGGACACGCCCCCCCCCCCCGCGTGTCCCCTCACCCCCCTCACCCCACCCTCGACGCCCCCCGGAGCCGGACCCGGGGGCAGGGGGGGGAACCGGGGCCATCGTCACCCCCCGGGGTCCTGCCATCCCCGGGCACCCCGGAGGTGGCAGGGGCGGACAAGGACACTGGTGGCACCTCCCTGTGGCGGCCGGTGACCTTCCTCCAGGGTCACCGATGGCAGGACGGCCACCGGTGCGGTCCCCATCCCCGCCACCACCCCGTGTCCCCCCCCGCCTGTCCCCCGTGTCTGCCGTCCCTGTCCCCGTGTCTGACACCCCGTGTCCCTGTCCCCGCCTGTGTCCCCCCCACCCGGTGCCGCCTGTCCCCACCCACCGCAGCCTCCCTCAAGTTCAAGGTTCAAACTCCACGAGACCGCGACTGGGAGGCGGCGGGGACAAGCGGGGACCGGGTGGCCCCTGGCTACGCGGTGGCAAGCACCGGGCACCAGCGGGCACGGGGTCCCAGGTACCGGCACCAACGGGCACCGTCCGCCTTCGGGGGTGTCACACCGGCGTTTCGGCGGTGACCGGGGCGGGAGGTCGCGGTGGCAGGTCGGCGCACGAAGGCATTGCGCCAGGGGGACATGGTGGCTTCGAGGGGACGCGTAGGGGACACGCACACCCCCCCCTGTCCTACAGGCTCTGTCCTCACTGCGGTCCCCCCCTATCCGGGCACTGTCACCCACGTCCCCGGCCATGTCCACGTCGAGCCCCTCGGACGCGGAGAGCAGCCCCCGCCCGCCGGCGGGTCCCCGTGTCCCTGGGGGGGAGGACACGGAGCCGGGGGAGGAGAAGGTCTGCGCCGTGTGCGGGGACCGCGCCACCGGGTACCACTTCCACGTCATGACCTGCGAGGGCTGCAAGGGCTTCTTCAGGTGGGGGCTGCCACCACGGAGGGGGGGGGGACACAGGGTGGGGGGACACAGGGGACGCGGTGGGACAGGACAGAGCGGGGGGAACAAGATGGGATGGGGCAGGACAGGATTGGAAAGGACAATATGGGATGGGATGGGATGGGATGGGATGGGACGGGACAGAGGAAGGGGACAGGGCACGATGGGACAGATGGGATGGGACAGGACAATTTGGGACAGATGGGATGAAATGGGACAGGACGGGACAGGTTGGAATGAAATGGGATGGGATGGGACAAGGGGACAGGGCAGGATGGGACAGATGGGATGGGACAGGACAATTTGGGACACGACAAGATGGGCTGAAATGGGACGGGACGGAGGAAGGGGACAGGGCAGGATGGGACAGATGGGATGGGACAGGACAATTTGGGACAGATGGGATGAAATGGGACAGGACGGGACAGGTTGGAATGAAATAGGACAGAATGGGACAAGGGGGCAGGGCAGGATGGGACAGATGGGATGGGACAGGACAATTTGGGACACGACAAGATGGGCTGAAATGGGACAGGACAAGGTGGGATGAGA
Source organism: Fratercula arctica (assembly GCA_947846985.1). Lineage (NCBI taxonomy): Eukaryota > Metazoa > Chordata > Aves > Charadriiformes > Alcidae > Fratercula > Fratercula arctica. The sequence goes on from CANTUZ010000024.1 coordinate 1,420,828, forward strand.
CAAGTTGGGATTAAATGGGACGGGATGGGACAAGGGGACAGGGCAGGATGATGGGACAAGACGCAATGGAATGGGACGGAACAAGATGGGACAGGACGGGGTGGGACAAGATGGGCTGAAATGGGACAGGACGCGATGGGATGGGACAGGATGGGATGAAATGGGATGGGATGGGACAAGGGGACAGGGCGGGATGGGACAGATGGGACGGGAGAGGATGGGGTGGGATGAGATGGGCTGAAATGGGACGGGATGGGACAAGGGGACAGGGCAGGATGATGGGACAAGACACAAAGGAATGGGACCGGAACAAGATGGGACAGGACAGGACGGGGTGGGACAAGATGGGCTGGAATGGGACAGGATGAAATGGGATGGGATGGGACAAGGGGACAGGGCGGGATGGGACAGATGGGATGGGACAGGACAAGATGGGCTGAAATGGGACGGGACAGAATGGGATGGGACAAGTTGGGATGAAATGGGACAGGACGGGACAAGGGGACAGGGCAGGATGGGACAGGACAACTTGGGACAGGATGAGATGAAATGGGATGGGATGGGACAAGACACAATGGAATGGGACCGGAACAACATGGGATGGGACAGGACGGGGTGGGACAAGCCAGGACGGCCGCTGCCACCCCACGCTTGGACCACCCGGCTTCTCCGGGGCACAGCGATGACGGGGTCCGTGGGGCTGGAGGTGTCCCCTGTCCCGGGACATTCGGTGACAGTGACAGTCCCCTCATGGCTGTGCCTGTGTGTCCCCCCCCCAGACGCTCCATCAACAAGGGCGTCCGCTTCACCTGCCCCTTCTCCGGGAGCTGCCCCGTCACCAAGGCCAAGCGGCGGCAGTGCCAGGCCTGTCGCCTCCAGAAGTGCCTGGACGTGGGCATGCGGAAGGACAGTGAGTGACACGGGGACAGCGGGGGGGGGGGGGACACGGTGGGAGAGGGAAGGAGGTGACGCAGGGGAGACCTGGGGACGTGGAGTAGTGGGGAGAGGGAGGACCTGGGTGGGAGGACATGGGGGAAAGGGGATGAGGGGACCTGGGGGGACACACAGGGGACAGAGAGGACTGGCCTGGGTGGGGTGGCAGGGGAGGACATGGGGGTAGAGGGGACAGGGCAGCCCTGGGGTGAGGGGACAGCAAGGGATGGGGGTACAGGGGTGGCAGCAAGGGGACAGAGGTGACAGGAGGGGATGGGGACACAGAGGTGACAGCAAGGGACAGAGGAACAGAGATGACAGCAGGGGACAGGGGGACAGAGATGACAGCAAGGGACAGGGGGACAGAGGTGACAGCAAGGGACAGGGGGACAGAGGCGACAGGAGGGGATGGGGACACAGAAGCGACAGCAGGGGACAGAGGTGACAGCAGGGGATGGGGGGAAAAGGGTGACAGCAGGGGACAGGGGTGACAGCAGGGGATGGGGGGAAAGGGGTGACAGCAAGGAACAGGGGCACAGAGGTGACAGCAGGGGATGGGGGGACAGGGGTGACAGCAGGGGATGGGGGTGACAAGAGGGGATGGGGGGAAAGGGGACGAGGGGGACCCCGGTGGGGAGAGGGGACAGCGTGGCAGCGGTGGCAGGCAGGGGGTGTCTGCGCCGCCGGTGCCCGTGCCGGGGGGGTGACGGTGGCGGCGGGTGGCAGTGATCATGTCGGCGGAGGCGCTGCGGCGGCGGCGGGCGCAACGGCGGGCGCGGGAGCGGCCGGGGGGGCTGACGGCGGAGCAGCAGGACCTCATCGCCATCCTCATCGCCGCCCACCGCCGCACCTTCGACTCCAGCTTCTCCCAGTTCACCCACTACTGGGTGAGTGGGGACATCCCCCCCCCCCCCCCCCCCCTCCTCCTTCCCCGCCTCCCAGGACCCGGCCGTCCCCTGAGTGTCCCCTGAGTGTCCCATCACGGCGTTGACCCCCCAAACCCCCCCCCCCCGCCTCGTTGGCCGTAGCCCGCCGTACGCCTCTACGTGCCCAGCCCGCGGCCGCAGAGCCCGCCAGCAGCCCGGTGGCCCCGCCGCATGGCCGCCGTCCCCGCCGTCCCCCGAGTGCCTGGCCGAGGACGTGCTGCCCGACGTCTTCTCCATGCTGCCCCACTTCGCCGACCTCAGCACCTTCATGATCCAGCAGGTCATCAACTTCGCCAAGGAGATCCCGGCTTTCAGGTCCGCGGGGTGGGCGGTGGCGGTGGGGGGGGGGAAAAGACGGACGGGGGACGCCCCCAACACCATCCCCCCCAGGCCCTGACGCCCCTCCGTGTGTGTGTGTCCCCCCCCCCCCCGGCAGGACCTTACCCATCGACGTCCAGATCTCGCTGCTGAAAGGAGCCACCCTGGAGATCTGCCAGATCCAGTTCAACACCGTCTTCAACGCCGAAACCAACGCTTGGGAGTGCGGGCAGCACTGCTACACCATCCAGGACGGCGCCCTGGGTGAGGAAGGGACCGGGGAAGGGACGGGACAGGACACGGTGGTGGCCTCGCCGTGTGTCCTCCCCCCTCCGGCCCCGTCCCAGCTCCCCCCCCCCACTCCGCAGCCGGTTTCCAGCAGATCTACCTGGAGCCGCTGCTCAAGTTCCACATCAGCCTGAAGAAGCTGCGGCTCCACGAAGCCGAGTACGTCCTGCTGCAGGCCATGCGGCTCTTCTCGCCAGGTAAGGGAGCGCGGGGACAGCGGTGGGGCGTCCCCTCGGCCTCCCCCCCCTCCCCAACCCTGACGCCCCCCCCACCCGCGTCCCCAGACCACGCCGGCATCGCCCAGCGGGACTTCATCGACCAGTTCCAGGAGAAGGTGGCCCTGACCCTCAAGAGCTACATCGACCACCAGCACCCCATGCCCGAGGGCAGGTACGTGCCCCCGGCGGGGGGGCGTGGTGGCACAACGGTGTCCCCCCCCCCCCCCACCACCGGGTCCGAGCCGGGCGCTTTTCCACACACCCCCCCCCCAGGTTTCTCTACGCAAAGCTGCTGCTGCTGCTGACGGAGCTGCAGACGCTGAAGATGGAGAACACCCGGCAGATCCTCCACATCCAGGACCTGTCCTCCATGACGCCCCTGCTCTCCGAAATCATCAGCTAGAGCCCGTGCTGACCCCCCCCCCGTCCCCCCCGCGGTTAACCCCCCCCACCACCACCCCCGGGGCTGGGGGGGGCTCTCCCCATCCACCACCACACTTTACAGGCCAAAGTAAAGCTCCTTTATTTTTCCAGGCTCCGCGGCTGCGTGCGCCCGGAGGGAAGCGCGGTGCCAGGGCGAGGAGGGTGGCGCGGGCAAGCGCCAGAGGAGGGGGGGACCAGTCAGAACATGCCCCCCCCCCCCTCCATCCTCAGCCCAAAGGTGCCAACGGCCACCACGCGCCGTCACACAGTGTCACCCAGCCGCCAGGGACACCCTCCCATCCTCTGCGGGCTCCCCCCCCCAGCAGCGCGGTGCGAGAGTGGGGGGCCTGGCTGGTGCCCCCCGTGGCGTGGCAGCTCCCTGAGCAGGACGGTGGCACGTGCCAGCACCCCCCCCCCCCACCCCCCCGCCCCCCGCGGCCCCTCAGCCCACGATGACGCTGAAGCCGCAGTGGAAACGGTTCTTCCAGTGGTTGAGGAAGGCGCCCAGAGCCAGGGTGACGGGCAGGGGGGGCAGCTTCTTCTCCAACACCCCCCCGACGCTCCAGTTACTGTCCAGGAGCCCTGCCGGGGGGGGGACGGGGGACACACAGGGTCACACCCGGCCAGCGCTGGGGCTGCTGGGTGTCCCCACGGCTCCTCGCTCACCTCTGAAGACCATGTTGGCTTGCGGCAAGTTGAGCTGGTAGCCAAAGGCGAAGGTGGTGTCCTGCAGCCGCGTGTTGGCCTCCAGCTCCACCCCGACCTGCACCTGGGGGGGCCACGGGGCAACGTGAGGTCCTGAGGGGGGGTTAAAAGGGACCCACGGGGGACAGGGACGCGTGGGGGGACAGGGACGCTCACCTGCTCGTTGGCTCGGTGGTAGTAGCTGGCGTGGGCGCCGCCGTAGCCCACGTTCAGCGTCGCCACCCACTTCTGAGCTGGAAGAGAGATGCAAAACGGAGGGGTGAGGGCAACCGGGGCGTCGCGTCCCCCCCTGCCAGGGGCCAGGTGGGACCCTTGGGGACGTGCCCGCCCCCCCCCTGCCTTGCGCCCACCTACCCGTGTATTTGCCCGCCAGCGTGAGGATGGCACCCTCCTCCCCCGGCCGCCGGTGATAAACCATCTCCCCACCCAGCACCAGGCGGGAGGTGACGCTCTGGAGAAAATGGGCCACCAGGATCACTGCGGGGACAGCACGGCCCTCAGTGGTGTGTCCCCCCCCCCTCACCCCGGATCGGGAAGCCGTGGGGCGGAATCGGGGGGTGGGGGGGACGCCCCGCTCACCGGACTCGCCGAGGAGGTCGGGGTTGCCCAGGGTGAGGGTGGCGGTGCAGTCGTCCCCCCGGTACTCGCCGTCGAATTGCCACGTGACGAATTTGGCTTGGTGCGTCTGCGAGGGGACGGGCAGCGCGGCGGGTCCTGCCACCGTCCTGGGGTGACGGAGACCCCCCCACTCCCCCCCCCTGGTATCCCCAGGGTGCGCTCCCACCCGGTCCCACCTGGAAGACGGCTTTGGTGCGGATGCGCTCGGCCAGGAGGTGCAGCACCTGGGCGTTGAGGCTGCCGCTGTTGTCCATGTCCCCGACCAGCATGGGGAAGGCCTGGGGACAAAGGGGAGGGGGGGGTTGTCAGCGGAGGGGACAGTGACACCCCCTGTCCCTGGTTTGAGCTGCAGGCTGGAACCCTCCTCGCCTGGAGATAACTGTCGCCCATCTTGGTGGCACCCCTGTGCCACCCAACCACCTCCACTTCGGAGCCTCACAGCCACCCTGAGGCCACCCACCATCCCAGGGCCACCCCAGGGCCACCCACCATGGGTCACCCAAAGCCACCCACCACCCCAGGACCACCCTGGGGCCATCCACCATGGGCCACCCTAAGGCTACCTTGAGGCCATCTACTGTCCCAAAGCCACCCCGAGGCCACCAACCATCCCAGGACCACCCCAAGGCCACCCACCATGGGCCACCCAAAGCCACCCGTCATCACAGGGCCACACCAAGGCCACTCGCCACCCCAGAGTCACCCCAAGGCCACCCCTGAGGCTACCTACTGTGCCAGGGCCACCCCGAGGCCACCCACCATCGCAGGGCCACCCCAGGACCACCCTGAGGTCATCTACTGTCCCAGGGCCACCCACCACCCCAGGGCCACCCCAGGACCACCCTGAGGCCACCTACTGTCCCAAGGCAACCCCGAGGCCACCCACCATCCCAGGGCCACCATGACCCCCTGAAACCACCCACCATTCTAGGGCCAGCCCAGGACACTCCAAGGCCACCCACTACCCCAGGGCCACCCTGAGACCACTCTGACACCATCTACTGTCCCAAGGCCACCCTGAGACCACCCACCACCCCAGGGCCACCATGGCCACCCCGAGGCCACCCCCCATTCCAGAGCCACCCCAGGACCACCTAAGGCCACCAACTGTCCCAGGGCCACCATGGGCCACCCCGGGGTCTCACCTCGGTGGGGCTGAGCTGCCGGTCGCCCACGAAGGTGGCGTTGAAGTGGTAGCCGGAGAGGCCGAGGGTGCTCATGTGCACCGCGTGTGTCACCTGCGGGGACAGCCCGTCAGCGGGGGGACGAGGGGTGGCAGTGCCCCCCCCGCCCCCCTCCAAGCACGGCCCCCGCGGGTCCCCGTGCGTCCCCCCGACCTGGAAGTGGCTGCTCAGCATCTTGTTGACGATCAGCTTCACCCCCTCCATCTGCTGCGGGAAAACCTCTGGAGGACACGGCGGGGTTGAGCGGGGCCACCGCTGCCACCCCCCAGGGCCACCGCTGCTGTCGTGCCCCCCCCCCCCCCAGGAGCCACCACTGCCATCATGTCCCCCCCGGAGCCACAGCTGCCATCGTGTCCCCCCCCCAGAGCCACCGCTGCCGTCGTGTCCCCCCCCCAGAGCCACCGCTGCCATTGTGTCCCCCCCGAGCCACCGCTGCCGTCGTGTCCCCCCCGAGCCACCGCTGCCATCGTGTCCCCCCCCAGAGCCACCGCTGCCGTCGTGTCCCCCCCCCCGAGCCACCACTGCCGTCGTGTCCCCCCCGAGCCACCGCTGCCATCGTGTCCCCCCCAGAGCCACCGCTGCCATCGTGTCCCCCCCAGAGCCACAGCTGCCATCGTGTCCCCCCCCACAGCCACCACTGCCATCGTGTCCCCCCCCACAGCCACCACTGCCATCGTGTCCCCCCCCACAGCCACCACTGCCATCGTGTCCCCCCCAGAGCCACCGCTGCCATCGTGTCCCCCCCCGAGCCACCACTGCCGTCGTGTCCCCCCCCGAGCCACCGCTGCCGTCGTGTCCCCCCCAGAGCCACCGCTGCCATCGTGTCCCCCCCAGAGCCACCACTGCCATCGTGTCCCCCCCAGAACCACCACTGCCATCGTGTCCCCCCCGGAGCCACCACTGCCATCGTGTCCCCCCCGGAGCCACCACTGCTGTTGTGTCCCCCCCCACAGCCACCGCTGCCATCGTGTCCCCCCCCAGAGCCACCACTGCTGTTGTGTCCCCCCCCAGAACCACCGCTGCCGTCGTGTCCCCCCCAGAGCCACCACTGCCGTTATGTCCCCCCCCCACAGCCACCGCTGCCATCGTGTCCCCCCCCAGAGCCACCACTGCCATTGTGTCCCCCCCCAGAGCCACCACTGCCATCGTGTCCCCCCCAGAGCCACCACTGCCATTGTGTCCCACCCCAGAGCCACCACTGCTGTCGTGTCCCCCCCAGAGCCACCGCTGCCATCGTGTCCCCCCCAGAGCCACCACTGCCATCACGTCCCCCCCAGAACCACCGCTGCCATCGTGTCCCCCCCCACAGCCACCGCTGCCGTCGTGTCCTGCCCCCCCCCCGGGCTAGCCCCCCGGTGCCACCCCACCTCTCCCAGGGCCACCCCCAGGCCACCCCCCCGGTCACCCCCGTGCCCCCCAGCACCAGCCTGTTCCCCGGTGCCGCCGGGATCCCCCACTGCTGCCGGGGCAAGCGAGGGACCGGCCCCGGTGGCCCCCCCCCGACCCCGGTGACCCCCCCCCCCTCCCCAGGCCCCGTGTCCCACCGGCCCCAATGTCCCTGCAAACCGGTGTCCCCACCAGCCCGGTGCCACCCCCTGTCCCGGTGCCCCCTCCCAGCTCCAGTACTCCCAGCCCCGGCGCCCCCCCGACCCCGGTGATCCCCCCCCGGCCCGGTGTCCCCACCAGCCCCGGTGACGCCCCCCGCCTGGTGTCCCACCGGCCCCCATGTCCCTGCAAACCGGTGTCCCCACCAGCCCAGTGCCACCCCCGGTCCCGGTGCCACCTCCAACCCCGGTGTCCCCAGCCCCGGTGCCACCCCCGACCCCGGTGCTACCCCCCCCCGCCCGGTGTCCCCCCGTCCCCAGTGTCCCCGCAAACCGGTGCCACCCCCGGTCCTGGTGCTCCCTCCCGACCCCAGTCTCCCCTCAGCCCCGGTGCCCCCGACCCCAGTGTCCCCAGCCCCAGTGTCCCCTCAGCCCCGGTGTCCCGCCTGCCCCGTGTCCCCAGCCCCGCTGCCCCCCCCCCGGCCCCGTGACCCCCGGTGCCCCGCCGTCCCCACCTTTGCACTGCCGGTGCAGCTCATCGAAGCTGCCGGGACTACCGAGCGGCTCCCCCCGACGCGGGGCGCGGGGAGCGGCGGGACCCAGCACGTTGCCCATGTCCCGGCCCGGCCTTACGGCCGCCCGCCCCCCCCGTCCCCGCCGGGCGCCGCCATAGCGGCCGCGGGCGCCGCCGCCACCGGAAGCGGCTTCGCGAGGCGGCGCCCGCGCGAGGCCGCCGCCGCCATGACGGGCGCGGGCAGCGCTGGCCGCCCATTGGCTGAGCCCGCGGGGGGGGGGGGGGCAGCGCCGGAACGTGCTTCCTCGGAAACCCGGACCCGCGCTGCGACGTTCCGGGGCTCTCGCGTTCCGCCCCGGGGCCCCCGCCTCCGAGGGTCCCTCCCCGTGTCCCGTGTCACCTCTGCGTCCCGTGTGTCCCCATGTTCTCCCTGTTCCCGTCACCCCCTGTCCCTCCATCTCCCGTCATCCACCCCCTCCACGTCCCATTCCTCCCATGTCCCCTCTGTCCCCTTCCCCACATCCCTGGACCCCCTGGCTGTGTCCCAATTCCCTCCTATGCCCCCCCCCCATGTCCCTTCCCTGTGTCCCCCTCATGACCCCTCTCTGTGTCCCCCCCCATGTCACCTCCCTGTGTCCCCCCATGTCACCTGTCTGTATCCCCCCATGTCCCTTCACCGTGTCCCCACCACGTCCCGTCTCCCCGCCATCTCCCCCTCCCTGTGTCCCCTCCTCGTCCTGTGTCCCTACTCCCATGTCCCCCTCCTTGCCCCGTGTCCCTGTCCCTCCCCCGTGTCCCCCCCTGTCCCTGTCCCCTGCTGCCGTCACCAGCAGCTTTCCTGGAAAAGGGCTTGGAGGGGAAGGGGCCCCAGTGGCCCCACAGGTGACCCGGGGGACAAAGAGTTTTTGTCCCTGGTGCCACCCAGGTGCCCTTTGACCGCGTGTCCCCAAACAGCGCCGCCACTGGCCCTCGGCCCGGCCCCATGGCGGGGTGTCCCCAGGGTCTGTGTGTTGTCCCCCCCCGCCCCAGCCCCATGGGTGCCCCCTCCGGGACCCCGCGCTGACTCATGGCGTCACGTTGGCGGCCGAGGGTCAGCGATAAGGCGGGCGACGACCTTCGCCCCACGGCAGCCGGAGGTGGCCGGGGTGGGCCGGGGTGTGCAGACCCCCAGGCTGCCCCCACCGAGCTGGGACCCCGGCGTGCGGCGGCCACCGGGACCCCGGGCCGGGGCAGAGGGGCTGGGGGGGCCCTGGGGGTCCCACTGTGCTGTGGGGTCACAGCCCCAACACGCCGTGGGGCCACATGCGTCACAGGGCCACTGCGTGCCACGGGGCCACCACTGGCCGTGGGGCTCCAATGTGCCACAGGGCAACTGCGTACCCCCAGGGCACCAACGTGCCACGGCGTTACTGCGGGCCACAGGGCCACTGCGTGCCATGGGGCAACCCCCACTGCAGCAGCCCTGGCTCCCAGGACCCCCCCACAGCCCAAACCCCTTTGTCACCCACTGCCCGGGGCCACGGGGCGTTGGGGACGCAGGGACAGGATCCGGGGTGTGGGGCCACTCCCGGTGAGGATGAGGAGGGGCCATCCCCCGCAGTGACCCTTACCCCTGCCATGTTTACCCAGGCGGTGGCGGGGCCGGCACGGCCCCCCCCAGACCAGGGGCGGGAGCTGGCCCCGGGGGATATAAGCAGCCCCCGAGGGAGCACCCACAACCCCACACCCCCAGAATCTTGCTCAGGTGAGCGGCAGCCGGCACCCGGTGCCCGGGCAGGAGGGGACTGTGGGGTAGGGATGGGGCAGGAGAGGGACATGGGGCAGGATGGGGCTGTGGGGCAGGGATGGGGCAGGATGGGGCCGTGGGGCAGGGATGGGGCTGTGGGGCAGGGATGGGGCAGGATGGGGCTGTGGGGCGGGGGGGGGGCATGGCACGGGATGGGGCAGGATGGGGCCATGGGGCAGGATGGGGCTGTGGGGCAGGGATGGGGCAGGATGGGGCCACGGGGCAGGAGGGGGCTGTGGGGCAGGGATGGGGCAGGAGGGGGCTGTGGGGCAGGGATGGGGCAGGACGGGGCCATGGGGCAGGACGGGGCCGTGGGGCAGGGATGGGGCAGGATGAGGCTGTGGGGCAGGATGAGGCTGTGGGGCAGGAGGGGGCTGTGGGGCAGGGATGGGGCAGGACAGGACCGTGGGGCAGGATGGAGACGTGGGGCAGAACGCCCCACGTCCCATGGCCCCCATGGGACAGGGATGGGGAAGGAGGGGGCCGTGGGGCAGGAGGGGGCCGTGGGGCAGGATGGAGACTGAGGTTCATGGGTGGGATGGGGCAGGGCTGGGGCAGGAGGGGGACACTGGGGCAGCCGTGGGGCAGGGCTGGGGCGGGGGAAGGCGCTGTGGGGCAGGAGGGGCCAGCAGAGCCACGGGTCGGGCTGTCGGCCGCTGACCCCGTCCCCCGCAGCCCCCAGCCCCGCCGAGATGAAGGTGCTGGTGGCCGCCCTGGCGCTGCTCTGCGCCGGCTGCCTGCAGGCCGCCATGGTGAGGCGCCAGGCCCCGGATGAGGAGCCCGCCCCGCCGCCCGTCGACGATTTCTTCACCCGCCATTTCCAATCCTTCTCCGACTTCGTCACCAAGGACCTGCCCCAGAGGCTGCAGGCCCAGGAGCTGCGCAGCCAGGCCGAGTACGGGGCCGGGGGGGGGGGGGGTACACAGGCACAAGCGATGTGGGGGGGGGACGATGACAATGGACGCCCCTCGGCCTCCCCTTACCATCCTCCTCTCCCCCAGGGCCTACCTGGACCGGGCTAACAAGCAGCTGACGCCACTGGCCCAGGAGCTGCGCACCAACTTCGTCGGCTTCTTCTCCTCCCTGCTGGACCTGGGCAAGGCCGAGGGGCAACCCTGAGCCTCGCCGTGGCGGCCCCCTCCCCCCCCCCCCTCCACTCCCCCCCCCCCGTGACAATAAAGCCCTGGAGCTGCCACTGTGTCCCTGGTGCTGTGTGGGGTCGGGGGTCGGGGACGGAGGGCCACGGGGACACCCCCCGGGGAGGGGTGAGCGCGGCTGAGACCCGACAAAACTCATCTCTGCCAGCACCAAAGATGGAGGCGTCGCGGCGGCTTCGAGCCCTGCCCGTAGTAAAGATGGCGGCGCAATCCCCACCCCACCCCCCCCCACACACACCGCCGTCGCGTCACGCCCCTAAGCAAGATGGCGGCGCCTCCGCTGGCGTCACTTCCGCCCCCGGCCAAAATGGCCGGCTTCCGGCGCCGGCGGGGCGATGGCGGAGGAGGCGGCGCGGCGGGCGGTGGCGGAGCTGCCGTTGCTGCGGACGGCGGCGGGGCCGCGGGACCGGGAGGGCTGGGCGCCGCGGCTGAAGGAGGAGTACCGCGCCCTCATACAGGTGCGCCCGACCGGGCCCGGGACCCGCCGGCACCCCCGGATCGCTCCCCGGGCCCTCGCCGCTTCCCCTCCCGGTTCTTCCCACGCTTCCCCCTCCCCCGCTTCAACCCCCCGTTGCCCTTCCCGTTCCGTCCCCCGGTTCCCGGTCTCTTTCCCGGTCCGTCCCCCAGTCCCCTTCCAGGTCCCGTTCCCGGTCCCCTTCTCGGTCCATGCCCCGGTTCGGCGGTTCGTCCCCCGGTCTCTCCCCGCCGCCTCGGTTCAGCCCCCGGTCCGTCCTCCCCCTCTGGCCCGTCCCCCGCTCCCCGCTTCAGCCCCCGGTTCCCCTCCTGTCTTATCCCCTGGTTCCCGGTCCCCTTCCCGGTCCATCCCCTGGTTCCCTGTCCCGTCCCCCGTCCCCTTCGCGGTTCGTCCCCCGGTCGCCGCTGTCCCTCCGTTCCCCTTCTGTCCCGTCCCCTGGTTTCCGGTCCATCCCCCGGTCCCCTTCCAGGTCCCCTTCCCGATCCATCTCCCAGTTCCCTTCCTGCATCCCAGTTCCCTTCCTGCATCCCGGGCCCCTTCCAGGTCCCCTTCCCGATCCATCTCCCAGTTCCCTTCCTGCATCCCAGTTCCCTTCCTACATCCCGGTCCCCTTCCAGGTCCCCTTCCCGATCCATCTCCCATTTCCCTTCCTGCATCCCGGTCCCCTTCCAGGTCTCCTTCCCGATCCATCTCCCAGTTGCGTTCCTGCATCCCGGGCCCCTTCCAGGTCTCCTTCCCGATCCATCTCCCAGTTCCCTTCCTGCATCCCAGTTCCCTTCCTACATCCCAGTCCCCTCCCAGGTCCCCTTCCCGATCCATTTCCTCGTTCCCTTCCTGCATCCCGGTCCCCTTCCAGGTCCCCTTCCCGATCCATCTCCCAGTTCCCTTCCTGCATCCCGGTCCCCTTCCAGGTCCCCTTCCCGATCCATCTCCCAGTTCCCTTCCTGCATCCCGGGCCCCTTCCAGGTCCCCTTCCTGATCCATCTCCCAGTTCCCTTCCTGCATCCCAGTTCCCTTCCTACATCCCGGTCCCCTTCCAGGTCCCCTTCCTGATCCATCTCCCAGTTCCCTTCCTGCATCCCGGGCCCCTTCCAGGTCCCCTTCCCGATCCATCTCCCAGTTCCCTTCCTGCATCCCGGTCCCCTTCCAGGTCCCCTTCCCGATCCATCTCCCAGTTCCCTTCCTGCATCCCGGTCCCCTTCCAGGTCCCCTTCCTGATCCATCTCCCAGTTCCCTTCCTGCATCCCGGGCCCCTTCCACATCCCAGTCCCCTCCCAGGTCCCCTTCCCGATCCATTTCCTCGTTCCCTTCCTGCATCCCGGTCCCCTTCCAGGTCCCCTTCCCGATCCATCTCCCAGTTCCCTTCCTGCATCCCAGGCCCCTTCCAGGTCTCCTTCCCGATCCATCTCCCAGTTCTGTTCCTGCATCCCTGGCCCCTTCCAGGTCTCCTTCCCGATCCATTTCCCAGTTCCCTTCCTGCATCCCAGTTCCCTTCCTACATCCCGGTCCCCTTCCAGGTCCCCTTCCCGATCCATCTCCCAGTTCCCTTCCTGCATCCCGGGCCCCTTCCAGGTCCCCTTCCCGATCCATTTCCCAGTTCCCTTCCTGCATCCCGGGCCCCTTCCAGGTCCCCTTCCCGATCCATCTCCCAGTTCCCTTCCTGCATCCCAGTTCCCTTCCTACATCCCGGTCCCCTTCCAGGTCCCCTTCCCGATCCATCTCCCAGTTCCCTTCCTGCATCCCGGGCCCCTTCCAGGTCCCCTTCCCGATCCATCTCTCAGTTCCCTTCCTGCATCCCGGTCCCCTTCCAGGTTCCTCTGCTATCCTGTCGCCCGCTTCTCCGTCCCCGTCCCTGTCCCGTCCCCTTCGCGTTCACCCCCCAGTCTGTCCCCCCCCCCCCTCCCCGGGTCCCCGCTCACCCCCGTCCCCCCCCCGCGCAGTATGTGGAGAACAACAAACGCGCCGATAACGACTGGTTCCGCCTGGAATCCAACACCGAGGGCACCCGGTGGGTGAGCGGGGCTGAAGGGGGGGGTGGGACAGACACGGGACCGGGCCTCCCCCCATCCCGGGGACGCTCCGGTGTCCGGTGGGGGGGTGCCGGCACTGAGGGGGGGGTGGGAGCCTGGGCCCTTCCCCCATGTGCCGCAGGTGGTTCGGGAAATGCTGGTACATCCACGAGCTGCTCAAATACGAGTTTGCCATCGAGTTTGAGGTGAGTTGGGGGGGCTGGGGGGGGGGGGGGGGCTGCTGCTGACCCCCATGACTGTGTCTGTCCTGTTTCCCCCCCCCCGTCCCGTGCCCCCCCCCTCTCCAGATCCCGGTGACCTATCCCGCCACCGCCCCCGAGATCGCCATCCCGGAGCTGGATGGGAAGACGGCCAAGATGTACAGGTGTGTGTTGGGGGGGGGGGAATTTGGGGGTCCGGGGGGGGGTGGTCCCTTGTGGAGGGGGGGGGGTGTCTGACGGCAGCCCCCCCCCTCTTCTCCCCGCAGGGGGGGCAAGATCTGCCTGAGCGACCACTTCAAGCCCCTCTGGGCCAGGAACGTCCCCAAATTCGGCTTGGCCCATCTGATGGCGCTGGGGGTGAGTCGGGGGGGGGGTCTCCATGGGGGGGGGGGGGGGGGTGTGTGTCCCACGTGGAGGGGGGGAATGTCTCCATGGAAAGGGGGGGGATTGTCCCCGTGGGTCGCTCACCCCCTGTTCCTGCAGCTGGGCCCCTGGCTGGCCGTGGAGATCCCGGACCTCGTGGCCAAAGGCATCATCCAGCCCAAGGAGAAGTGAGCGATGGCGGGGGGGGGACACAGTGGGTGGGGGGGGTGCTGCCCCCCTCCATGGGAGGTGTCACCCCCCCCCCCACCCCCTCAGCTGCTCCCCCTGCCCCCGCTGTGTCCTGCTTTGCTGCTGCCGCCCAATAAACTCTTCATCCCCCGCCTGCTGCTCTGGGGGGTTCCTCGGGGGGGGGGGGGGGGGGTGTCCTGCCCCCCCTCCCCAGCCGTCGGGGCTCCGACCTTGCCGCTACGCTTCCACAGAGGACGCTGTCGCTTTAAGAAGACGTGGTGCGGCGGCCCCTTTAAGACCGGGCGGGGGAGGGGGAAGGACGCCGCTCGATTTCCATGGCGACGCGGCTGCGTCACGCGTTGGGGGGGGGGGGGATGTGTGTGTGTGTGTGGCGCTACGGCGGCGCGTGCGCGGCGTGAGGCGCGAGGCCGGGCGGGGGCGGGGCCTGGGGCGGGGAGGAGCAAAGATGGCGGCGGGCGGTGCGGGAGTTGTTGCCATGGCGGCCCGCGGGAGGTGCGGCGGGAGGGGGCCCGGCGGGGGCGGGGGCGGGGGGCACCGGCGACACCGGGGGGGGGGGGGACACGACACTGGGAGGGGGGAGGGAGGGTCGCGGCGGGGAGGGGGAGGGATTTTGTGGCGTCCGGGGGGAGGGGGGGGCAGCGAGGCCTCGGGGGGGACAGCGGAAAGGTTTCTCCCCTCTCGCCCCGGTACCGGGCAGGGGATGGAACACGGAGGGAGGGACCATGGCCCCGGGGGACGCGGGGAATGGGTGCTGTGGGGTGGGGGAGAGCAGAGCAGGGAACAGTGGCCCGGTGGGATGGGGGGGGGGGGCGGGGACGGGGACAGGCAGGAGTGGGGGGGGGGGGACACACAAGGTGGAGAATGGGGACAGGCAGGGGATGGGGGGGACAGAGCTGGGGGGGGGGGCAGGTAGGAGATGGGGACTTGGATGGGGGGGACAGGTAGGAGATGGAAAGGGACGGAGATGGGGGGACAGGAGTGGGGGGGACAGGTAAGAGATGAGAGGGGATGGAGATCGGAGCAGGACAGGGCCAGGGGGGGACAGGACAGGAGATTGAGGGGACAGGTACGAGATGGGGACAGAGCTGGGGGGGGGCAGGTAGGAGATGGGGACGTGGATGAGGGGGACAGGTAGGAGATGGAAAGGGACGGAGATGGAGGGGGGGACAGGACTGGGGGGGACAGATAGGAGGTGGAAGGGGATGGAGATGGGGGGATAGGTAGGAGATGGGGGGACAAGATTGAGGGGATAGGTAGGAAACTGGGGGGGACAGGTAGGAGATGGGGGGGACAGGAGATTGAGGGGACAGGTACGAGATGGGGACAGGGCTGGGGGGGAACAGGTAGGAGATGGAAAGGGACGGAGATGGGGGGGGGGGACAGGACTGGCGGGGACAGGTAAGAGATGAGAGGGGATGGAGAGCGGAGCAGGACAGGGCCGGGGGGGGACAGGTAGGAGATGGAAGGGGATGGAGATGGGGGGACAGGTAGGAGATGGGGGGGACGAGATTGAGGGGATAGGTAGGAGATGGGGGGGGGACAGGTAGGAGATGGGGGGGACAGGAGATAGAGGGGACAGGTACGAGATGGGGACAGGGCTGGGGGGGACAGGTAGGAGATGGAAGAGGATGGAGATGGGGGGGACAGGTAGGACAGTGGGGGGGACGGGGCTGGGAAGGGACAGGTCTGAGGGGGGACAAGTAGGAGATGGTAGAGAGACAGCAGGGGACAGGTAGGGGACGGGGACAGGAGGGGGACATGCAGGGCAGGGGCAGGCAGAGGACAGGGACAGTGGCCGGGTGGGCTGTGGGGCTGGGGGCCGTTGTCATCGGCATGGCCGACCCCGCGGGACCCTTCCCTCCCGCTGGCAGCTCGTGGCTCTGGCCGTGCCACAGCCCCCGCAGCTGCACCGCGGCCATCGTCCCCCTGGAGCCGCTCTCTGGGGACAGCCATCGCCACCCAGCACCAGCGGCCTCAGTGTGGGGCCTGCACCCCCCCGCTGCCAGGTGCTCCCATGGCACAGGAGCTGGGAGATGGCTGCCCACCCCCCCCCCCCCCCCAGCCATACTGCTGCTCCGGGCAGTGTTTTGGTAGAACCCGGAGTGGGGGGGTGGGAAGCACCCACTCCCCGTGGCACCGAGCACCCCTGTGAGTTACCCGCCGGCTTGGGGAGCGCGGCACGGCACTTGCCTCCCATCGGTGAGGGGGGCTGTGGGGTCTCGCCGGGGCCGTGCTGTCCCCTGGTTCCATCCGGTGACCCGGAGCATCTCTCCTTGTGCCGCAGGGCCCCCGCCGACGGGACTCTCCGTCCGGCCGCTCGCCGCGGGGGGCTGTGATCAGTGCTGGCGGGAGGAGGCGCGGCGGAGAGAGGTGGGTGCGTGTGCCCCGGTGCCCTCGCGCACCGTCCCGGTGCCACCGACATCAGCCTGCTTCCTCTTCCTGCAGGGCTTCCCTCCCGGCCGTCCCCACCATGCCCCAAGCCTCGGAGCACCGCGTTGGCCGGGCCAGGGACCACGCCGTCGTCATCTCCCAACCCAAGGCTGCCGCCAAGCTGCCCAGCGGCCACCGGGCCCTCAGCCAGGAGCGCCATGCCACCGCCCTGGCCTCCGCCGCCGCCGCCAACGGGCTCTCCCCGGCACCCAAACTTCGCCTCCTGCCCCCCCGGCCCAGCACGATGGAGGACCGCGGCAAGAAGCTGGAGCTGGAGCGGGGTCGGGCCTCCAAACGGGGGGAGGCTCTCCGTGTCTCGGCATGCCGGCGGGGGCCCGTGAAGGCGGACCACGCGGTGCGGGTGCCCGGCTCTCCGCAGGCGGGTGCGGTGCCAGGCAGCGCCTCCTTCTCCCTGCCCGTTGGGGCCTCGCTGGCGGAGCGTCGGCGGAGCAACCTGGCCCGTTCCAAATCCATCAGCATCGGGGACCTGAGCCAGGGGGGTGGCGGCGGCAGCGGTGGCCGCACCGAGGACGTGACGACGGTGCTGAGCCGGCTGGTGCTGAGGGACTGCGGCCACCAGCTGAGCGCCGGCTCGCTGGCTCTCAGGAGGAGCTCCTCTCTCCGGAGGGTCAACGTCTCCCCGGGGCTGGACGGGAAACCGGCCGCCCC
Source organism: Fratercula arctica (assembly GCA_947846985.1). Classification (NCBI taxonomy): domain Eukaryota; kingdom Metazoa; phylum Chordata; class Aves; order Charadriiformes; family Alcidae; genus Fratercula; species Fratercula arctica. Next base: position 1,437,819 of record CANTUZ010000024.1, read on the forward strand.
GCTGCTCTCCATCCGCCCCGAGGGCTGCCCCCGGACTCGTACTGCCCCCGACCCCACGTACGCCCACAGCCCTGACGTCCCGGCGCCTGCCAGCCCGCCCCTAGGCAGAGCCCCGGCACCCGGCAGGACCGAGGAGAAGGCGGCAGCTGTAAGAGCTCCAGGATTTGTCCCTGGCACGGGGCAGCGGCTTCGGGTGATGCCGCCAGGGTGGGACAGGGATGGTGGTCTCACCTCTCCCCACTCCGTTCCTCCTGGGGGACCCCCGCTGCGAAAGGCTGGTGTCCCCTCGGTGCTGGGGGGTGCTGTGCCCGTTTCCGCATCCGCCTTCTCCCCGCGGAGCAGCCGGGCCCTGTCCTCCACTCGCCCCGGGCCACGTGTGGGGATTAGGTGCCCTGAAATCCGGGTGGGGGCCCCTGCGCCAGTGGGGGACGGGGACACGGCTTGGCCCCCCACAGTGCATCCCCCCCCCCCGGTGGCACGGGGCTTCCCCCGTCCCCGCCGAGCCGCCCCACTCCCCACAACACTCTCCCGCACCCCGCCGCTGCGGCACAGGGCAGGCGGCTGTGTTTGCCTCCGCTCCCCGTTCTCCGGCCGCCCGCTGTCCCCCCGAGGTGGCTCTCGTGCTAATTAATCCCCCCGAGATGAGCCTCCAGCAAGGCCCAGAATAGCCAGGGGAAATCGGATCAGCTAATGAGCTGTGGCTTAGAGAGGTGAAGGGAACCCGGCAACACCGGTGCGGCAGTGCCATCCCGCCGGCCGGGCGGTGCCGGAGCTATGCCGGGGCTGCAGGGAGCCACCTTGGTGGAGCTGCCCCGCAAGCTGCACCGCACCCTGCTCACCAAACGGGAGCTGCAGGGCCGCGGCACCGACATCTCCGAGTCGGTGGTCCACACGGCCGTCATGGGGCTGCTGCTCGTCAGCGGCGAGGTGAAGCCTCCGCGGCCGTCCAGCCGTCCGTGGGGAGCCGAGGGGCGGCTGGAGGGCTTTGCTGCTTGGGGACGGGCCTCACTCCTCTCCCTTTGTGTCCCCACAGACCCATCACACCCTGCTGCTGGGCTCGGGCCACGTCGGCCTCAGGAACCTGGGCAACACGGTAAGTGCCTGCGTCCCCGCGTCCCCATGTCCCCTGAGCCCTCCCGTCCCTCTGTCCTGGGTGTGGAAGGGACCTGGGGTCCCCCCGGGCTTGCAGTGGCCGTGACGAAGCAGTTCTGTCCCGCTGTGACCGGTGCGTCCCCAGGGATCCCCCAGCCCCTCGGGGGTCCCCGCGGCGCAGCCAGGGGTGTGAAGGGATGGTGGGGGACACGCCGAGGCCTGGTGGCCCCCCCCCCCGCCCCGGCCTTCACAGGGCATCACGGCATCCCCGCCGCTCTCCCGGCAGTGCTTCATGAACGCCGTGCTGCAGTGCCTGAGCAGCACCAAGCCGCTGCGGGACTATTGCCTGCGCCGGGACTTCCAGCAGGAGCAGCCCCCCGGCCACCGCGCCCCCCAGGAGCTCACTGAAGGTGGGACGGGAGCCCCCCCCCTGCCGATAATCTCCCCCCCTGCCCCAGCTCTTACATAAACCCGCTGACATTCGGCGCATCCCTCGTCCCCGCAGCCTTCGCCGACGTCATCGCCGCTCTCTGGCACCCCGACTCCTCCGAGGCCGTCAACCCCGGGCGCTTCAAGGCCATCTTTCAGAAATACGTCCCCTCCTTCACCGGATACAGGTGAGGCTTCCCCCTGCAGCCCCCACCCCTGCTGCCACCCCCCCGCTCCCCGGCTCCCGGAGGGTGCGAGGGGTCCGTCCCGCCGCAGTCAGCAGGACGCCCAGGAGTTCCTCAAGTTCTTCATGGACCGGCTGCACGTGGAGATCAACCGCAAGGGCCGCAGGACCCCCAGCATCCTCTCGGACGCCCGGCGCACCCCCGTGCTGGAGGACCCTGAGACGCTGAGGTGAGGGGGGGGGAGGGAGAGGGGTCCCGAGGGGTTGGGGGGGGACAGGGTGGCTGGTGGAGGGGGACGCAGCCCTGACCCCCTCACCTTTCCCCACAGCGATGATGAACGCGCCAACCAGATGTGGAAGCGATATCTGGAGAGGGAGGACAGCAAGATTGTGGGTGAGCACTGCCGGGTGACCCCCCCGCCCCGGACCCCCCAGTCCCCTCGGAGTGTCCCTCTCTGTCCGGCCTCACCCCCCCACCTCGACCCCAGACCTCTTTGTGGGACAGCTGAAGAGCTGCCTCAAGTGCCAGGCGTGCGGCTACCGCTCCACCACCTTCGAGGTCTTCTGCGATCTCTCCCTGCCCATCCCAAAGGTAGGGATGAGGCAGAGCCACCTGTCCCCCGCTCCCTCCCCCCCAGTCCCCCCCCCAGCCACCCGCCTGACCCTCTTCCCCTGCAGAAAAGCTTTGCCGGCGGCAAGGTCTCGCTTCACGACTGCTTCAGCCTCTTCACCAAGGAGGAGGAGCTGGACTCGGAGAACGCCCCGGTAAGAGGTTGGGGTTGGAGGGGGGGGCTCGGCACCCCCCCGGCTTGGTACCCCCCTGGCTCGACTCCCCTGGCCCCCTCTCACCATTTCCGTGCCACCGGCAGGTCTGCGACAAGTGCCGGCAGCGGACGCGGAGCACAAAGAAGCTGACCATCCAGCGCTTCCCCCGCATCCTGGTGCTCCGTATCCTTTGGGGAGCGATGGGTGAGGGGCCTGGAGGAGAGTCCCGAGACCCCTGGAGCTGCCGGGGCTTGGGATGGGGGGTGTCCCAGGGGGGGCCACCCTTCCATCTTCTTGTGGCCGTGTTGCCCTTGACGCTGGCCAGACCTGAACCGGTTCTCCACCACCCGCTACTCCATCAAGAAGTGCTCCGTCTTCGTGGACTTCCCTCTGCAGCAGCTCAACCTGCGGGAGTTTGCCAGCGAGAAGGCGGGTGAGAAAGGCCGGGGGGGGGGGACACGGGGCAGGGTATGGGGCAGGGGGGACTCGTCAGGGGGATGTCGTGGGAGAAATGGGGCGGGAGGAACGTGTCGGGGGGATGCTGTGGGAGGAATGGGCTGGGGGGGGATGCTGTGGGAGGGACAGGGCCGGGGGGGGATGCATCGGGGGGACGCTATGGGGGGGACACAGCGGGGGAGACACATCAGGGGGATGCCGTGGGGGGGGACGGGGCGGGGGGACATGTCGGAGGGACACTGTGGGGGGGACAGGGTTGGGGGGAACGCATCGGGGGGACGCCATGGGGGGATACAGGGCCGGGGGGGACACCTCGGGGGCATGCTGTGGGGGGGACGTGTCAGGGGGATGCCGTGGGGGGAAAAGGAAGGGGGGGATGGGGCGGGAGGGGATGCTGTGGGAGGGACAGGGTGGGGGGGGACGCGTTGGGGGGATGCCATGGGGGGATACAGGGCAGGAGGGGTGCACTGGAGGGGGACGCCATGGGGGGGACACATTGTGGGGGGACACCGTGGGGGGGACAGGGGTGGGGGGGAATGTGTCAGGGGGACGCTGTGGGTGAGACGCGTCGGAGGGATGCTGTGGGGGGGATGGGCACGGGGATGTGTCAGGGGGACGCTGTGGGGTGGACGGGGTGGGGGCAATGTGTCAGGGGGATGGCAGGGGGGGGATGGCGGGGGGGGGGAAGGAGTCAGGGGAATGCTGAGCTGGGTCTCCCCCCGCAGGCAGCCCCGTCTACAGCCTCTATGCCCTCTGCAACCACTCGGGCAGCGTCCACTACGGGCACTACACGGCCTTTTGCCGGGACCCGGCCGGCTGGCGCATCTACAACGACTCCCGGTAAGTGCCCCCCCCCCCCCCCAACCCCGTCACTCAACCCCCCCTGCCTCTCCTGGGCCCCGGCCCCCTCCCCCACCTCCGGGCCCATCCGTGGTGGCGGGGGCTGAGGGTGCTGCCGCAGCGTCTCGCCCATCAGCGAGAACCAGGTGCCGTCCAGCGAGGGCTACGTCCTCTTCTACGAGCTGGAGGAGCCCCCCGGCAGGAGGCCCTGACCTCCCCCCCCCCCCGCGGCGGGGGCCTGCATGGAGCCCGCGTTGCCCCGGGGCGGGGGCTTTTGTCAATAAATTTACTAAAAAAAAAAAAAAAAAAAGAAGAAAAAACTATCCAAAAACCTCGAAAAGCCGAAGTTTGGAGGTGGGAAGGGGCAGCCCTGGCTGGGGCTGAGGTGGGAGGGGCGGGGCTAAGGGCAAAAGGGGCGTGGCTACAGGCACAATAGGGCGCGGTTACGGGCAAACGGGGCGGAGCTACGGAGAAAGGGGCGGGGCTAGGTCAAAGGAGGTGGAGCTGCGGGCAAGGGGCGGAGCTACGGCCAAGGGGCGGGTCTTGCTGGGGCTGAGAAGCGATGGGATAGGTTGGTTTTAAGGGCAGGGGTAATGTGAGGGCGGAGCTTGCCGGCATTGGCTTCCCTTGGGGGGCGGGGGTAGCAGCGGAGGGGGCGTGGCCTACATCTGAGAGGTTGGTGAGCCGAATGGGCGGGGCTTGGAGAATGGGCGGGGCGCGTTGCCGTTGGTTCCGGGGGGGACGGTGCCGGCGCCTGTCCCTCAGGGAACGGCGTCCTGCCATTGGCTCTCCGCCTCCTTAGCCCCGCCCTCCGCCCCGGCAGCGGCGGGAAGGGGTGGGCCCGGTGCCGGTGCTCCGCGTTCAGCCCGGCCGAGCCCCCGCTCCCTCCATGCCGCCCACCGTGGCCGTCGTGGGGGGCGGCATCAGCGGCCTGGCCGCCTGCTACCACCTGGCCCGCGGCCCCTGCCCGCCCAAGGTGAGCCGGGACCGTGTCCGGGGGAGTGGGGGCAACGGGGACCGGGACCGCCGGTGTCCCCGGGGTGACGGCCGTGTCCCCAGGTGCTGTTGCTGGAGGCCGGCGCCCGCCTGGGGGGGTGGCTGCAGAGCACCCGCGCCCCCGACGGGGCCGTGTTCGAACACGGGCCGCGGGGCATCCGCCCCGGGGGGGCAGCGGGCACCGACACCCTGCACATGGTACGGGGCGGGGGGGGTCCCAGGGTGCCGGAGTCCGGGGGGGGGGGCGGTCCTTGGGTGTGAGATTGGGTCGGGGGGGGGGTTGTCCTGCGATGGATCCCGGGGTCCCAGGGTGCGGGGGTCCGGGGGGGGGGGGCGTGGGGCTGGCTGCAGGGGGCCGAAGGGTCTCTGGGTGCTGGGGGACAGGGGTCCCTGGGTGGGTGCCGGGGTCCTTGTGGGCGTCCCTGGGGTGGGTGAAAGGGGCTGAGGGTCTCTGGGGTGGGTGCCAAGATAAAGAGGGGTCCCTGGGTGGGTCCTGGGGTCATTTTGGGGGTCCCTGGGGTGGGTGAAAGGGGCTGAGGGTCTCTGGGGTGGGTGCCAAGATAAAGAGGGGTCCCTGGGTGGGTCCTGGGGTCATTTTGGGGGTCCCTGGGGTGGGTGAAAGGGGCTGAGGGTCTCTGGGGTGGGTGCCAAGATAAAGAGGGGTCCCTGGGTGCTGGGGGACAGGGGTCCCTGGGTGGGTGCAAGGGGCTGGGGGTGCCTGGGTGGGTCCTGGGGTCATTTTGGGGGTCCCTGGGGTGGGTGAAAGGGGCTGAGGGTCTCTGGGGTGGGTGCCAAGATACAGAGGGGTCCCTGGGTGGGTGCAGGGTGCCCTGGTTTGCCACGTGGTTGTCGGGGTCTTGCCGAGGCTGCCCCGTGCCCGTCCTGTGCCCCCCACCCCCCCCCAGGTCTCTGAGCTCGGCCTGGAGGGTGACATCCTTCCCGTCCCCGGGGACCACCCGGCTTCCAGGAATCGCTTCCTCTACGTCGGGGGGGCCCTGCACAAACTGCCATCGGGCTTGGGGTAGGTGGACAAATAGGGCCACCGAGGGTTCCAAAATCCAAGCCGAAAAAACCCAAAATCCAACCCCAAAAAAATGAAAAATCCAACCCCGAAAAATCCAACTCAAAAATCCCACCCCAAAAACAATTCAACCCAAAAAACCGAAAAATCCAACCCAGAAAAATCCAACCCCCCCCAAAAAATCCAACCCCCCAAAAATTCCAACCCCTGAGCCCCTCGGTGGCCCCCCAGGGGCTTGCTGCGGCCGGTGTCCCCCTTCTCGCAGGCCCTGCTGTGGAGCGGGGTGCGGGACCTGCTGGCACCGGCCGGGACGGAGCCCGACGAGAGCGTCCACGCCTTCGTTCATCGCCGTTTCGGCCGGGAGGTGGGTGCCGATAGCGCCGGGGACTTATCGGTACCCGTCACGCCGCGGGCGGGGACCCATCTCACCCCCCCCCCCCCCCTCCCCGCCGTAGGTGGCCGACATCGCCGTGGACAGTTTGTGCCGGGGGGTTTTCGCCGGGGACTGTCGGGCGCTGAGTATCCGCTCCTGCTTCCCTGCGCTTTTCCAAGCGGAACGGCGACGGAGATCCGTCCTGCTGGGGATGGCGCTGGGCTCCGGTGAGCACCACGCTTCGGGGCGGGGTGGGGGGACACACACACACACAGCCCCCCCCCCTCGGTGCCACCGCTACGTGTCATTGTCACCCGCAGGGAAGGAGCGCGGGGCCGAGTCGGGGCTGAGCCGCCGGGCGCGGGCCGAGCGCTGGAGCCAGTGGTCGCTGCGGGGGGGGATGCAGACCCTGCCCGAGGCCTTGGCGGCGTTTCTGCGCCCCCGCGGCGTCGAGCTGCGCTGCCACGCGCCCCTGCGACGCCTGCGACGCCGTCCCGACGGCCGATGGCAGGTAGGGCCCGGGGATGGGGGCCAGGACGCCCTGGTCCCCTTCCCAGTGCCCCCCCATCGCCCTCCTTTCCCCCCCCCATCGCCCTGGTCCCCTTCCCAGTGCCCCCCCATCGCCCTCCTTTCCCCCCCCCCCCATCGCCCTGGTCCCCTTCCCAGTGCCCCCCCATCGCCCTCCTTTCCCCCCCCCCCCCATCGCCCTGGTCCCCTTCCCAGTGCCCCCCCATCGCCCTCCTTTCCCCCCCCCCCCATCGCCCTGGTCCCCTTCCCAGTGCCCACCCATCGCCCTCCTTTCCCCCCCCCCCCATCGCCCTGGGTCCCCTTCCCAGTGCCCACCCATCGCCCTCCTTTGCCCCCCCCCCCCCATCGCCCTGGTCCCCTTCCCAGTGCCCCCCCATCGCCCTCCTCTTCACCCCCCCATCATGCTCCTTCCCCCCCCATCGCCCTCCTTTTTCCCCATCGCTTTCCCTTTTCCTCCCCCCATCGCTTTCCCTTTTCCCCCCCCATCGCTTTCCCTTTTCCTCCCCCCATCGCTTTCCCTTTTCCTCCCCCCATCGCTTTCCCTTTTCCTCCCCCCATCGCTTTCCCTTTTCCTCCCCCCATCGCTTTCCCTTTTCCTCCCCCCATCGCTTTCCCTTTTCCTCCCCCCATCGCTTTCCCTTTTCCTCCCCCCATCGCTTTCCCTTTTCCTCCCCCCATCGCTTTCCCTTTCCCCCCCCCATCGCTTTCCCTTTCCCCCCCCCATCGCTTTCCCTTCCCCCCCCCATCGCTTTCCTTCCCCCCCCCATCGCTTTCCTTCCCCCCCCCATCGCTTTCCTTTCCCCCCCCATCACTTTCCCTTTTCCTCCCCCCCATCGCTTTCCTTTCCCCCCCCCCCATCGCTTTCCTTCCCCCCCCCCCCCCATCGCTTTCCCTTCCCCCCCAGCTCACCCTACCAGACAGCACCGTTACAGCTGACCACGTCATCAGCGCCGTCCCAGCCGCAGGTAGGGGGTGGTGGTGGTGGTGGGGGGTGCCCTGGGGGTTCCCCGGGGGACAGGGAGGACGAGGTGACCCCCCCCCCCGACCTCCCCCCCCCTCTCCTCCCAGCCCTGGCTGAGGTGCTGCCGGAGGAGGCCGAGCCGTTGGCGCAGGAGCTGCGCCGCATCCCGGCCGTGTCGGTGGCCGTGGTGAACCTGCAGTACCAGGGCGTCACATTGCCCGTCACGGTGAGAGGGGCAGGGGGTGGGGGGTGGGGGGGGTGTCCCTGACACCTGGGAGTGTCCCCCCAGCATCCAAGGCTGTGCCCATCCCGCTCACGCCGCTGCTCCTGCCCAGGGTTTCGGGCACTTGGTGCCCTCCTCCGAGGACGCTTCCCTCCTGGGCATCGTCTATGACTCGGTGGCCTTCCCCGAGCACGACGGCGCGGGAGCCGGCTCCCTGCGGCTGACGGTGAGCGACCGGGGATGGAGGTGGGGGGGGGGGACAAGGATGACCCGATGGGGGGGGTGCTCACGGTGCCACCGGTGCCACGCAGGTGATGCTGGGAGGCGCCTGGTTCGGGCAGAGCTTTGGGGACCCGGCCTCGGCGTCACCCTCGCTGCTGCTGCAGCGGGCGCAGGCGGCCGCGCGCGACCAGCTGGGCCTGGAGCCCCCCCCGACACGCTCCATCCTCAGGGTGCACCAGGTGGGTGACGGCGCCGCGGGATTTGGGGGGGGCACCTGGGGGGGGGGGGGGGTGGTGTCCCACAGGGCTCACCGGCTTCTCCCCCCTCCCCTAGGCCTGCATCCCCCAGTACACGCTGGGCCACTGGCAGCGCACAGGTAAGGGGTGGGGGGGGGTGTCAGGGTGCGGGGAAGGGGGGGGGGGGATGTCTCCTGGCCCCCCCAACCCCGGCATCACCCACCGGCCGTCCCCCGTGCCCGCAGAGCGCATCAGCCGGTTCCTGGCGGAGCGGCGGCTGCCCCTCAGCCTCATCGGAGCCTCCTACGCCGGCGTCTCCGTCAACGACTGCATCGCCAGCGCCAAAGCGGCCGTGGGGCAGCTGCTGGGGGGGCTGCGCTGAGCCCCAGCGTGTCCCCCCCCCCCCAGCCCGACAGCAGTAGGACAAAGTGTTGGTTTTTTTTTTAATTGAAAAACCCTTATAAAGGTCCAGGGAGCGGCTCATAAATAGAATAAATAACCGCACGCCGGCAGCGCAGCCTGCGACCGGCCTCAGGCACCCACAGCCTGCGGGGAGACGGAGGCAGGCGAGCCCCCGGCTCTCCCCCCACCCCTTCCCGGGGGTGCCCCCCAAAAACAGGCACCGGCCCCGTGGCTAGCAGCTCCCCCACGGTAGCCCCCAGGGCTTGCTGCTCCCCCCAGTCTCTCCAGTGAGGCCACAGAGTGGCCAGCCCGGCTGCAGCACCCAGTGCCGGGTCTCGGCGAGCGGAGTCCATGCCGGGGCCGCAGTGGCCACCGGCTAGCGGCCACCCTGCGGCAGGCTCTGGTTGTCCCTGCGGGTGGGCAGGGCCCCCATCTCCTGTGCCACAGCCACACCGGCGCTGCTCCCCGGGCGGCTGTCGCCGGCCCCGGCAGCCTCAGGGCTGCGCTGGGTGATCCCCGGCGCGGAGCCTGGTGGCGCCCCGGGTGCCGTTACCCGCCTGCGGCTGCTGCGCAACAGCCGTGGGCAACCGGGGGGACAGGGCCAGCCCCTGCTCCCCCCACCCCGCGGCGTCCCGGGGCAGCTTGCGCAGCATCTCCTCTCGGAAGAGGCTGCTGCTGCTGCGGTACCTCTGGCCCTCGTGGCCCGGCACCGGCCCCCGGTGGCCCCGGCCGGCGCGAGGGTCCGTACCGATGTCCACCGTGAGGTTGGTGTAGAGCGGGTGGAGGTGCTTGGCCAGCAGCGTGTACGTGAGGGAGTTCATCCCGTCCTGCGTCCACATCCGCTGCGTGCGGATCAGCAGGTCGAACCTGGAAGGGATGAGGGAAGGGGGGGGAGCGTCAGCACCGAGCCCCCCGATAGCCCCCCCCCGCCCCCCGCCAGCCCCCCAACCTGTGGGGGTTCTCCTCGTTGCCTTTGTCACTTTTGTGCTTCACCATCTTGTAGTGGCCGATGGAGACGGGAGGGCGGGCGATCTTCATGCCGGCCAGGCGCACCCTGTGGACGAGCCCCCATGTCACCGAGGGCGCGGGGACACCGTGTGTGTGTGTGTGTGTGTCCCCCGAGTGCGGTGGCAACAGCCCCCACGCATCTGTCCTGCACAGTGATGCCATCCCATGGCCGGTGCCTCCCGGTGGGACACGAACGCGAGTGACGGGGAGACCGGCAGGTCACCACAATGTCCTACCTGGTGGCAATGTCATCGTCCTCGCCGCCCCAGCCCCAATACTCGTTGGGGAAACCGTTGATCTTCATGTACTGGTCGGGGGTGAGAGCCGAGACCCCCCCGAAGTACTGGGGGTAGGGCAGGCTGCGAGAGAGGGGGCAGAGGCTGAGCCGGGGCCGGTCCCCTCGCTCCCGGCTCTCCCCCCACCGTCGCGGTCACCCACCTGTATCCGAATTTATTCATGGCGATGGAGACATGTTTGGGGTTCCAGGGGTCGCAGGTGTAGAGGTTGTGGTCGTTCTCGGGGATGAGGTCGACGTCGTGAAGGAAAAGGCAGTCCCACTCCTCGTCCTTCAGCGCCTCCTTCACCCCCACGTTCAGCAGCTTGGCCCGGTTGAAGGTGGAGTTGCCGGCCTGCCGGGGGGGGGGCGCGGAGCAAGCCGGTTGGCAACGGTGGCCCCCACGAAGCCCAGTGAAGCAAGCCCCCCCACCGGCCTCACCTGGTGCACGACGTAGATGCCGTACTGGAGCTGCTGGCGCTGGAGGAAGGGGTGCAGGTAGTAGAGGAGGTGGCCCAGGTGGGTCTCGCGGTTGCGGTGGGGGATGATGACGGCGGTGCGGGACCGGGCTTCGCAGGTGGAGGGTTGGTACCGGCCGCCCTCCTCCACCGCCGGGTTCTTCGCCTGGATCTGCTCCAACGTGGGCACTCGGCTGAAGCTCACCGTCAGCGGGCCGACTGCGGGAAGCGGGGAGGGGGGAGAGGGGGATTGGGGAGGCGGGGGGGGGGGCTGGCATGGGGCGGCAGGGACAGCACCCATGGTGGGGTGCAGGTCCCCCCCTGCCCTGAGATGGGGGAGCCTCCCCGGATCGGCCCTGCCTGTCCGACAGGTCAGTCGGGGCTGGACGCCGTGGGGCCGGTTCTTGCCCTGAGGGGGGGTCAGTCGGGGCTGGACGCCGTGGGGCTGGTTCTTGCCCTGAGGGGGGGGGTCAGTCGGGGACTGGACGCCGTGGGGCTGGTTCTTGCCCTGAGGGGGGGTCAGTCGGGGCTGGACGCCGTGGGGCCGGTTCTTGCCCTGAGGGGGGGGTCAGTCGGGGCTGGACGCCGTGGGGCCGGTTCTTGCCCTGAGGGGGGGCCAGTCCTTGCAGGGGGGGGCTAGTTCCTGTCCCGGGAGTCTGGTTCTTCCCCCAGGGGGGGCCCATTTCTCGCTCTGGGGGAGCCAGTTCTTCCCCTGGGGGAGGGCATCTGGTTTTTGCCCCGGGGCGGGGGAGGGGGGCAGGTTCTCGCCCCAAGAGGGCCAGTGGTTCTTCCCCCGGGGGGGCCCGGTTTTTGCCCCCGGTTCTTCCCCCGGAGGGGGCCTGGTTTCTGCCCCCGGGAGTTCGGTTCTTCCCCAGGGCAGGGAGGGGGCGCTTCTTTCCCTGGGGAAGATCCTGGTTCTTGCTCCATGGGGGAGCTGGTTCTTCCCCCGGGGGGGGCAGGTTCTCACCCCCAAGAGGGCCAGTGATTCTTCCCCCGGGGGGGGGCCCAGTTCTTGCCCTGGTTCTTCCCGCGGGGTGGAGCCACTTCCTGCCCGGGGAGTTGGTTCTTTCCCTGGTGAAGATCCTGGTTCTTGCTCCAAGGGGGAGCCAGTTCTTCCCCTGGGGGGAGCCCGGTTTTTGCCCCGGGGCGGGGGGCAGCTTCTCGCCCGAGGAGGGCCAGCGGTTCTTCCCCCCGGGGGGGGGCCGGTTCTTGCCCCGGTGTGGAGCCACTTCCTGCCCCAGGAATGCGGTTGTTTCCCCGGGGGGGGGGGGGGGGCGGTTCTTTCCCTGGGGGAGATCCCGGTTCTCGCTCAGAGGTGGAGCCGCTTCTTCCCCCGGGGTGGGGGCCGGCCTCTGCCCCGACACCTCCCGGCCAACCCCTCCCCCGGAGCCACCAGAGCCGGTTGCCGCGCCCCCCCCCCCCCCCCCCCCGCCCCGGACAACCACTCACCGAGGAAGGGCGATCTCTCGGGGCAGAAGGGCAGGGGCTGCGCGGGGTCGGGGCGGGCGGCCCGGCGGGGCAGGAGCCGGCTGAGGTTGGCGTAGACGTCGTGGGTGCGGGTGTAATCGAAGACGGGCCCAGCGGCGCGGCCGAAGAAGGAGGTGAGATTCCGGAACCCCCCCAGGGAGAAATAAGCGACGAAAGCGAACTGGCAGCCCACCAACAGGGCCAGGCTGCAGGGCCGCTCCAGCAACCGCCGCAGCATGGCGGGGCGGCGGGCGGGGCCCGGATCACCGGGGAGCGGCGGCGGGGCCGGGCCGCATGGCGGGGGGGGGGGGGGGGGGGGCTGCGGGGGGGGGAAGCCCCAGGCCCGGCCGGTACCTGCGGGCGGCGGGAACGCCTCAACCCCGCCCGACCGCCGCCGCCATCTTGGAACGGAGAGCGAGAAGGGGCGCGGCGTGCTGACGTAGCGGGGGCGTGCTGACGGCGTAAGGGCGGGGCCACCACGACGTGGAAGTTCTTAAAGGGGCCGCGCTGAGGCGGGAAAGCCCAGCACCGCCCCTTCCCCCCCTCCCGCGCCGGGCTTGTGGGGCGAAGCGAGTGGCTAGCGGCGAGCGGGGAGGGCAAGTCGTGGTTTTTAAGTCATGGTTTTCCATCCTGGCGCCGTCTCCGGGGGCGACGCCCCACGGCGTTGGGGGTTTCGGGCAGCGGGGCAGCGGGTCGAGGCCAGGAAAGCCCCACGGCCTGTGGCCCACAGCGGTTCACGGAATCGTCCCGGAATGGCCAGGGTGGGAAGGGCCCTCTGGAGATCACCCAGTCCCACCCCTGCCAGAGCAGGGTCACCCAGAGCAGGTGGCACAGGAACGCGTCCAGGCGGGGGTGGGATGTCTCCGGAGACGGAGACTCCACCACCTCTCTGGGCAGCCTGTGCCAGGGCTCTGCCACCCTCACAGGGAAGAAGTTCCTCCTCGTGTTGAGATGGAACTTCCCATGGTCACGTTTGTGCCCGTTACCCCTTGTCCTGTCCCTGGGCACCACTGAGAAGAGCCTGGCCCCGTCCTCCTGACACCCCCCTTTCAGTATTTATCAGCGTTGATGAGATCCCCCCTCAGTCATCAGGATTTTTCACTCTTACCTGCCCCCAACTACTCGAGGCCTGTGAGGGAGGTTTTTCTGTTCCATTAGAGCAGGTGGAGAGAGTAGAACCATAGAATGTGTTGGGTGGGAAGGGACCTCTAAAGGCCACCCAGTGCCACCCCCCTGCAGTGAGCAGGGACATCTTCAACTCGATGAGGTCGCTCCGAGCCTCCTCCAGCCTGGCCTGGAATGTCTCCAGGGATGGGGCCTCCACCCCCTCTCTGGGCAACCTGGGCCAGTGTCTCACCACCCTCAGGGGAAAGAACTTCTTCCTCATGGCTGACCTAAACCTGCCCTGCTCTAGGTTAAACCATTGCCCCTTGTAGCTTGGGACACATCCAGACAAGAGCTGCCACGTGGCCGAGGAGAAAAATGAGGGAATTGGGTAATTGAGGATAAGGTTGGGGAAGGCAGTGGGACCTGGTCAGCCCGTCTTCCTCGCCCTGCGCCGATGGAGTCGAGGTGCTGCAGTGAAATAGCCGACGCTGGCGCTTGGCACAGGCTCTTATGTATTAACCGCGCTGTTTTTCTGTTGCAGACTTGTGTGAAGAATCACCCTCCTGAAACTACGCCCGTGGCAGCGTGGTGAGGGAGGCGGTGGGTGAGAGGAACGCTTGGTCCAGACCTACGGAGCAGGGGTACAGCTGCTGTCGGTGCAAAAAATGCAGTTGCAGAAGTGTGGTGAGAGCATTTGGGAGAATCACAGAATCCCAGAATGGCCGAGGTGGGAAGGGACCTCTGGAGATCACCCAGTCCCACCCCTGCCAGAGCAGGGTCACCCAGAGCAGGTGGCACAGGAACGCGTCCAGGCGGGGGTGGGATGTCTCCAGAGACGGAGACTCCCCCACCTCTCCGGGCAGCCTGTGCCGGGGCTCTGCCACCCTCAAAGTCAAAAAGTTCCTCCTGGCGTTGAGGTGGAACTTCCCACGGCCAAGTTGCTCCCTGAAATAAAAGCCCTGGAAACCAAAAGCGGTTCAGCGAGGAGATATCGCTTTACCCCGCACCGGGTGCTAAGGGGGAAACCCACAAACGCAACACCCCTTTACCGGGGACGTTCCCCCGTTATTTGTACACAAAAAAAATAAGTCTCGTTATTCCGCCTACCTAATACGTAACGCCACCCAGGCTTGCCGATTCACTGGGATGAGCGGAGAGTCTTGTTGCGGGTGCGGATCGAATTTTGCTGCGTCGGCGAGACCCTTCGGCGTCCGGGCGGTCGTTTGGGTGAGAAGACCCTTCCTCGCCTACATTTATCCTTTTAAGGTCATCTCCGGACGGTAAAAATTTGCTGCAAGTTTGCCAACTTCTTGACGATAGTAAGGGAGTTCTTCGAAGCAGCCGTAACCCCATCCCAATTGGTGCGGGAGGAGGCGCTTGACGTGTAGAAGAACCTTGAAGCGATTAACGACTTCTGGCTGCCTCCTCGTTATCGCTGTCTATAACGTCAGCTCAGCGACGAGCTATTTTTTACCCAGTAAGAAAGTCGGTAATTAACTATTTTTTACCCACTAAGAAAGTCGGTAATTAGCTATTTTCTCACACCATGAGACGGTTAGCGAGAAACAACTATTTTAAAAACAAAGCAGGGGCCTGTCTTTGGTAACAAGGTTTGTGCCTGTTCCCCCTTGTCCTGTCGCCGGGCACCACTGAGAAGAGCCTGGTCCCGTCCTCCTGACCCCCCTGCCCCCCTTTAACTATTTATAAGCGTTGATGAGATTCCCCCCTCGATCGTCTTTTTTCCAGCCTAAAAAGCCCCAAATCCCTCAGCCTTTCTTCATCAGAGAGGTATCCCAGTCCCCTCACCAGCTCCTCACCCCCTGGTTCCCCCCCCCGGGGGGGGTGCCAACAGGCCCGGGTTGTCCCCCCTGACGCCTTGGCCAAGGTGGGGCCGGGCTCGGCCATTCGGGATTTTGGGCCACCGGGGAGAATTAAAAATGATGGTGTCCTGCTTAGGGGTGGGATAAAGGCAGGCGTCTCTTCGCTGAGAGGGTTTTCCTTTTTCTTGCTGCTTTGCCAACCAGGGGCGGGCGACGTGGTCGTTTGCCCCACGGAGGGATCGTACCCGTTGTGGGGGGGCTGGCCGGCCTCCCGTTCCGTTATTTCCTTTTTTATTTATTTATTGCTTTTTTGCCCCGAAGTAGCGCTCGAGGGGGCGGAAAGGGGTTGGGCCGTTTGGAAAACGAGCGTTGCTTTCCGAAGGTGTTCGTCTCCTTGCTGGTTTGCCCGAATGTCTCGCGGTGGGGCGTCCCCGAGGCACTGGGTTGGGGGTTCCTTGGCCCCACGGGCTCCCGGGGTGCTATGGCTGGTGGGTCCCCCATCCCCGTGGGTCCCCAAGCACCAGGTCAGTGGGTCCCCATCCCCTCGGGGTCCCTGGGGCACCGGGTCTCTGGGTCCCCATCCCCGTGGGGTCCCTAGGGTGCCGGGTCTCTGGGTCCCCATCCCCATGGGGTCCCCAGGCACTGGGTCTCTGGGTCCCCGTCCCCGTGGGGTCCCCAGGGCGCTGGGTCTCTGGGTCCCCATCCCCATGGGGTCCCCAGGCACTGGGTCTCTGGGTCCCCGTCCCCGTGGGGTCCCCAGGGTGCCACGTCTCTGGGTCCCCGTCCCCATGGGGTCCCCAGGCACTGGGTCTCTGGGTCCCCGTCCCCAGGGAGTCCCCAAGGCACTGGGTTGGGGGTTCCTCAGCCCCATGGGCTCCTGGGGTGCTATGGCTGGTGGGTCCCCCATCCCCATAGGTCCCCAAGCACCAGGTCAGTGGGTCCCCGTCCCCTCAGGGTCCCTGGGGCACTGGGTCTCTGGGTCCCCATCCCCGTGGGGTCTCTGGGCACTGGGTCTCTGGGTCCCCATCCCCATGGGGTCTCTGGGCACTGGGCTGGTGGGTCCCCCATCCCCATGGGGTCCCCGGGGCAATGGGTCGATGAGTCCGCTGTCCCCACGGGGTCTCCAGGCACTGGGTCTCTGGGTCCCCATCCCCGGGGGGTCCCCGAGGCACTGGGTTGGGGGTTCCTTGGCCCCATGGGCTCCCGGGGTGCTATGGCTGGTGGGTCCCCCATCCCCGTGGGTCCCCAAGCACCAGGTCAGTGGGGGGGGTGGGTCCCCGTCCCCTCAGGGTCCCTGGGGCACCAGGTGTCTGGGTCCCCATCCCCGTGGGGTCCCCAGGGTGCCAGGTCTCTGGGTCCCCATCCCCATGGGGTCCCCAGGGTGCCAGGTCTCTGGGTGTGGGGGGGGTGGGTTTCTGGGAAAGAAAACCCAGTTTTCAGCCCAGCCCTGGGAGGAGCGAAGAAAGGTTGTCGGGAGGAGGACGTTGCCAGGCAAGCCCGGCGCCCCAAACTTTGTGGGGTGATGGAATTGGTTCCCAGGGAGCGTGAGGACGAGCCGTGGGTTTTCCCTCCCTGGCGCTTTGCCCGCGGGAGCCAAATCCTTGGAGCTTTGGGATTTTTGCGGCCGGGGCTGCAGTGGGTGGAGGAGGTGGGTGGGATCCCCGGGGCGCCGGGTCTCTGGGTCCCCGTCCTTGGGGCATCCCCAGTGTGCCAGGTCTCTGGGTCCCCATCCCCGTGGGGTCCCCAGGGCACCGGGTCTCTGGGTCCCCGTCCTTGGGGCGTCCCCGAGGCACTGGGTTGGGGGTTCCTTGGCCCCACGGACTCTCAGGGTGCTATGGCTGGTGGGTCCCCCATCCCCGTAGGTCCCCAGGCACCAGATCAGTGGGTCCCCGTCCCCTCAGGGTCCCTGGGGCACCGGGTCTCTGGGTCCCCATCCCCGGGGGATCCCCAGGGCACCGGGTCTCTGGGTTCCCGTCCCTGTGGGGTCCCTGGGCAGGGTCCCTGGGCACTGGGTCAGTGGGTCTCCTGTCCCCTCAGGGTCTCTGGGGTGCTGGGCCAGTGGGTCCCTCATCCCCGTGGGGTCCCCAAGCACCTGGTCAGTGGGTCTCCATCCCCTCAGGGTCCCTGGGGCACTGGGTCTCTGTGTCCCCATCCCTGGGGGGTCCCCGAGGCACTGGGTCAGGAGTTCCCTGGCCCCATGGGCTCCCAGGGTGCCATGGCTGGTGGGTCCCCCATCCTCGTGTGTTCCTCAAGGCACCAGGTCGGTGGGTTCCCGGTCCCTGTGGGGTTCCCTGGGTCTCGGGGTCCCCATCCTCGGGGGGCCGTCCCTGCAGTGCCACCCTGACCCCCCCCTCACTCCCCGCAGCCCCTGGTGCCCCTTCCACGCCGCCGCCTTCAACCTGATGGTGCTGCTGCTGCTGGCCTGCCACACGTGCCGCCGTCCTCGCCCACCCTGGTTTTGGGGGGGACGGGGGGGGTGCTGCTGGCACCCTGCGGCTGGGGGGGGGAAAGACGCTGGGGAACGATACTGGGAGCGGAGAGGGAGGGTTAACGCAGCCGCAGCTGCGGCCGTGCCTGGCACCGCCGCGCCGATCACCACGCGCCACGCCAGCCGGCTCCATAAATAGCTTTAAATAACAGCACTGCAATAAATTACAGCTGGGGGGCTGCGCCGGGAAGTGTGTGTGTGGGGGTGGCTGCAGCCGGCGCTGGGGGGGGCCCGGGATCCTGCCCGAGGGACCCCCCAGCTCTTGCCCGCCGAGGGGCTGAGGTAGATGCGGTTACCTGCACCGGGGGGGCCGTCCCGTGGACGCTGCCCCTGCTCCCGGTGGGCAATAAATAACCGAATAAATAGGCGCTGCGGCGCTGAGCCGCGTCCCGGCCGCGCTCCCGCCGCTACTTGTTGCGCCGGCGGTTCCTGAGGATCTCCAGGATCTCGGCTTTTTGCTTCTCCCAGGCCGTCGCCGGCCGTCTCTGCACCCGGGGCGCGAAGAAACTGTATTTCAAACGCGGCGGGCGCCGCTCGTCCACCACCAGCGCCTGCAGCACCAGGGGCTCCCGCAGCGGCCCCCGGCCGGCCAGCGTCTCGGTGGCCGCCGTGGCCCCGCTGTAGCGCAGGGTCGCGCCGCCGGCCAGCACCACGTCGGTCGGGGAGGGCAGCAGGACGAAGCCGCCGTTGAGCAGGGAACCGCCCGATGGCCGCCGCAGCGCCAGGAAAACGTCCTCGCCGCCGGCCGCCGAGATCTGCCGGACCAGGAGGTGCGTGGCCCCCGCCGGGATGGTCACCACGTCGTTGTAGCCGTAGCTGCGGGGGCACACGGGGTTGGAAGGGGGTTGGCGGCAGCCTGCGGGTGATGTGTGTGTCCCCAACCCGCCACCGCCGTCACCCTGGGGGTGCTTACCGGGGTTTGGTGAAGGAGCCGTAGACTTTGGTGCAGCCGGAGCCGTCGCCGCCGCACGTCATGCACTTATCGAACTTCTTCTTGGAGCCGATGACGCGGTCGCAGCCGGCGGGGACGCAGCGGCCCTGCACGCACACCCCGCTGCTCTCGGGGGAGCAGGGCGTCCCGTCGGCCACCTGCGGCACGGCACGGCCTCAGCGCCCGCCGGCGGCACCCTGGGGTGCCGGGCGGGCAGGGTTGGTGGTGGTGGTGGGGGGACACACACTCACCCTCGGCTGCAGCACGTGGTAGTAGCCCAGGGTGTGGGACTGGCAGGTCAGCTTGCACTGGTCCCGCTCGGGGACGCCGCTGTAGCGTGGCACCCAGTCTTGGGGGGCCGGTAGCCCCTTGACGAGGTCAGGGCGATGGTTGTAGGCGGCACATTGCTCCTCCCGGAAGGCGAGTGCTGCCGGTGCGGTGGTGGGGTACAGTCAGCAACGGTGACAGCCCGCAGCACCCCCCACCCCGGGGACCGGTGCCATCCCCGCACACCCCCCTGCCCCGCGCCGGTGCCACTCACGGGTGCTCCCGGGACACTCCTCCACGTTGCAGGACTGGAAGCGGGTGCGTTTGCCCTGGCAGTAGCGGCCGCCGTGGCGCGGCGCCGGCGCGGCGCAGTCGCGGTGGGAGAGCTGGACGCCGCCGCCGCAGGTCCGCGAGCAGCCGCCCCACGGCCCCCACGGCCCCCAGTTGCCATCCACAGGTGTCTGCAGCCGGACAAACCAAACCCGGGGCGGGGGGTGTGTGTCAAACCGGTGCCGGCGGCTGGACGCCGGCCCCACTGCCCCGCGACACCGGGACTTACGGTGAGCTCCTGCATGCGACCGGTGCCGACGCAGAGCCCGTCCATGCAGACCCTGCCGGCCGCGCACGGCGTGCCGTCGGCCCAGGGGAAATGCTTCGTCTGGCAGACGGGGCGGTCACCGACGTGGCCGGTGCACCAGAGCGCGGCGCAGGGCGGCTGCAGGTCGCCGCAGTGCCGCGAGTCGGGCCCGAAGGTGAGCTGGCATTGCCGCAGCACCGGGTAAACGCTGCCCGGCAGCTCCGAGGGCAACCGCAGCCACTCCGGAGGCTGGTCCAGGAGGCAGTGACCTGCGGCGACACGGCACTGCTGCACCAGGGGTCCCCCAGGGCGGCGGGATGGGATGTGGGTGCACCAGGACACCCCCCCGCTCCCCCCCCGCCTCCAGTGCCGGGACGTACCGTGGCCGTTGTCCAAGAAGTCGGTGATGAAGCGGGCGCTGCACGGGGACCACATCTCGCCGGGCTCCAGGGAGGAGAGGACGGGAGCCATGACGCGGCGGGTGGCTCCGGAGCGGCTGTTCAGCTCCCGGCAGGGCTGGGAGTTGTCGTGCAGCATGTTGAAGACGTGGCCTGTGCCGGGGGAATGGCAGAGTCAGCCCCTGGGGAGGGGTCACGGGTGGCAGAGGGTCACCCCCCCCCCCATCCTCCCCACCGGCCTCTGCCGCTCACCCAGCTCGTGGGCGGCCGTGAAAGCCGACTGCAGCCCGTCGTCCTCCACGATGGCGCAGCTCCGCTCGGGGTCGCAGACGGTGCCCACGTCGGCCATGCCCAGCGTGTCGCAGGTGGCCGCCCCACACAGGTCCTGGGGGCAGGCAGAGCGTGGGAAGGGGATGGGGGGGGGGGGGAAGTCGGGGCACCCCCAAACCCAGCCAGCACCCAAACTGCCCGGGAGGGGCCCTGGGGACCCCGCTGGCCCCCAAAACCCATGGACACCCCAGGGGCTTGGCCAGCACCCAAACACCTTGGGGGGCACACAGGGATGTTGCCAGCCCCCAGCCACCCTGCAGGGACCCCCGAAGAGCCCCGCGGCTCCCCCCAGCCGTCACCCCCCCCCCCCCTCACCTGCCGGGTGAAGAAGATGGCAGTGTCGAAGTGGAGGGGACTGTCCTCGTCGGGGACGTTGAGCCCTTTCTGCCACTGGCAGAAGTTGCGGAGCATCTGGGCGGCGTTGGAGGTGACGGGGGGCCCGGGGGTGTCCTGGCCCAGCACCACCAGCCGCGTCACCCGCAGCTCCACCGGGTTGCCCAGGCTGCCGTGGCGGAAGGAGCGGGCGGCCGTCGCCAGCACCGTCAGCAGGTACCGCCGCAGCCCCGCGCCGTGGAACCGGGCCATCGACTCGTCGGCCACCACCAGCATCTCCACGTACCGCGGCACCGAGGCGAAGCGCTGCCGGGAAGCCGGGAGCTGGGACAGGGGACCGGTGCCCCCCCCCAGCACTGGTGACACCGTGCCAGTGTCGCCCATCACCGTACATGTCCCTGTCGGTGCCCTCCAGTACCGTACCATGCCCGGTGCACCCCATCGCCACCGGCCCCACACCAGTGTCCCCCCTCCCTCCTCGCAGGGTCCCGGCTCTGCCCCGGGAGGTGGAGGGGAAGCTCGGCCCGGTCTGGTGTGTGTCGTCCCCCCCACCCCAAATCCCGGTTCGGTGTCTCCCGGTCCATCCCGCCCCATCCCAGTTCATCTCAGTACGGTGTGTCCCGCCTCATCCCAGCCCATCCCGGTCCACTGTGTCCCGCTCCATCCCGGTCCGGTGTGTCCCGCCTCATCCCAGCCCATCTCGGTCCGCTGTGTCCCGCTGTGTCCTGCCCCATCCCAGCCCATCCCGGTCCGCTGTGTCCCGTCCCATCCCAACCCATCCCGGTCCGCTGTGTCCCGCCTCATCCCTCCCCATCCCAGCCCATCCCAGCCCATCCCAGCCCATCCCGGTCCGCTCTGTCCCGCCCCATCCCTCCCCATCCCAGCCCATCCCGCTCCATCCCGGTCCGCTGTGTCCTGCCTCATCCCTCCCCATCCCGGTCCATCCCGGTCCGGTGTGTCCTGCCTCATCCCGCCCCATCCCGGTCCATCCCGCCCCATCCCGGTCCGCTGTGTCCTGCCTCATCCCTCCCCATCCCGGTCCATCCCGGTCCGGTGTGTCCTGCCTCATCCCTCCCCATCCCGGTCCATCCCGGTCCGGTGTGTCCCGCCTCATCCCGCCCCATCCCGGTCCATCCCGCCCCATCCCGGTCCGCTGTGTCCCGCCTCATCCCTCCCCATCCCGGTCCATCCCGGTCCGGTGTGTCCTGCCTCATCCCGCCCCATCCCGGTCCATCCCGCCCCATCCCGGTCCGCTGTGTCCCGCCTCATCCCTCCCCATCCCGGACCATCCCGGTCCGGTGTGTCCCGCCTCATCCCGCCCCATCCTGGACCATCCCGGTCCGGTGTGTCCTGCCTCATCCCGCCCCATCCCGGACCATCCCGGTCCGGTGTGTCCCGCCTCATCCCGGTCCATCCCGCCCCATCCCGGTCCGGTCCGTCCCGGTCCATCCCGCTCCGCTGCATCCCAGCCCGGCCGTACCTTGGCTCTCCTCGGGGCCGGCCCCACGCGGGCCCGTGTCCCGGTTCCCTCCGGTGCCGTGACGGGACACGCGGGGCCGGGGGCAGCGGCGACAGAGGCGACAGCGGCGACCAGGAGCGCCAGGAGCGCGGGGCGCATGGCCCGGGCACCGCGACACCACGGCGACACCGCGACAGCGGGTGGTGACAGCGGGTCCCGCCGCTCTGTCCCTTTTAACGGGCGGCCCCGGGGCGGGGCGGAGCGGAGCGGGGCAGCCCCGGCCCCCCCCGGCGTTCCGGGAAGGCTGAGCCTGTCCCCAGGGAGCGGGGCCGGGCCGGGGGATCCCCCTCGCTGGGACCCCTCCTCCCTGTCCCCTCCACCCTCCTCATCCCCTTCATCCCTCCCTGTCCCCTCCACCCTCCTCATCCCCTTCATCCCTCCCTGTCCCCTCCACCCTCCTCATCCTCTTCATCCCTCCCTGTCCCCTCCACCCTCCTCATCCCCTTCATCCCTCCCTGTCCCCTCCATCCTCCTCATCCTCTTCATCCCTCCCTGTCCCCTCCATCCTCCTCATCCTCTTCATCCCTCCCTGTCCCCTCCATCCTCCTCATCCCCTTCATCCCTCCCTGTCCCCTCCATCCTCCTCATCCTCTTCATCCCTCCCTGTCCCCTCCATCCTCCTCATCCTCTTCATCCCTCCCTGTCCCCTCCATCCTCCTCATGCTCTTCATCCCTCCCTGTACCCTCCACCCTCTTCATCCTCTTCGTCCCTCCGTCCTCCTCATCCTCTCCATCCCTCCCCATCGTCTTCATCCCTCCACCCTCCTCATCCTCTCCATCCCTCCATCCATCCTCATCCTCTTCATCCCTTCCTGTACCCTCCACCCTCCTCATCCTCTTCATCCCTCCACCCTCCTCATCCTCTTCATCCCTCCATCCTCCTCATCCTCTTCATCCCTCCACCCTCCTCATCCTCTTCATCCCTCCATCCTCCTCATCCTCTCCATCCCTCCCCATCCCCTCCAGCCTCCTCATCCTCTTCCTCCCTCCACCCTCCTCATCCTCTTCCTCCCTCCCTGTCCCCTCCATCCATCCTTATCCTCTTCATCCCTCCCTGTCCCCTCCACCCTCCTCATCCTCTCCATCCCTCCCCATCCTCTTCATCCCTCCACCCTCCTCATCCTCTCCATCCCTCCATCCATGCTCATCCTCTTCATCCCTTCCTGTCCCCTCCATCCTCCTCATCCTCTCCATCCCTCCCCATCCTCTTCATCCCTCCCTGTCCCCTCCATCCCGGCCCATCCGGTGGCAGCCCCTCCGTCCCCTCCCCATGTCCGCCCTTCCCAGCAGGGCCACCCGCCGTGTCACACCCGAGTCACCTCCTGGCCCCCAGCCCAGCCAGGCAGGACACAGGGCCACATCCTGCTTCCTCCCTTCTTGGAAAGACGGGGCTGGGCCCGGATACCCTTCCTGTCCAGCACCCCCAGTACCCCCAGTGCCACCAGTACCCCCATCCGGGGGTGCCCCGCGTGGCCCCGGGTGCTGCCGTGCCCCGGTGCCGGTGCCATCCCCGCCGTCCCCGGGACAACAACAGGGTGACGCGGCCCCGCACAAAGGGAGCCGGCGGCACCCGGCGCCGCCGCACAAAAGGCCTCTGTGCCGGTGCCGCGGCGGTGCCCGGCTGCACCCGTGGGACCCCGCCGGCACCGCAGCCCGGCCTGGCGGGGCTGGCACCTGCCCAGCACCCACCGGTGCCCGGGAATGGCATCGCCAGCGAGTGCGGAGCTCACCGGGAGCCACCCCGGCACCTGCCACCACGGCACATGCAGCATCCGCCGGAGCCGGCATCCCATGGGCCGTGGCATCCGCCGACTCCGGCATCCGGCACAGCCGGCATCCCTGGGACCTGACACCTGCTCTGGCCGACATCCGCCATGTGCGACATCCGCCATGTGCAGCTTCCGCCAGCTCCAGCATCCCCAGCTCCAGTGTCCCTAGTTCCAATATCCCCAGCTCCAGCATCCCCCAGCTCCATCATCCCCAGCTCCAGTGTCCCCAGTTCCAATATCCCCAGTTCCAGTATCCCCCAGCTCCAGCATCCCCAGTTCCAGTATCCCCAGCTCCAGTATCCCCAGCTCCAGTATCCCCCAGCTCCAGCATTCCCACCTCCATCATCCCCAGCTCCAGTATCCCCAGTTCCAATATCCCCAGCTCCAGTATCCCCCACCTCCAATATCCCCCATCTTCCGTATAGCCCAATTACAGTATCCCCCAGTTCCAGTATCCCCAGCTCCAGTATCCTCAGCTCTGGCATTCCCAACTCCAGCATCCCCAGTTCCAGTATCCCCATCCCCAGTATAACCCGGTTCCAGCATCCCCAGCTCTAGCATCCCCAGTTCCAGTATTCCCAGCTCCAGCATCCTCTGCTCCAGCATCCCCAGTTCCAGTATCCCCATCCCCAGTATCCCCAGTTCCAGTATCCCCAGTTCAGGTATCCCCATCTCCAGTATAACCCAGTTCCAGTATCCCCAGCTCTAGCATCCCCAGTTCCAGTATCCCCAGTTCCAGTATCCCTGTCTCCAGTATCTTCAGTTCCAGTATGCCTGCCTCCAGTATCCCCAGCTCCATTATCCCCAGTTCCAGTATCCCCATCCCCACTATAACCCAGTTCCAGTATCCCCAGTTCAGGTATCCCCATCCCCACTATAACCCAGTTCCAGTATCCCCATCCCCAGTATCACCCAGTTCCAGTATCCCCAGCTCCATTATCCCCAGTTCCAGTATCCCCATTCCCAGTATCACCCAGTTCCATTATCCCCAGCTCCATTATCCCCAGTTCCAGTATCCCCATCCCCAGTATAACCCAGTTCCAGTATCCCCATCCCCAGTATAACCCAGTTCCATTATCCCCAGTTCAGGTATCCCCATCCCCACTATAACCCAGTTCCAGTATCCCCATCCCCAGTATCACCCAGTTCCAGTATCCCCAGCTCCATTATCCCCAGTTCCAGTATCCCCATTCCCAGTATCACCCAGTTCCATTATCCCCAGCTCCATTATCCCCAGTTCCAGTATCCCCATCCCCAGTATAACCCAGTTCCAGTATCCCCATCCCCAGTATAACCCAGTTCCATTATCCCCAGTTCAGGTATCCCCATCCCCACTATAACCCAGTTCCATTATCCCCAGTTCAGGTATCCCCATCCCCACTATAACCCAGTTCCAGTATCGCCCAGTTCCAGTATCCCCAGCTCCATTATCCCCAGTTCCAGTATCCCCATCCCCAGTATAACCCAGTTCCAGTATCCCCAGTTCAGGTATCCCCATCCCCACTATAACCCAGTTCCAGTATCGCCCAGTTCCAGCATCCCCAGCTCCATTATCCCCAGTTCCAGTATCCCCATCCCCAGTATAACCCAGTTCCAGTATCCCCAGCTCCATTATCCCCAGTTCCAGTATCCCCATCCCCAGTATAACCCAGCTCCATTATCCCCAGTTCAGGTATCCCCATCCCCCCTATAACCCAGTTCCAGTATCACCCAGTTCCAGTATCCCCAGTTCCAGTATCCCCAGTTCAGGTATCCCCATCCCCACTATAACCCAGTTCCAGTATCACCCAGTTCCAGTATCCCCAGTTCAGGTATCCCCATCCCCACTATAACCCAGTTCCAGTATCGCCCAGTTCCAGTATCCCCAGCTCCATTATCCCCAGTTCCAGTATCCCCATCCCCAGTATAACCCAGTTCCATTATCCCCAGTTCAGGTATCCCCATCCCCAGTATAACCCAGTTCCATTATCCCCAGTTCAGGTATCCCCATCCCCAGCATAACCCAGTTCCAGTATCCCCAGCTCCATTATCCCCAGTTCCAGTATCCCCATTCCCAGTATAACCCAGTTCCAGTATCCCCAGTTCAGGTATCCCCATCTCCACTATAACCCAGTTCCAGTATCCCCATCCCCAGCATAACCCAGTTCCAGTATCCCCAGCTCCATTATCCCCAGTTCCAGTATCCCCATCCCCAGTATAACCCAGTTCCAGTATCCCCAGTTCAGGTATCCCCATCCCCACTATAACCCAGTTCCAGTATCCCCAGTTCAGGTATCCCCATCCCCACTATAACCCAGTTCCAGTATAACCCAGTTCCAGTACCCCCAGCTCCATTATCCCCAGTTCCAGTATCCCCATCCCCAGTATAACCCAGTTCCAGTATCCCCAGTTCAGGTATCCCCATCCCCACTATAACCCAGTTCCAGTATCACCCAGTTCCAGTATCCCCAGTTCCAGTATCCCCAGTTCAGGTATCCCCATCCCCACTATAACCCAGTTCCAGTATCCCCATCCCCACTATAACCCAGTTCCAGTATTGCCCAGTTTCAGTATCCCCCAGCTCCATTATCCCCAGTTCAGGTATCCCCATCCCCACTATAACCCAGTTCCAGTATCACCCAGTTCCAGTATCCCCAGTTCCAGTATCCCCAGTTCAGGTATCCCCATCCCCACTATAACCCAGTTCCAGTATTGCCCAGTTCCATTATCCCCAGCTCCATTATCCCCAGTTCCAGTATCCCCATCCCCAGTATAACCCAGTTCCAGTATCCCCAGTTCAGGTATCCCCATCCCCAGTATAACCCAGTTCCAGTATCCCCATCCCCAGCATAACCCAGTTCCAGTATCCCCAGCTCCATTATCCCCAGTTCCAGTATCCCCATCCCCAGTATAACCCAGTTCCAGTATCCCCAGTTCAGGTATCCCCATCCCCAGTATAACCCAGTTCCAGTATCCCCATCCCCAGCATAACCCAGTTCCAGTATCCCCAGCTCCATTATCCCCAGTTCCAGTATCCCCATCCCCAGTATCACCCAGTTCCAGTATCCCCAGCTCCATTATCCCCAGTCCCAGTGTCCCCAGCTCCAGTTTCCCCCAGCCGGGGGGCACCCTTGGGTGCTGTCAGGGGCTGGGCACGGCGGGGGGGGGGGGCTCCTCCAAACCCAGCCCCCCCCCCCCCCGGGGTGTCCCCTCGCCGGGGGGGGGTGGCCAGTGGCCAACATCTGGAGGGCATCCCCCCGCGCGGCCACCGTGACTCACACAGCCGTGACGTGGGGCCGGGGCGGCCGCTGGCGTCACCGGGGTGGGTGACGCAGGGTGTGACCCCGCGGCCGAGGGGACACGACGGGGTTGTTGGGGGGGGTGGGGGTGGGGTGTGGAAAGGGGACACGGAGGGTCCTGGCACGGCCGGGTGGTCCCCGTGTCCCCTTGGATGGGGGCACAAAGCCAGATGCCGGAGCGTGGGAACTCCCCGAGCCGGGGCCGGGGGGGGGGGGACATGGGACAGCGTGGCCAGGACACAGGACGGCGTTGGTCACCCCCACGTGGGGACACCGCGGGTGCCAGGGGAGGGGACAGGGGCCACATCCAGCCGCAGCGGTCCCCGGGGGGGGAGGCCTGGGGACGTGTGTCCCCCCCGCCGTCACGCCGGGACACCCCGCTCCTCCTTCGCGTCCTGCTCACTCTGTCCCTGTCACCCTGTCCCCTCTGTCCCTGTCCCCTCTGTCCCTGTCCCCTCTGTCCCCATCCCTGTCCCCTCATCCCCATCCCTGTCCCCTCCATCCCACCTGTGTCCCCTCATCCCCATCCCTGTCCCCTCTGTCCCCATCCCTGTCCCCTCTGACCCCATCCCTGTCCCCTCATCCCCATCCCCATCCCTGTCCCCTCCATCCCATCCCTGTCCCCTCTGTCCCCATCCCTGTCCCCTCTGACCCCATCCCTGTCCCCTCTGACCCCATCCCTGTCCCCTCCATCCCATCCCTGTCCCCTCCATCCCATCTCTGTCCCCTCTGTCCCCATCCCTGTCCCCTTATCCCCATCCCTGTCCCCTCATCCCCATCCCTGTCCCCTTCATCCCACCCGTGTCCCCTCATCCCCATCCCTGTCCCCTCATCCCCATCCCTGTCCCCTCATCCCCATCCCTGTCCCCTCTGACCCCATCCCTGTCCCCTATCCCCATCCCTGTCCCCTCCATCCCCATCCCTGTCCCCTTATCCCCATCCCTGTCCCCTCATCCCCATCCCCATCCTTGTCCCCTCATCCCCATCCCTGTCCCCTCATCCCCATCCCTGTCCCCTCTGTCCCCATCCCTGTCCCCTCCATCCCACCCCTGTCCCCTCATCCCCATCCCTGTCCCCTCCATCCCATCCCTGTCCCCTCTGTCCCTATTCCTGTCCCCTCATCCCCATCTCTGCCCCCTCCATCCCACCCCTGTCCCCCCCTGTCTCTGTCCCCTCATCCCTACCCCTGTCCCCTCCCTCCCTCCATCCCGTCCCCCCGGGACCCCCCCGTCCCCGCCGCCGGCCTCTTCCCGGCACAAAGATGGCGGGCGGCTCCAGCAGCAGTTCCCCGGATGTTTCCCTTAGCAAAGATGGCGGCGGAGCTGCCCACAGCCAATATGGCGGCGCAGCCGGGCTTTCCCCTGCCCTCCCCAAACATGGCACCCGGCCCCGCCCCCCGCCGCGGCGCTGTGGGCGGGGCGGCGCACGCGCGCTGCCAAGGGCAAGATGGCGGCGCTGCGGGCGCTCGGGCGGTTGCGGGCACCTTCGGGGCTGCGGGCGGCGGCGGCGGCGGCGCGGCTGGGCCCGGCCCCGGCACGGTGAGAGCGGTGGCGAACCGGCACCGGAGGAGGGGACGGGGGAGGCCGGGAGCGGGCCGAGAGGCGGCGGGGCCCGGTCCCGGGCCTGGGTCTCCCCCTGACGGCCCGGCGCCGTCCCGTCCCGCAGGTCGGCGCAGCAGTGGCAGCCCGACGTGGAATGGGCCCAGCAGTTCGCCGGCGCCGTCATGTACCCGAGCAAGGAGACGGAGAAATGGGTGCCGCCGCCCTGGAACGGTGAGAGACGGCGAGGGACGGGGGGGGTCGAGCCCTGGAGGGGGGAGGCCGGGGAGCTGGGAGGGTGTTGGGTGGCCTGGGAGGGGGCTGGAGGGGCCCTGAGGCTCTGGCGAGGCCCCTCGTGGGGGAGGCTGAGGCTTTGGGAGGTGTCGGTTGTCCTGGGTGGTTCCTAGAGGGGGCACCCTGAGGTCCTGGAAGGGTGTCGGGTGGCCTGGGTGGTCCCTGGAGGGAGAAGGGGACCCTGAGAAGATGTTGGATGCCGTTGGGAGGGCCCTGGGAGGGTGTCGGGTGGCCTGGGTGGTCCCTGGAGGGACAAGGGGACTCTGAGAAGATGTTGGATGCCATTGGGAGGGTGTCGGGTGCCCTGAGTGGGTCCTGGAGGGACAAGGGGACCCTGAGAAGATGTTGGATGCCGTTGGGAGGGCCCTGGGAGGGTGTCGGGTGGCCTGGGTGGTCCCTGGAGGGACAAGGGGACCCTGAGAAGATGTTGGATGCCGTTGGGAGGGCCCTGGGAGGGTGTCGGGTGCCCTGAGTGGGTCCTGGAGGGACAAGGGGACCCTGAGAAGATGTTGGATGCCATTGGGAGGGCCCTGGGAGGGTGTTGGGTGGCCTGGGTGGTCCCTGGAGGGGCCCTAAGAGGGTGCTGGGGGCTCTCAGTGGGTTCCAGAGCCAGACTGGGACTCGTTGGAGTCCCTGTGGGTGCTGAGGGCTGTCTGGGAGGCACTCGGGGCCCCGTGGGGGCTTGGTGGATGTCACCTTGGGGGTGACATGGTGCCTAGGGGTGCCCTGGGTCAGTCTGGAGGCGCCTTGGATGCCTGCTGGGACCCAGCACTCAGGGGAGGTACCTGTGGCTGGAGCGAGGGCCCAGTGGGTGCTGGGGGGGGGTCTGGGAGTGTCCTGGGCATTGGGAAGCCACCTGGCTCTCCGTGCTCCAGGAAAACCGGGGACTGAGCCTCCTGGGAGGCAGCGGGAGGCTCTTGGACCTGTCCCAGGGGTCTTGTGTGGGGCCGAGACGGGAGCTGGCGGCAGGGACGCCGCGTTCCTGATGTCCGTCCAAGCGCTGAGCTTGGCTTGGCTGTCTGTCCGGTGTCTGCGCTGCGTATCTGTGCTGCCGGGAAAAGCCGAGGGCGCTCGGGGGCAGCGGCGCTTCTGGGAATGGACGTTCCTCCCTGCCCAACTCTCCTCTTTCCTCCCCCGAGCAGACAAGGACCCTCTGGCTCACAAGAAGGTCTCCAGTTTGACCATAAACTTTGGGCCCCAGCACCCGGCCGCCCACGGGGTGCTGCGGCTGGTGATGGAGCTGAGCGGGGAGACGGTGAAGAAGTGTGACCCCCACGTTGGCCTCCTGCACCGCGGCACCGAGAAGCTCATCGAGTACAAGACGTACCTGCAGGTGAGGTGCAGCGCGCCCCCAGTGCTTCCCAGTCCCGGGGGCTGACGTCTGTCCGGGAGCAGAGCGAGGGGTGTCCTTTTGGGCTGAGGAGACCAGGAGGTGAGGGGCTGTTGGATTGGACACATCAGCAGCCTCCTCGGCTCGCAGGAAGAGGATTGATTTGCCTGGCGGGGTTTGTAAACACACCCTGCTGA
This sequence comes from Fratercula arctica, assembly GCA_947846985.1. Classification (NCBI taxonomy): domain Eukaryota; kingdom Metazoa; phylum Chordata; class Aves; order Charadriiformes; family Alcidae; genus Fratercula; species Fratercula arctica. Next base: position 1,467,930 of record CANTUZ010000024.1, read on the forward strand.
TTTATGATCCCCATCGGATTTAACCTTTCGGCTGGTGGGAGAATGGAGCTTGAAATAGCTTGGGGTTGCGGGGGGGTGGGGGGGAGCGCTGCCTTGGCTGGCTGCTGCGGCTCGCGACGGAGACAGTTCTCAGCTGGTGTGTGCCGAGGTGCGGGATTGGGGCCCTCGCGGTGTCTGCGAGCTGGAAAACTCTCGCAGACGGAGGTTTTGTGTCTTCCTTTACGCCGTATCCCAAGGCAGGGCTGTCCGTTCCAGCCTGGGGCCGGAGCTTTTGGGCTACCTTCATGGCTGCTGCCGTCCTCGAAGCGCCCCGAGCCAGGAAGATCCTGTGTCCTGGTGCTCCCTGGCTGCGGCGAAGCCTCCGAGCGCTCCTGGCGGTCCCAGGCCTTTGCCACCACTCAGGGTTATTTTTTTTTATTTTTTTTTTTTTTTGGCAGGCGCTGCCCTACTTCGACCGTCTCGACTACGTCTCCATGATGTGCAACGAGCAGGCCTATTCCCTGGCCGTGGAGAAGCTCCTCAACATCCGCCCGCCTCTGCGGGCGCAGTGGATCCGAGGTGAGAGCGGCCCCGGATCGTTTCTGGGGGGGCTCCAGCTCCCTCCCCTCCGCCAAGGGCTCGTAGCTCTGGGCTTTCTGGGGGCTCAAACCCCGTTGCCCCTCCCCGGGGAGGGGGGCGGGAGGTGCTCACCCCCTGCGTTCCCTCTGCCCCCAGTCCTTTTCGCGGAGATAACCCGGCTGCTCAACCACATCATGGCCGTGACCACGCACGCGCTGGACATCGGGGCCATGACCCCCTTCTTCTGGATGTTTGAGGAGAGGGAGAAGGTAAAGGGCAGCGCAGCCGCGCCGGGGAGGGGTTGGCAGGGGGGCGGATTTGGGGCTCGGTGCTGCCCGGGGAGTGCAGCGGCATCTCTTCCGTCCCTGCAGATGTTTGAGTTCTACGAGCGGGTCTCGGGGGCGCGGATGCACGCCGCCTACATCCGTCCCGGCGGGGTGCACCAGGTAAGGGCAGCCGCGCCATGGTCTGGCGGGGGGACCTGCGGGGTGTCCCCGTGTCGGCGATGGCTCCTCCGGTGTCTCCCTGCCCACGTCCCCGCTGCCACCGGCCGTGCACGGGCTGACCTCCCTCTCCTCCCGCGCAGGACCTGCCCCTGGGACTGATGGACGACATCTACGAGTTCGTGAAGAATTTCTCCTTACGGATAGACGAGGTGGAGGAGGTGAGGCGGGACGGGAGCCGGCTTTCCGCGTGAAATGTGGGAGAGGGGGATGGTCCCCGCTTCCCGGCACTCTGAGGGCTGGGGTTTCGCGTTGTCTGTCCCCTGGGCATGGCCAGCGTGGGGTTACTCCTGCTGTGGCAGCGGTGACAGGGTGGCAGGAGAGGGGGTGCGCACTCGGGTGCTAACGCCCTGCCGCCCGCAGATGCTCACGAACAACCGCATCTGGAAGAACCGCACGGTCGACATCGGGGTGATCACGGCGGAGGAGGCTCTCAACTACGGCTTCAGGTGGGTGCGGTGGCACCCGGGGACGGTTCGAGGTGGGGGGCTCAGCCTCCTGCCACTGCCCAGCTGTGTTGTTCCCCCCCCCAACCCCGATCGGGGCCGTCTTGGGGACCGGTGACTGTCAGGGCAGTGCTACCCGGTGGCCGTGGCGTGGCTGTGGCACCGTGTCCCTACCAGGCTTTACCCGCCTGATGTCCCCGTGCCATCCTCCCGTGTCCGCCACTCAGGGCTGTGGGGGGGACGCGTCGCTGCTTTCCCCTGCGTTGGGGTCCACTTTGGGGTGCGGGGTGGGGGGCCCGAAGCTGGCATGGAGCTGGGGCCCCCCGTCAGGCTGCTCACCCGCCTCCCTCCACCCAGCGGGGTGATGCTCCGGGGCTCGGGGATCCACTGGGATCTGCGCAAGACCCAGCCCTACGACGTCTACGACCAGGTGGAGTTCGACGTCCCCATCGGCTCCCGGGGTGACTGTTACGACAGGTATGTGACACCCCGGCTCTGCCGGTGGCCGTGGGGAGCCTCGGCGGGGTCCCACCTCCTCCGTGGGGGCTGCGGTGAGGCTGGGGCTGCCCCACGGGGCGCCCACCACGCAGGGCGCGGGGTCCTGAGCGGCGCCGGGGGGTCCCACAGGTACCTGTGCCGCGTGGAAGAGATGCGGCAGTCGCTGCGTATCATCCTCCAGTGCCTCAACAAGATGCCCGAGGGGGAGATCAAAGTGGACGATGCCAAAATCTCCCCTCCGAAGCGGGCAGAGATGAAGGTAAACATGCTTCCTTCCTCCCGCCGGGCCTCGCTGCCGGCTGCGTGTCAGCACCGGTGAGCAGGAAACGCGGTTTGGTGTATCAGACGCTCGCGCTGAGGATTTTGCCAGCGGTTATTTGCCGCCGCATCCGTCCCCCGGCTCGGCTGGGGGCTGCCCGGCCTCCTCTGTGCCGTCCCTGCCAGGTCTGGCAGCGCGTGGGCGGACGGCTCTGTGCCCGGGGAGGGCGGTTTGCTGCCCGCTGGAGCCCTGCGTGGGGGGGGGGATCTCCCTGCCCTGCCTTGGCCAGGCCAAAAAGCCGCCCTGGGGAAGGCAGGGGCTGGCAGGGCGGAGGGCCGGCAGTGCCCTGCCTCGTCACCCCACCTGCTCTGGCCAGTGGCCGTGTGAAGGCGGCCACCACCCTGGTTCCCACGCTTTGTTCCCCGTCACCGGCCGCCGAGGTGCAGACAGGGGACGGGCAGCGTGTTCTGCCTGTGCCAGGCTGTGCGCCCGCGGTGACGGTGGCCTCCTCTCTCCGCAGACCTCCATGGAGTCCCTGATCCATCACTTCAAGCTCTACACGGAGGGCTACCAGGTGCCCCCCGGAGCCACCTACACGGCCATCGAGGCCCCCAAGGTGCCACTTCTCATGACGTTACGGGGACGGTGGGCTCTGGCATGGTGAAGGGTGCCCCGACTGCCCTATTGGGGACATTGCAGTGCTCCTGTCACCGGCTGGGTGGGCTGTCGTGTCCCCAGCACTCTGCTCTCGCACCAGACTGGTGTTTGAGGGCTGGACGCTGCGGCTGGGAGACAGACCCTCCGCCCCCTGGCCCTGTCACCGTGTCACCAACTCTGTCCCCGTGTCCTTGCAGGGCGAATTCGGGGTTTACCTCGTCTCGGATGGCAGCAGCCGGCCTTACCGCTGCAAGATCAAGGCTCCTGGATTCGCCCACCTGGTAGGAGAGGCCGGGGCGGCCGGCGGCATCGCGGTGCCGGGGCCCGCGGGGAGGGTGGGGTTGGGGCTGGAGGGGACAAACACAGCCTGGGACGAGCCACCTCCTCGCTGGGCTCGCCCCAACGTGGTGGGCCGGGGCGGGGGTCCGTGGGCCACCTGCTGCGTGTCACCTCCGGTCCCTCTGGGACCTCTCGTGCCTCTGCCGCTGGAGCCGGTTTCCTTTTCTCTGCTGATAACTGACCACTTCCCCCCTCCCGCTGCCAGGGCAGCCCCCTCCCCTGCTGGCCCCGTGGCCACCACAGCCCCGCTGCGGAAGTGGTTAGCCCCGGGAGGCTGAGCTGCCCCCCTCCTGCCTCAACGGGCCCGAGGCCGGGGTGATGGGCGGGTTGGGGGGGGGGGGCTGCAGCCTGACGGGGGTCCTTCTGCTCTGCTTCAGGCTGGGCTCGACCGCATGGCGCAGGGCCACATGCTGGCGGATGTGGTGGCCATCATCGGTACGTTCCCTCCTTGGGCTGGGGGGCTCCTTCCCCATTCCAGGGGGGGCTCCTTCCCCATTCTGGGGTGGGGGGGGGCTGATTGTGCCCTGACCCCTCTCTCCTCCCCCCCCCCCAGGCACGCAGGACATCGTTTTCGGGGAAGTGGATCGGTGATGTCTTGGCCCCGCTGCGCCTGACAGGAGCCCCCCCCTCCGCCGCGCCCCTTCCTCATCTGAGTCAAATAAAGCCAAAAGCGGGTCCTGCCTGTCCAGCGCCTCTGTGTCCCCCCCCTCCTCGGCCCCCAGCCCTTCTCCCCCAGCGGAACCCCGCTGAAACCCCGCTCTTCCTCCCTCTCCCACCAGAGCTTCCCCTTCCCGCGGCCGCAGCCTCCCCCCGGCAGCTTCCTCCTCCTCCCGGGGTGGGGGGGTGCTCCTGCAGTTCCCCCCCCCCCCCCACAGCTGATGTGCAGCAGGGCTGGGCACAGGGAGGATGAGTGACACTTGGGGACGGCTCGCCTGGCCCTTGAGTGATGTCCCCAGCGGGAAGAGGGGACGCCTGCGCTGGCCGGAGAAGGAGGGGGGGGGGGGGGGAAGCGGGATGGGGGCGGCGCAAGCTCGGGGTGGGGGGGAGGAAGGCGCTGGCTCTGTGGTCACTGACTCCGGCACGATTGCCCCAACCCGCCGAACCCCCCCCCTCCCGGGGCCGGGCTGAGCCATGGCCACCCACCTGCTGCTCGTCACCACCCTGCTGCTGCTGCGGACCCCGGTGGCAGGTGGGGACGGGGGTCCCTGGGGACGGGGAGCGGCTGGGTGGGCGCGTGGCTCTTGGGCTGGCTCCTCTGATGGCATCCTTTGGGACAAGCCGGGATCTGTCGAACTGCCCCCCCCCCACCTTGGGGGCTTGTGGCACGGAGGGGACATCCCGGAGTGGGTCCTGGTGGGCTCCGGGGTTCTCCCACGCTGTCCCGGGGGGGGGGGGGGGGTGTCCATGCCACCTGCCACCCCCCCAGCCCCACCGCCGCCACCGCCTTGGACAATGCTTGGAAGTGGCGGAGCCGAGCTCTCGGCGGCCAGGGCGGGCGCAGGATCTGTCCTGGGGGGGGGATGCTGACCCTGGGACTCCCCGTCCTCTCCCCCCCCCCCCTGCCCCCCCACTTCCATCCTCCCCAGAGGCCCTGATGGAGCCGGAGCTCTGCTACATCCTGGACGCCATCCTCTTCCTCTACAGCCTCGTCATCACCGTCCTCTATTGCCGCCTCAAGGTGAGCGCCAGGACCCCACCTGGCCCCAGCTCAACCCCTCTTACACCCCGCTTTTTTTTTGGGGGGGGGGGGGGAGGCCACAGCGGGTGCCCCAGACTTCCCCCACCCGCCCTGCGGCTGTTTCCTCTTCTTATTTTTTTTATTTTTGGCTTTTGGGCAACCCCCCCCCCCCTCACCTTCGCAGTTCCTGACTCACCGGGAATCGCAGCAAGGAGCCGGCAAGGAGGTAACGGGGGCAAAGGGGGGGGCCAGGGCTGGGGTACCCCCCCCCCCAGAGGGATGGGACCCCCCCATCCCAGAGGGTGCTGCAGCCCTGGAAGGGGAACTGGGGGGGGGGGGGGGGGGTGTCCAGTGGTCGCGGTTTGGGGATGGCGAAATCCAGGAAACCTCATGGCTTCCCCCCACTTCCCCCCGGGGGGGGTGTGTTGTGTCTGTGTGCCCCCCCCCCCCCTCCGTTCTGTCCCCCAGCTCTTTCTCTTTCTCTTTCCCGCAGCAGAAGGAAGAAGCCATCTACATCGTAAGTCAGCTGGGAGGTGACACAGCCTGGGGGGGGGGGACACACCCTGTCCTGGGGGGGGGGGAGTTCTACCCACCACTGCTGTCCCTGGTGGGGTCCCTGTCCCCCACCCCGTGGGTCCCCCACCCCATGGGGAAGTCCCTGCGGGGTGGGGGGGGGGGGGGGTGACAGTCTGGAGGGGGGTGGCAGGGGGTGGCGGTGGGGGACATGGACACAGCTCCCCCCCCTGCCCCCCCGCTAACCCCCTTTCCCACGCAGGGGCTCAGCAGCGAGGGCCAGGAGATGTACGAGACCCTCCAGATGAAAAGCTCCTGATCCCCTCCTCGTTCCCCCCCCCTCCCCAGCAGCTGGGATCCCCCCCATGCCCCCCCCCCCCCCCCCCCAACCCCCCTTATCGGGACTGTGGTGAAAAACTGGAGCTGTGTTTTCCCCTGGAAATGGTTGGTTTTGGCCCCAAACCGCCTCCGGCCGGGACCCCCTGGGCCAGGGGCGGGGGGGGGGGGGGGGCTGAAGCTGCCCGGGGTGTGTGGTGCTGCCCCCCGCCCCCCCCCTCCCCCCACCTCCGCTGCCCCCTCCCAGTAAAGCAACACCGTCCGCAAATGGGGCAGGAGCGTTTCTGTGACCGTGGGGTTGAGAGATGGGGACAGTGGCACCGTCACAGGGCCACCTCCCACAGGGATGGTGGCACCATCTGGTGGGGATGGAGCCCCTGGGACCGGGGACACCCCTGGGGGTGGGGGACGGTGGCACCAGCTGTCACAGGGACCCCCCGGGGACGGTGGCACCATCTCATGGGGACAGGGACACCCCTGGGGTGGGGGACGGTGGCACCGGCTGTCACAGGGACCCCCCCGGGGACGGTGGCACCATCTCATGGGGACAGGGACACCCCTGGGGGTGGGGGACGGTGGCACCGGCTGTCACAGGGACCCCCCCGGGGACGGTGGCACTATCTCATGGGGACGGGGACACGACGGGGGACGGTGGCCCTGGCTCCCAGTGGCAGCCGCTGCCTCTTTCTTGGGGGGAGGAGACGCTCCTGGGAGAGAAAACCACCATTTCCATGTTTAACCAAAAAGCTGCATTTTGGGGCCAATACCATGGAAACGGCTCCTGTGTCACCCCCCCCCCCCCCCCCCCCCCCCTCCCAGCCCCGGCCCCACAGAGCCCTTTTGTGGGGGGGAGGGGGAAGAGCCCTCGGCCCCCCCCCCACTTCGAGCTGGGGGGGGCCCAGCAGGGCCGGGATGGGGGGAGCTGGGGGGGGGTGGGAGCACTGGGGAGCACTGGGAGAGGAATGGGGGGGACTGGGGAGCGCTGGGGGGGGACGAAACAGGGAGTACTGGGAGCCCTGGGAGGGGGAATGGGGAGCCCTGGGGAGCACTGGGAGGGGGAATGGAGAGTACTGGGGGCACTGGGAGGGGGACTGGGAAGACTGGGAGAGGGAATGGGGAGTACTGGGGGCACCGGGAGGGGGACTGGGAAGACTGGGAGGGGGAAGGGGGAGTCCTGGGGGCACCGGGAGGGGGACTGGGAAGACTGGGAGGGGGAATGGGGAGTCCTGGGGAGCACTGGGAGGGGGACTGGGAAGACTGGGAGAGGGAATGGGGAGTACTGGGGGCACCGGCAGGGGGACTGGGAAGACTGGGAGGGGGAATGGGGAGTCCTGGGGGCACTGGGAGGGGGAATGGGGAGTCCTGGGGGCACCGGGAGGGGGACTGGGAAGACTGGGAGGGGGAATGGGGAGCGCTGGCCGCCCTGTGTAGCCTTGGGACGCCCCCCGCTCCCCCCCCCGCGCTGGTCCCTGCCCGTCCGGATCGGGCCCCGCGGGAGGTGTCGGGGGGTGGTTACCCGGGGGGGGGGGGGACACACACGACACAGGAGGGCAGAGGCGGTGTCCCCAGAGCCCCCCCCCCCGGTGTCACGGGACGTTCTCGTAGGTGTCGCTCGGGAGCCGCCGCCGCCGCTCGTGGGGTCCCGGCAGCACCGCGTAGGTGACATCGGGGGGGGGCCGGGGGGGCCGTGGGGCGGGGGGAGCCCGGGGGGGGGCCTGGAAGAGACGCTGCTTTGGGGACCGGGGCTGGGGACGGTGACACGCGTGGGTGGCGTGGGGGGGGGGGTGTGTGTCCGTGTCCCCCCCCCCCCCCGTACTCACCCCCGCCGACCACCACCTGGGCGTACAGCACCTCCCCGGCCTCGGGGGGGGCGGGGGGCTCCGCTGGGCGACCCTGCGGCTCCGGGGGGGGCGTGGGGGCCCTGTGGGGACAAGGCGGGGGGGGGGGGGTAGACTGGGGGGGGGGGGGCGCTTATCCAGCGCACGGAGAAAGGGGTTTCATGGTCTCAGCCCCCCCCCCCCGCACTCACCTGCCCTGGCTCTTCCTGGCGGCTGCAAGGCAATGGGCGGGGGGGTGCGTGAGGGGCCCTGGGGACCCCCCCAGACCCCCACAGGGACTCCTGGGACACCCCCCCCCCCGGGACCCTAAGCCAAAGGACCTGAGCCCCCCCCCCCCCGGACTCCCCCTGGGACTCCTGGGACCCCCCCGGGACCCTGAGTCAAAGGACCTGAGACCCCTGAGACCCCCCCGGTACCCCCCCCCCGCGACCCTGAGCCAAAGGACCTGAGACCCCTGAGACCCCCCCAGTACCCCCCCCAGGACCCTGAGCCAAAGGACCTGAGACCCCTGAGACCCCCCCAGTACCCACCCCGGGACCCTGAGCCAAAGGACCTGAGACCCCCCCAGTACCCCCCCCTGGGACCCTGAGCCAAAGGACCTGGGGCTCAGCTCTGCACAGCCCGGGGGGGGGGGGAGCACCCCAGGACCCCAAGCTGGGGGGGGGGGCACCCCAGGACCCCAAGCTGGTGGCACCAGCGACAGGGGGGCATGGGCTGCAAGCAGGGAGCGACACCCCCCCCCCCCCCTCCCAAGGCACACCAGGACCCCCCCGGACCCCCTGGACCCCACGCCAAGGACCCCAGGACTCAGCCCTGCATGCCCAGGATGGGGGGGGGGACACACCCCGGGACCCCCAGGACCCCAAGCCAAGGACCCCAGGGCTCAGCCCTGCACACCCAGGAGGGAGAGGAGCCCCCCCCCCCCCTCCAGGCCCCCCCAAACCCCCCAGGCCCCCAAACCAAGGGCACTGGGGGCTCAATCCCAGCCAAGACGTGGGGTGCTGCCCCATTGCCCCCCCCCGCAGCCAACACGGGGGGCTTTGACCCCACCCAGGACCACCAACCCGCCCCCCCCCCGGTGTGGGTGACCCACCTGCGCGGCGCCGGAGGTGCCAGCCCACGGCGGCCCCCAGCAGCAGGAGGGACGCGCTGAGCCCCACGGCCACGACTGGGGACAGAGAAGGGACGAGTTGGGGTCAGCCCCGACCTTGGGGGGGTTGGGGGGGGGGGGGCGGACCCCCACGGTGGGGAGGGCTAGCGCGATCCCCACCTGTGCCCTGCTGCTGTTGTCCCCACCGGGGCTGCGTCACCGCCAGGGCCAGCGCGGGGCTGAGCGCCTGGAAGACGCGCCGGGAGCCCAAGCGGTTGGTGGCCAAGCACCGGTAGGTCCCGGCGTCCGCTGGCCCCACTGGTCCCAGGGCCAGGACGGGCCCCCGGCCCAGCTCCCGCCCGTCCCGTAGCCAGGCGAAGGCCACCGGCACCGTGCCCGCCTGCACCGAGCAGCTCAGGTTGAGGGACTCGCCCGCCACCACCTGCGGCTCCTTCCTCGCCATCGCGATGGTGGCACCGGCCACCGGCACTGCGGAGGGACGGTGGCGGGCTCAGTGTGGTGGCCGTCCCCCGGCGTGGGGTGGGGGGATGCTGGGGGCCACCCCAAGCCGGAGGGTCCCGCTCACCCAGGATGGTGACCCCCAGCGAGGAGCTGTTGGCCGCGGAGTCGCCGTTGGTGGCCGTGCAGTGGTAGTGGCCACTGTCCCCCTGCTGGGCGGCCCGGAGCTCGTAGCGGGGGCCAGTGGCCAGCGGTGCGGCCGAGCCCTGCCGGTGCCAGGAGAAGGAGAGGGGCCCCGTCCCGGTGGCCACCAAGCAGAGCAGCACCAGCCGGTCGCCCTCGGCCACTTGCCCCGTGGGGGGCTGCGCCGTCAGGGTCACCCCCGAGACCGGGACCCCTGCGGGGAGGAGATGGGCAGGGACAGGGGACAGGGAGGGACAGGGGGACCTGGGGAGGGATGGAGGGACCTGGGGGGGGATGTGGGGACCCCGGGGAGGGATGGAGGGACCTGGGGAGGGATGAGGGGACCCCGGGGAGGGATGGAGGGACCTGGGGAGGGATGGAGGGGACCCAGAGAGGGATGGGGGGGGGCTGGGAGGGATGGAGGGACCCTGGCAGGGACAGAAGGACCCAGGGAGGGATGGAGGGACCTGGGGAGGGATGCGGGGACCCAGAGAGGGAGAGAAGGACCTGGGAAGGGATGGAAGGAGCTGAGGAGGGATGGGAGGACCTGGGGAGGGATGGAGGGACCTGGGGAGGGATGGAGGGGACCCAGAGAGGGATGTTGGGGGGGTGGAGCTGGGAGGGATGGAGGGACCCTGGCAGGGACAGAAGGACCCGGGGAGGGATGGAGGGACCCGGGGAGAGGTGAGGGGACCCAGGCAAGGGTGGGGGGACCTGAGGAGCATGGGGGGACCCCGGGGAGGGATGGAGGGACCCCAGGGAGGGATGGAGGGACCTGGGGAGGGATGTGGGTACCCTGAGGAGGGATGGAGGGACCCCGGGGAGGGATGAGGGGACCCAGAGAAGGATGGGGGGGGGGCTGGGAGGGATGGAGGGGACCCCAGGGAGAGGTGAAGGGACCCAAGCAGGGGTGGGGGGACCCACAGAGGGATGGAGGGACCCCAGGGAGGGATGTGGGGACCCAGAGAGGGAGAGAAGGACCTGGGGAGGGATGAGGGGACCCTGAGGAGGGATGGAGGGACCTGGGGAGGGATTCAGGGGACCCAGAGAAGGATGGGGGGGGCTGGGAGGGATGGAGGGGACCCGGGGTGGGGGTGGGGGGGTGGAGCTGGGAGGGATGGAGGGACCCTGGCAGGGACAGAAGGACCCGGGGAGGGATGGAGGGACCCGGGGAGAGGTGAGGGGACCCAGGCAAGGGTGGGGGGACCCCGGGGAGGGATGGAGGGACCCCAGGGAGGGATGGAGGGACCTGGGGAGGGATGTGGGTACCCTGAGGAGGGATGGAGGGACCCCGGGGAGGGATGAGGGGACCCAGAGAAGGATGGGGGGGGGGGCTGGGAGGGATGGAGGGGACCCCAGGGAGAGGTGAAGGGACCCAAGCAGGGGTGGGGGGACCCACAGAGGGATGGAGGGACCCCAGGGAGGGATGTGGGGACCCAGAGAGGGAGAGAAGGACCTGGGGAGGGATGAGGGGACCCCGGGGAGGGATGGAGGGACCTGGGGAGGGATGGAGGGACCCCGGGAATGATGGAGGGACCTGGGGAGGGATGGGGAGACCTGGGGAAGGGTGGAGGGACCTGGGGAGGGATGGGGGGACCGTGGGAGGGATGGAGGTACCTGGGGAGGGATGCGGGGACCCCAGGGAAGGATGGAGGGACCTGGGGAGGGATGGGGAGACCTGGGGAAGGATGGAGGGACCTGGGAAGGGATGGGGGACCCAGGGAGGGACCGGGGGGATGGAGGGAACCAGGGAAGGGACAGAAGGAGCCGGGGAGGGCTGGGGGGACCTGGGGAGGGCTGTGGGGACCCGGCGCATCCCCGTCCCTCCCGCAGACTCACTGCGCACGGTGAGGGCGAGCGGGGCGCTGCGTTTCCACACGCTGCCCTTCTCCGTCCGCACCTCGCAGGAGTAGTTGCCGGAATGGGCCAGCTCGACGGCCGGCAGCCGGAGCCGGGGGGAGCCCTGGGGTCCCCCCACCATCACCCCATCCCGGTAGAAGAGGTGCTGGAGGTGGGTGGGGGGCCGCAGGGGGCTGGGGGTGCTGTGACACCCCAGGACCAGGGGGTGTCCCTCGGGGAGCTCGGCCGAGCCCTCCAGGCGCAGCTCCGGCACCGAGAAGAGCTCTGGGAAGGAGATGGGGGGGGGGGGGGGACACAGGACACACAGGGTGACCCCGAGCTCCGGGCGGGACGGGGGTCTGGGTGGGTGTCGGGGAGCGGGGGGGGGTGTGTGTGTGTGGGGGGTGTTACCTTGCACCGCCACCGTCACCGGTGCCGATTTCTCGTTGTGCCACGATAAGTGGTAGCGGACATCGGCCTGGCAGCGGTAGCGCCCGCGGTGGTGCGGGCGCAGGGGGGAGAGGAGCAGTTCGCCCCCCCCGCCGCCCCCCCCCCAGCGCCTCCTGCTCATGGAAGAACCGGACCCGTCGGATGCTGGTGTCGGCCCAGCCCCGGCAGCGCAGCAGCAGCTCGTCCCCTTCCAGCAGCGCCCGCGTCGGCACCTGCAGCACCAGCCAGTCTGCAAGAGGGGGGCGGGGGGGCGGTGGGGTGCTGGTGAGGCGCAAGGAGGCACTGGTGTGTACTGGGATGCACTGGTGTGCATGGGGATGCAGCCGTATGCACGAGGGATGCACCCAGTGAGGCGCAAGGAGGCACTGGTGTGCACTGGAATGCACTGGGCTGCACTGGGATACACCTACGGATGCACAAGGATGCACTCAGTGATGCACAAGGAGGCACTGGTGTGCACTGGGCTGCACTGGTGTGCACTGGGATGCACCCAGTGATGCACAGGGAGGCAGTGGTGTGCACAGGGATGCACTGGTGTGCACTGGGATACACTCAGTAATGCACTGGTGTGCACTGGGATGCACCCAGTGATGCACAGGGATGCACTGGCGTGCACTGGGCTGCACTGGTGTGCACTGGGATGCACCCAGTGATGCACAGGGATGCACTGGTGTGCACTGGGCTGCACTGGCGTGCACTGGGATGCATCCAGTGATGCACTGGGCTGCACTGGTGTGCTTGGGGCTGCACTGGTGTGCACTGGGATGCACCCAGTGATGCACTGGGCTGCACTGGCGTGCACTGGGCTGCACTGGTGTGCTTGGGGCTGCACTGGTGTGCACTGGGATGCACCCAGTGATGCACAGGGATGCACTGGCGTGCACTGGGCTGCACTGGTGTGCACTGGGATGCATCCAGTGATGCACAGGGATGCACTGGCGTGCACTGGGCTGCACTGGTGTGCACTGGGATGCATCCAGTGATGCACTGGGCTGCACTGGTGTGCTCGGGGCTGCACTGGTGTGCACCGGGATGCATCCAGTGATGCACTGGGCTGCACTGGCATGCACTGGGCTGCACTGGTGTGCACTGGGATGCATCCAGTGATGCACTGGGCTGCACTGGCATGCACTGGGCTGCACTGGTGTGCACTGGGATGCACCCAGTGATGCACTGGGCTGCACTGGTGTGCACTGGGCTGCACTGGTGTGCTCGGGGCTGGGCTCCCACCCCAGGAGGGGCGCGAGGCTGTGGATCAGAGTTCCCCCCCCCCCTCCTCGGGCCACCCGCGGGTGCCAGGGTGGGGGCACCCACCCCGGCCCCTCACCATTTGAGAAGCTGAGGGTGACGGGGGGGCTGAGCTCGGTGCCGGGGCCGCGGCACTGGTAGGTCCCGCGATGGTCTTCGGAGACGCGGATGCGGTCGGATGCCGCCGACATCCAGAGCTGCCCGTTGAGGTACCAGTGGGTGACACCGGGTGCTCCGGAGCCCCGGCAGGTCATTGTCACCCGCTCCATCGAGAACACCGGCGTCCAGGGGGGGTCCGATGTGAGCTGGCTGAGCTGGGCTCCTGCGGGGTGACAAGGGGCCACCAGCCTGCCGGGGCCACCGCGGGGCCGGGGGGGGGGATGTGTGGGGCCAGCGGGGCCGGGAGCGGCAGCGAGGACTCACCGGCGAGGCCGAAGGTTTGGGCTGGAGGGGAGAAGGGGAGAGGGGCCGGGTGGGGGGGGGCCGTGGCTACGCGGGGGATGGGGTGCAGGGGCTGTCCCCAAGCTGCCCCCGCGGGGACGCCGCCACCATGGGAAAAGGCGTTGGGGACGGTCCCCCGGGGGACACGGCTGCGTCAGAGCCGCCCACACCCCGCATGCGTGACAGCCACCCCAGGTGGCGCGGGGCTTGGGGACACCGCAGCCACCCCTGGTGGCACAGGGACGCCTCCGCCGGCCCCACGGCCACCAGCCCCACACCCCAACGCCCCTGTCCCCCCGCGGTCCCAGCCCCATGGCACTCGCCCCCACGGCCCCGTCTGCGCAGTGCTTGGCCCCGTGTCCCCATCCCCGGATCCCCATCCCCACGTCCCCGTCCCCACGTCCCCATCCCTACATCCTGGTCCCCACATCCCCATCCCCACATCCCTGTCCCCGCATCCCCACATCCCCATTCCCACATCCTCGTCCCCACGTCTCCATCCCCACGTCCCCTTCCCCACATCCCCTTCCCCACGTCCCCATCGCCACATCCCCTTCCTCACGTCCTCATCCCCATGTCCCCTTCCCCACGTCCCCATCCCCACATTCCTGTCCCCACGTCCCCTTCCCCACATCCCCATCCCCATGTCCCCATCCCCACGTCCCCATCCCCACATTCCTGTCCCCACATCCCCATCCCCATGTCCCCTTCCCCACGTCCCCATCCCCACATTCCTGTCCCCACGTCCCCTTCCCCACGTCCCCATCCCCACATTCCTGTCCCCACGTCCCCATCCCCACATCCCCTTCCCCACGTCCCCATCCCCACGTCCCCTTCCCCACGTCCTCATCCCCATGTCCCCATTCCCACATCCCCTTACCCACGTCCCCTTCCCCACCTCCCCATCCCCACGTCCCCGTCCCCACCTCCCCGTCCCCACATCCCCTTCCCCACATCCCCGTCCCCACGTCCCCGTCCCCACGTCCTCGTCCCCACGTCCCCGTCCCCACCTCCCCATCCCCACGTCCCCTTCCCCGCGTCCCCATCCCCGTGGCCACCCCAGCCCACAACCGGGGGTACAGCCCCCCCAGGGTGGCTCTGCTGGTGTCTGGGGCCTCGGGGGGACCCCGCGGCCACCCTCCGCTCCCTCCCTGTGAGCCAGCAGGTGCCACCGGGCTCTGCCCCAACCCCAAAGCAGAGAGGGGGCCGGGCGCCTGTCCCCGTGGCATCAGGCCTCCTGCCCGTCCCAGTGGCCCGCAGCCGGGCACTCACCCCAGAGGAGCAGCGCCGTGGTCCTGGCCATTCCGTGACTCGGCCGCGTGCTGGTGGGGCCACCTGCCCTTTGCACAGCAGCCGTCTGGGGAAAGGGGAAGGAAGTGACTCCCTTGTCCCTGGGGCTTTGCCCCGGCTCTGGGGAGGGGGGGGGACAGTGGCAGGGGTGGGACAGGTACTGAGGAGGGGCAGGACTGGGGGAGATGCCCCAGGGACCCTCCAAGGACACGGGGCATGAGCAGCCCCATGGGTGTCCTGCACCCCCAAGGGGCTGGGACCCCGAGAGCTGGGACCCCGAGAGGCTGAGACCCCCAAGGACTGTGACCCTGGGGACTGTGACCCCAAGATGTGGGACCCCGAGGGTCTGGGACCACCTGGGCTGGGACCCCAAGATCTGGGACACTGAGAGTTGGGACCCCGAGGGGCTGAGACCCCCAAGGGCTGGGACCCCCAGAGACTGTGACCCCAAGATCTAGGACCCCGAGGGGCCGGGACCCCAAAACCTGGGACCCCCCAAGGGTCTGGGACCCCAAGAGGTGGGACCCTGGGGACTGTGACCCCGAGATGTGGGACCCCGAGGGTCTGGGACCACCTGGGCTGGGACCCCAAGATCTGGGACACCGAGAGCTGGGACCCTGAGGGGCTGAGACCCCCAAGGGCTGGGACCCTGGGGACTGGGACCCCTAGAGCTGGACCCCAGTGACTGTGACCCCAAGATCTAGGACCCCGAGGGGCCGGGACCCCAAAACCTGGGACCCCCCAAGGGTCTGGGACCCCAAGAGGTGGGACCCTGGGGACTGTGACCCCAAGATATGGGACATTGAGGGCTGGGACCCCCAAGATCTGGGACCCCAAGATATGGGACATTGAGGGCTGGGACCCCCAAGATCTGGGACCCCGAGGGTCTGGGACCACCTGGGCTGGGACCCCAAGATCTGGGACCCTGAGAGGTGGGACCCTGAGGGGCTGAGACCCCCAAGGGCTGGGACCCCCAGAGACTGGGACCCCAAGTTGTGGGACCCCGAGGGTCTGGGACCACCTGGGCTGGGACCCCAAGAGCTGGGACCCTGAGAGTTGGGACCCCCAAGGGGCTGGGACCCCAAAACCTGGGTTGCCACGGGCTGGGTCCCTCAAGGGCTGGGAGCTGGAGGGCTGGGACACGGAGGGGCTGAGACCTTGAGGGATTGGGATCCAGAGAGCTGGGACCCCAGGGACCGGGACCCCGAGATCTGGGACCCCGAGGGTGTGGGACCCCCAGATCTGAGACTCTCAGGGGTGGGACCCCCCAAGATCTGGGACTCTGAGGGCTGGGACCCCGAGATGTGGGACCCCAAAGGCCTGGGACCCCCAGGGGGGCTGGGACCCCGAGAACTCGGACCCCCAGGAAATGGGACCCCGAGATCAGTGACCCCGAGGGTCCGGGACCCCAAAACCTTCCCCCCCCCCCCCCCGCCCCGGCTCCGGGGTCTCGCCCCGCCCCCTGCGCTGCGGCGCCCCCTGGCGGACGCACGGCGGAACCGCGCCGCGAGGGGCGGGGCTCCCGCGGGAGGGGGCGTGGCCTCGGCGGGGTGAGCTGAGGGGCGTGGCTCATCGGGGGCGTGGCCTCGGGGCGTGACATGGGGGCGTGGCCTCGACGGGGGGCGGGGCTGCGGCGGTCCCGCCCCCCCCCGGGCGCCAAGATGGCGGCGGAGCTGGGCCCGGGCCCCGACCCGGAGCTGGAGGAGCTGCTCGACAGTGAGCGGGGCCGGGGGGGCCGTAGGGGGAGAATGGGCTCGGGGGGGGGGGGGGGGGGTGTCTTTGGGTGAGGGGGGGGCTGGGGGTTATGGGGGTGTAATGGGGTCGGGGGGTTATTGGGGTGCAGTTATTGGGGGTGCGATAGGGCTGGGGGGGGGCCATTGGGGTGCAATGGGGTCGGGGGGTCATTGGGGGTGCGGGGACCCGGGGGTGCAATGGGGGTGTAATGGGATCGAGGGGTTTTAGGGTGCAGTTAGTGGGGGTGCAGTGGGGCTGGGGGGGGGTCATTGGGGCACGGTGGGGCTGGAGGGGGGGTCGTTGGGGTGCGGTGGGGTCGGGGGGGTCGTTGGGGTGCAGTGGGGCTGGGGGTTATGGGGTGCAGTGGGGCTGGGGGGCCATAGGGGTGCAGTGGGGTCGGGGGGGTCATTGGAGATGTGGGGGGCTGGGGGGGGTCGTTGGGGCGCAGTGGGGCTGGGGGTTATGGGGTGCAGTGGGGCTGGGGGGCCATAGGGGTGCAGTGGGGTCGGGGGGTCATTGGAGATGTGGGGGGCTGGGGGGGGTCGTTGGGGCGCAGTGGGGCTGGGGGGTCATTGGGGTGCAGTGGGGTCGGGGGGTCATTGGAGATGTGGGGGGCTGGGGGGGGTCATTGGGGCGCAGTGGGGCTGGGGGTTATGGGGTGCAGTGGGGCTGGGGAGCCATAGGGGTGCAGTGGGGTCGGGGGGTCATTGGAGATGTGGGGGGCTGGGGGGGGGTCATTGGGACGCAGTGGGGCTGGGGGTTATGGGGTGCCGTTATTGGGGCTGGGGGTGTCGGGACAGGGGCCCCAGGGCTGTGCAGGCATCGGGGTTCGTGGGGGGGGGGGCAGCGAGGGGGGGTCTCTGGGGCGCAGGGAGCTACTTTGGGGGGGACAAGGTGGGGGTGTCCCTGGTGCGGGGGTGCCCAGGGGTCTCCCCCCAGCTCGTCTCCCCCCTCCCCATCCCTTCCCCAGGTGCCCTGGATGACTTTGAGAAGGCCAGACCCGCCGCCCCCCCCCAACCGCCAGCGCCCCCCCCGGGGGCCCAGCCCTCGCCCAGCGCCGCTGCCAAGGTGGGACGATGGCGGGCTGCGGCCACCCCCTCTCACCCCCCTGCCCGGGGGTCCAAGGTTTTGGGGTCTCGGACCCCTGGGGGTCCCAACCCCTGGGGGTCCCAACCCCTGGGGGTCCAAGCTCTTGGGGTCCCAGATCTTGGGGTCCCAGGTTTTGGGGGTCCCGACCCCTCGGAGTCCCAGATCTTGGGGGTCCCAACCCCTGGGGGTCCCAGATCTTGGGGTCCCAGACCCTCGGGGTCCCAGGTTTTGGGGGTCCCAACCCCTCGGAGTCCCAGATCTTGGGGTCACAGTTGCTGGGATCCAGCTCTGGGGTCCCAGTCCCTTAGGGAGTCCCAGATCTTGGGGGTCGCAGGTTTTGGGGTCCTGGACCCTCGGGGTCCCAACTCTCAGGGTCCCAGATCTTGGGGGTCCCAGACCCTCAGGATTCCAGATCTCGGGGTCACAGTCCCTGGGATCCAGTTCCTGGGGTCCCAGCCCCTTGGGGGGTCCCAACTCTCAGGGTCCCAGATCTTGGGGGTCCCAGACCCTCGGGGTCCCAGCTCTTGGGGTCACAGTTCCTGGGGTCCCAGCCCCTTGAGGGGTCCCAACTCTCAGGGTCCCAGGTCTTGGGGGTCACAGCCCTGAGGGTCCCAGCTCTTGGCGTCACAGCCCCATGGGGGTCTCAGGTTTGGGGGTCCCAGGTTTTGGGGTCCCAGACCCTCGGGGTCCCAGCTCTTGGGGTCACAGTTCCTGGGGTCCCAGTCCCTTGAGGGGTCCCAACTCTCAGGGTCCCAGGTCTTGAGGGTCCCAGCTCTTGGGGTCACAGCCCCATGGGGGTCCCAGGTTTGGGGGTCCCAGGTTTGGGGGTCCCAGGTTTTGGGGTCCTGGGTCCTTGGGGTCCCATCTCTTGGGGGTCCTAGCCCTGAGATTCTCAGATCTTAGCATCCCAGATCTTGGGTATCCCAGCCCCTTGGGGGTCCCAGATCTCAGGGTCTCAGCCCCTTGGGGGTCCCAGGTTTTGGGAATCCCGGCCCCTGGGGCTCCCGGATCTTGGGAGTGCCCAGCCCCTGGGGTGCGGGGGTGACCGTCCCCCTCTCCCCAGGCCTCCCTCTTCGCCTCGCAGGAGAGGTTCTTCCAGGAGCTCTTCGAGGGGGAGCTGGCGGCGCAGGCGGCGGCCGAGTTCGAGCAGGCCATGCAGGAGCTGGCGCGGGAGGAGCCCCACTTGGTGGAGCAGTTCCAGAAGCTCTCGGAAGCCGCCGGCAGAGTGGGTGAGTGGGGGGGCCGGCAGCACCCCCCCTACACGCCCCCTTTCCCCCCCCCCCCGCCCCCCGGCACACTGAGGTTGTGGGAGAGCGAGGGGTGGGAGGGGGGCTGGGGGGTCACTGGGGTGCAGTTATTGGGAGTGCAGTGGGGTTGGGAGTCATTGGGGTGTGGTGGGGTCCGGGGGGGTCATTGGGGTGCAGTGGGGCTGGGGGGGGGATCATTGGGGTGCGGTGGGGTCAGGGGGTCATTGGGGCACAGTGGGGCTGGGGGGGGTCATTGGGGTGCGGTGGGGTCAGGGGGTCATTGGGGCACAGTGGGGCTGGGGGCCATTGGGGTACGGTGTGGCTGGGAGGTCACTGGGGTGCAGTGGGGCTGGGGGGGGTCATTGGGGTGCAGTGGGGCTGGGGGTCATTGGGGGTGCAATGGGGCTGGGGGGGTTACTGAGGTGCAGTTATTGGGGGTGCAGTGGGGCTGGGGGTTATTGGGGTGCGGTTATTTGGGGGTGCAGTGGGGCTGGGGGTCATTGGGGTGCAATGGGGTCAAGGGATTATTGGGGTGCAGTTATTGGGGGTGCAGTGGGGCTGAGAGTCATTAGGGTGCAGTGGGGCTGGGGGGGGTCATTGGGGTACAGGGGGGCTGAGGGTTATTGGGGTGCAGTGGGGCTGGGGTTTATTGGGGTGCAGTTATTGGGGGTGCAGTGGGGCTGGAGGGGGTCATTGGGGTGCAGTTATTGGGGGTGCAGTGGGGCTGGGGGTTGTTGGGGGTGCAGTGGGGCTGGGGGGGTCATTGGGGTACAGGGGGGCTGAGGGTTATTGAGGTGCAGTGGGGCTGGGGTTTATTGGGGTGCAGTTATTGGGGGTGCAGTGGGGCTGGGGGGGGTCATTGGGGTACAGGGGGGCTGAGGGTCATTGGGGTGCAGTGGGGCTGGGGGTTATTGGGGTGCAGTTATTGGGGGTGCAGTGGGGCTGGGGGTTATTGGGGGTGCAGTGGGGCTGGGGGGGGTCATTGGGGTGCAGTTATTGAGGTGCAGTGGGGCTGGGGGCTATGGGGACGTGGTGAGGCTGAGGGTTATTGGGGTGCAGTGGGGTTGGGGGGTCATTGGAACATGGTGGGGCTGGGGGTCATTGGGGTGCAGTGGGGCTGGGGGTTATTGGGGCACGGTGGGGCTGGGGGGGTCATTGGGGTGCGGTGGGGTCAGGGAGTCATTGGGGTGCAGTTATTAGGGGTGCAGTAGGGCTGGGGGGTCATTGGGGGTGCAGGGGGTCAGGGGGTGCAGTGGGGCTGGGGGTTATGGGGTACAGTGGGGCTGGGGGGGCTCATTGGGATGGACGGGGGCTTGGGGGCTCTGGGTGGGAAGATTTGGGGGACACCCCGCTCCCGCAGGTCCCCGGCCACCCCCGTTTAGGAGCGGGGTCCCCGCGATGCGCCCCCGGCCCTTCTCTAGCCGGGTGTCCCGGGGGTGCCCGGCCTCTCCCCGTGTCACCGTGTCCCCGTCCCCCCCCCCCCCCGCCAATGCCACCCACCCACCCACCCACCCACCCGGCGGCGTCTCCCCGCAGGCGGCGACGCGGCGTCGCAGCAGGAATTCACCTCCTGCCTGAAGGAGACGCTGAGCGGCCTGGCCAAAAATGCCACCGACCTGCAGGTACGGCTGTGTCCCCCCCCCCCCCCCCGGCCCTGTCCCCCCAGCCCCCAGATCCCCAGTGCCACCCTAAGCCCACTGCAGCCACCCTGACCCCCCCAGACCCCCAATGCCATCTTGATCCCCTCAGACCCCCCCAGAGCCACATTGACCCCCCCAGACCCCCAGTGCCACCCTGACCCCCCCAGTGCCAGCCTGACCCCCTCAGACACCCAGTGCCACCTTGACCCCCCGGGAGCCACCTTGACCCCCCCAGACCCCCAGTGCCACCCTGACACACCGGCTGCCACCCTGACGTCCCCAGTGCCACCTTGACCCCCCCAGACCCTCCCAGTGCCACCCTGACCTCCCCAGTGCCACCTTGACCCCCCCAGACCCCCCCAGTGCCACCCTGACTCCCCCAGTGCCACCTTGACCCCCCCAGACCCTCCCAGTGCCACCCTGACCTCCCCAGTGCCACCTTGACCCCCCCAGACCCCCCCCAGTGCCACCCTGACCTCCCCAGTGCCACCTTGACCCCCCCCAGACCCTCCCAGTGCCACCCTGACCTCCCCAGTGCCACCTTGACCATCCCAATCCCCCCCCAGTGCCACCCTGACCCCCTCAGACACCCAGTGCCACCCTGACTCCCCCAGTGCCACCTTGACCCCCCCAGACCCTCCCAGTGCCACCTTGACCCCCCCAGTGCCACCCTGACCCCCTCAGACACCCAGTGCCACCCTGACGTCCCCAGTACCACCTTGACCCCCCCAGACCCTCCCAGTGCCACCCTGACCTCCCCTGTGCCACCTTGACCCCCCCAGACCCCCCCAGTGCCACCCTGACTCCCCCAGTGCCACCTTGACCCCCCCAGACCCTCCCAGTGCCACCTTGACCCCCCCAGTGCCACCCTGACCCCCTCAGACACCCAGTGCCACCCTGACTCCCCCAGTGCCACCTTGACCCCCCCAGACCCCCAGTGCCACCCTGACACACCAGCTGCCACCCTGACGTCCCCAGTGCCACCTTGACCCCCCCAGAACCTCCCAGTGCCACCCTGACCTCCCCAGTGCCACCTTGACCCCCCCAGACCCCCCCAGTGCCACCCTGACTCCCCCAGTGCCACCTTGACCCTCCCAATCCCCCCCCAGTGCCACCCTGACCCCCTCAGACACCCAGTGCCACCCTGACTCCCCCAGTGCCACCTTGACCCCCCCAGACCCTCCCAGTGCCACCTTGACCCCCCCAGTGCCACCCTGACCCCCTCAGACACCCAGTGCCACCCTGATGTCCCCAGTACCACCTTGACCCTCCCAATCCCCCCCAGTGCCACCCTGACTCCCCCAGTGCCACCTTGACCCCCCCAGACCCCCAGTGCCACCCTGACACACCGGCTGCCACCCTGACGTCCCCAGTGCCACCTTGACCCCCCCAGACCCTCCCAGTGCCACCCTGACCTCCCCAGTGCCACCTTGACCCCCCCAGACCCCCCCAGTGCCACCCTGACTCCCCCAGTGCCACCTTGACCCCCCCAGACCCTCCCAGTGCCACCTTGACCCCCCCCAGTGCCACCCTGACCCCCTCAGACACCCAGTGCCACCCTGACTCCCCCAGTGCCACCTTGACCCCCCCAGACCCCCAGTGCCACCCTGACACACCGGCTGCCACCCTGACGTCCCAAGTGCCACCTTGACCCCCCCAGACCCTCCCAGTGTCACCCTGACCTCCCCAGTGCCACCTTGACCCCCCCAGACCCCCAGTGCCACCCTGACACACCGGCTGTCACCCTGACGTCCCCAGTGCCACCTTGACCCCCCCAGACCCTCCCAGTGCCACCCTGACTCCCCCAGTGCCACCTTGACCCCCCCAGACCCCCCCAGTGCCACCCTGACACACCAGCTGCCACCCTGACGTCCCCAGTGCCACCTTGACCCCCCCAGACCCCCAGTGCCACCCTGACACACCGGCTGCCACCCTGACGTCCCCAGTGCCACCTTGACCCCTCCAGACCCTCCCAGTGCCACCCTGACCTCCCCAGTGCCACCTTGACCCCCCCAGACCCCCCCCAGTGCCACCCTGACTCCCCCAGTGCCACCTTGACCCCCCCAGACCCCCAGTGCCACCCTGACACACCGGCTGCCACCTTGACGTCCCCAGTGCCACCTTGACCCCCCCAGACCCTCCCAGTGCCACCCTGACTCCCCCAGTGCCACCTTGACCCCCTCAGAGCCCCCCCAGTGCCACCCTGATCCCCTCAGACACCCAGTGCCACCTTGACCCCCCCAGACCCCCAGTGCCACCCTGACACACCGGGTGCCACCCTGACCTCCCCAGTGCCATCTTGACCCCCCCAATCCCCCCCAGTGCCACCCTGACTCCCCCAGTGCCACCTTGACCCCCCCAATCCCCCCCCCAGTGCCACCCTGACCCCCCCAGTGCCACCTTGACCCCCTCAGACCCCCAGTGCCACCCTGACCTCCCCAGTGCCACCTTGACCCCCCCAGACACCCCCAGTGCCACCCTGACGTCCCCAGTACCACCTTGACCCTCCCAATCCCCCCCCCAGTGCCACCCTGACCCCCCCAGTGCCACCCTGACCCTTGTGCCCCTGCCCCCGACGGCGTCCTCGTCCTTGCAGAGCTCTTCGGCCTCGGAAGAGGAGCTGGCGAAGGCGCTGGAGGGGCTGGGGCTGGAGGAGGGCGACGAGGGCGGCGATGGCGGCGTCCTGCCCGTCATGCGCAGCATCATGCAGAGCCTGCTCTCCAAGGACGTGCTCTACCCCTCGCTCAAGGAGATCACCGAGAAGGTGTGGGGGGGGGTTGGGGGGGGCGGGGGGGGGGGTCCGGCGTGGCGGTGCTGGTGTGACCCCGGTGTGTGTTGTCCCCCTCCCCGGCAGTACCCGGAGTGGCTGCGGCGGCACGGGCAGGCGCTGCCGGCGGAGCAGTACGAGCGGTACCGGGCGCAGCACGGCGTCATGGGGCGCATCTGCCGGCAGCTGGAGGGCGAGCGGCCGGGCGAGGGCGAGGAGGAGCGGCGGGCGCGCTTCGAGACCCTCCTCGACCTCATGCAGCAGGTACAGCGGTGAGGGGCGGGGGGGGGGGACAGGGACCCCCCGGTACCACCCTGACCCCCGTGGTACCACAGGGATCCCCTCCAGATCCCCAGTGCCACCCTGACCCCCTGGAGATACCCTGACCCCCCCCCAATGCCACCCTGACCCCCCCGGAGCCATCCTGACCCCCCCAATGCCACCTTGAACCCCCCCAGATCCCCAGTGCCACCCTAAGCCCACTGGAGTCACCCTGACCTCCCCAGTGCCACCTTGACTCCCCCAGATCCCCAGTGCCACCCTGACCCCCCCGGAGCCATCCTGACCCCCCCAATGCCACCTTGACTCCCCCAGAACCCCAGTGCCACCTTGACCCCCCCAGTGCCACCTTGAACCCCCCCAGATCCCCAGTGCCACCCTGACACACCGGGTGCCACCCTGAGCCCGCCAGTGCCACATTGACCCCCCCAGATCCCCAGTGCCACCCTGAGCCCCCCAGTGCCACATTGACCCCCCCCAGATCCCCAGAGCCACCTTGACCCCCCCAGACCCCCAGTGCCACCCTGATGCACTGGGTGCCACCCTGACCCCCCCAGTGCCACCTTGACCCCCCCAGACCCCCAGTGCCACCCTGACACACCGGGTGCCACCCTGAGCCCCCCAGTGCCACCTTGACCCCCCCAGATCCCCAGTGCCACCCTGACCCCCCCGGAGCCACCCTGACCCCCCCAGTGCCACCTTGACTACCCCAGATCCCCAGTGCCACCCTGAGCCCCCCCAGTGCCACCTTGACCCCCCCCAGACCCCCAGTGCCACCCTGATACCCCCCCAGAGCCACCCTGACCCCCCAGTCCCCCAGTGCCACCCTGACCCCCCCCAATGCCACCTTGACCCCCCCCAGACCCCCGATGCCACCCTGACCCCTCCAGACCCCCGGTGCCGCCCTGACCCCCCCAATATCCCCCAATGCCACCCTGACTCCCCAGTCCCCCAGTGCCACCCTGACCCCCCCCAGACCCCTGATGCCACCCTGACCCCCCCAGACCCCTGGTGCCACCCTGACCCCCCCACTATCCCCCAATGCCACCCTGACTCCCCAGACCCCCGATGCCACCCTGACCCCCCAGGCCCCCGGTGCCACCCTGACCCCCCCACTATCCCCCGATGCCACCCTGACTCCCCAGACCCCTGATGCCACCCTGACCCCCCCAATATTCCCCAATGCCACCCTGACCCCCCAGTCCCCCAGTGCCACCCTGACCCCCCCCAATGCCACCTTGACCCCCCCCAGACCCCGATGCCACCCTGACCCCTCCAGACCCCTGGTGCCACCCTGACCCCCCCAATATCCCCCAATGCCACCCTGACTCCCCAGTCCCCCAGTGCCACCCTGACCCCCCCCAGACCCCCGATGCCACCCTGACCCCCCCAGACCCCTGGTGCCACCCTGACCCCCCTGTCTCCCCCCTAGCTGCAGGACCTGGGCCACCCCCCCAAGGAGCTGGCGGGGGAGTCGGTGAGTGTCCCCGGGGCGGGGGGGGTGTGTATGGGGCAGGGGGGGGGGGGGGACACGACACCCCCTGGGTGCCGGGGTGCCCCTGCTCACGCTCTCCCCGCAGCCCCCCGGCCTGAACCTGGAGCTGGGGGGGGCGGCGGGCGGCGAGCAGTGCCGCCTCATGTAGCGCCGGCGGTGGGACGGGGCGCCCGCGGCCCCCCCTCGTTACCCGCTAACGAACCCCCCCATCGCCGCCCCCCACCGCCGCGAGGAGGAGGAGGAGGAGGCCGAGGCCGCAGCGGCTGCACCGTCCCGCGCCAAGGCGGGGGCCGGGGGGAGCCGGTGGGGGGCACAGGGACCCCCCCGGCCATGGGGGCGCGGGGGTGTCCCCAATAAAGGTGTTGGTGACTGGAGTGGCTGCCGGTGAGATGGGGGGGGGGGACGCACGGGGGGGACCCCAAGTAACGGGGTTGGGGGCACGTGAGACCCTACAGTAACATGGGGGGGGGACATAACGAGAGCCTACAGGAACATTGAGGGGGGGGGGGACACGGGACACAGGGTGACCCCACAATAACATGGTGGGGGGGACACAAGGAGACCCCACAATAACACGGGGGGGGGGACAGAGTGGTCCTACAATAACATGGGGGAGGGACAAGGAGACCCTACAATAACATGGGGGGGACACACAGGGTGACCCCACAATAACACATGGGGGGAGCCCGGCCCCACAATAACACGGGGGGGGGCCAAGGAGACCCTACAATAACAATGGGGGGGGACAGAGTGACCCTACAATAACATGGGGGGGGGACAAGGAGACCCTACAATAACATGGGGGGGGGGGGGGACACACAGGGTGACCCCACAATAACACATGGGGGACCCGACCCTACAATAACATTGGGGGGGGGGGACAAGGAGACCCTACAATAACACGGGGGGGGACAGAGTGGCCCTACAATAACACGGGGGGGGGCCCAGCCCCACAATAACATGGGGGGGGGACAAGGAGACCCTACAATAACACGGGGGGGGACAGAGTGGCCCTACAATAACATGGGGGGGGACAAGGAGACCCTACAATAACATGGGGGGGGGGGGGCAACCGTACAATAACAATGGGGGGGGACACAGGGTGACCCCACAATAACACACGGGGGGGGCCTGACCCCACAATAACATGGGGGGGGCCAAGGAGACCCTACAATAACAATGAGGGGGGGACAGGGTGACCCCATAATAACACATGGGGG
This sequence comes from Fratercula arctica, assembly GCA_947846985.1. Classification (NCBI taxonomy): domain Eukaryota; kingdom Metazoa; phylum Chordata; class Aves; order Charadriiformes; family Alcidae; genus Fratercula; species Fratercula arctica. The sequence continues at coordinate 1,494,026 of CANTUZ010000024.1, forward strand.
GGCCCAGCCCCACAATAACATGGCGGGGGGGGGAACGGGAAACCCTACAGTAACATGGGGGGGGCACAGAGTGACCCTAAAATAACATGGGGGGGGCCCAACCGTACAATAACAATGGGGGGGGACACACAGGGTGACCCCCAATAACACACGGGGGGGGCCTGACCCCACAATAACACGGGGGGGGACAGAGTGACCCTACAATAACATGGGGGGGGACAAGGAGACCTTACAGGAACATTGGGGGGGGGGACAGTGACACACACCCCCCCCCCCCCCGCGCCATGGCGACCCTACAACACCACGGGGGTCGCCGCTGCCATGGCGACGGCGGGGCGGGGGGCGGCGGCGCTGTCGCGCGGCGTCGCGCGGCGGGCGCTGCCGTAAAGCGGCGCCGTAAAGCGTCCGGCTGGAGGCGGCGCACTAAAGATGGCGGCGGTTGGGCCCGCAGCCGGTGGCGGAGGAGAAGCCGGCGGCCGCGGGGCCCGCGCCTGAGCGACGGCCGGGAGCTGCCGGGAGCCGGGTCGGTGCGGGGGCCTCCCCTCCCTCCCCCTCCCCGCCCTCACCGGCGGCTCCAGCCCCGCCACGGGCCGCCCTTCCCCTCCCCCACCCGCCGAGCGGCGGGGCCGGCGCCGGGGGCGGAGCCCGCTCGGGGCCGGGCCGGGGGGGCGGGGGGAACCGCGGGGGAGGGCACAACCTGGGGGGGTCCCACTGCCCCCGCGGCGTTACAGGGCCTTCGGGGGCGGCTGGTGGGGGGACGATACCCCCGGGGGGGGGGGTCATCGGGTACTGGGAGGTCGCTGCGCCTTTGGGGGGGTCCCTGCTGCCCTCAGGGGGTCGTTGTGCCTTTAGGGGGGTTCCCCTGTTGTCCACAGGGGGTCCCTGTGTCTTTGGGGGCGTCCCTGCTGTCCTCAAGGGGTCGTTGGGCCTTTGCGGGGGGGTTCCTGCTGTCCTCAGGGGGTCGTTGGGCCTTTGGAGGGGGGTCCCCTGTTGTCCACAGTGGGCCCCTGTGTCTTTGGGGGGGTCCCTCCTCTCTTCAGGGGGTCGTTGGGCCTTTGGGGGCGTCACTGCTGCTCCCAGGGGTCCCTGTGCCTTTGGGGGGGCTCCCTGCTGCCCCCAGGAGGTCATTGAGCCTTTGGGGGGAGTCCCCTGTTGTCCACAGGGGGTCCTTGTGCCTTTGGGGGGGAATCCCTGCTGCCCCCAGGAGGTCGTTGAGCCTTTTGGGGGGGGTGGTGTCCCTGCTCTCCTCAGGGGGCCCGTGTGCCTCTAGGGGGGACGGTCCTTGCTGTCCGCAGGGGGTCCTTGTGCTCTTGCGGGGAGGGGGGTGTCCCTGCTGCCCCCAGCAGGTCGTTGGGCCTTTGCGGGGGGGTGGTCCTTGCTGCCCCCAGGACTGTCCCTGCTGCACCTGTGGGGCTTTGTGCTTTGGGGAGGGTGGTGGGGTGGGCTCTCTTGCCCTCAGGGCTGCTTCCCGTTGCCCCAGGGGGCTCATCATTCCTTGGGAGGGGTCTTGGGGGTCCCTTCTGCCCCCAGTGTCAGTCCCTTTTGCCCCCGGGGTGTCAGTATCCCTTCCAGGGAGTACTGGGGGGACCCTTCTGTCCCCAGGGCTGGTGCTTGTCACCTCTGTGGTGTCATTGTCTCTTTGGGGGGATGTTGAGGGGACCCCTGCAGTCCCCAGGGCCATCCCCTGCTGTCCCCAGGGTGTTGCCCTACCTTGGGGGGCGTTGCTGAGGTTCCCCTCCTGCCCCCAGGGCTCCTTCCCTGGCGCCTCCATGGTGTCACGGTGCCTTGGAGGGGCCCTGGTGGTCCCTTCTGCCCCCAGTGTCGGTCCCTTTTGCCCCCGGGGTGTCAGTATCCCTTCCAGGGAGTACTGGGGGGACCCTTCTGTCCCCAGGGCTGGTGCTTGTCACCTCTGTGGTGTCATTGTCTCTTTGGGGGGATGTTGAGGGGACCCCTGCAGTCCCCAGGGCCATCCCCTGCTGTCCCCAGGGTGTTGCCCTACCTTGGGGGGCATTGCTGAGGTTCCCCTCCTGCCCCCAGGGCTCCTTCCCTGGCGCCCCCATGGTGTCATGGTGCCTTGGGGGGGCCCTGGTGGTCCCTTCCAGCCCTAGAGCTGGTCCTGCTGCCTTGGTCACAGGGGGGGAGCTCAGCTGAGGGTCCCTCCTGCCCCCCCCCAGGTCCAAACCTCATTGTCCTTGGGCCTTCCTCACCCTCTCCCTTCCAGGACAGTCCCTGTTGTCCCTGGGCGGGGTCCCCAGGGAGCGGGTCGGTGGGGCAGATGTGGCCGGACCCTGCGCTGCCGGGCTTTAACCTGTTGTTTCCGTCAGCTGCCAGCGAACCTCCAGCCCCGGCCTTGCTGCCCGCGGCACCGTCGCCGCTGCGCAGGTGAGTGGGCTACCCCGCCTCCGGCAGCGCTTGCCTTGCATCCGTCTGTCCGTGCTGCGGAGTTGTAAGTTTGGGCTGTGTCTGCCTTGGGCTCCTTTGCGAGGCCAAATTATTCCTGTCGGTGGCGCAGCCCTGGGCTCCTCCGGTGGCTCCTCCGGCTGCTCTCCCCTTTGCTCCTGCGGGATTTCTCCTGCCGGATGGGCTTTCCTTGGCCTTGGGACCACCAGTTCCTCCTGGGGACCCTCCTTCGTGCTGGGCAATGCCGCATGCTGAGGCGGCCAGTGCTCATTAACCACAGTTAATTAGGCCCTGCCCGCACTGGGAGCGTGCTCATGCTGTCCCACGAGGCGCTGGGGGAGCCAGGGCCATGGGATGGCCGGGAAAAGCGGTGGGGAAGTGGGGTGCTGCATCCCCCAGAGAGATGCTGCCGTGCCCAGGATGTTCTGAGGTGGGGATTCTGGTCCTCCCTGTAATTGCAAGCGGGAAGTTGCTTAATTAGTGTCATCAGTAGGACCTGCCGGGCTCCTGGGTAGGTTTGTAATTAACCAAGGCTCTCCCGAATGTGGCCCACTGGTGGGTTTCTGCCCACGTCTCGGCAAAACGGAGGTGCCTGTCTGGCCTCTCACCCGTGAGGGGCGCTCGAGGTGGAAACAGGTTTAATTGGGGGTTTAACCCCCCCGACACTTGTCTTGGAGGGAGCGAAGGTTCCTCCACAGTGAACAAACGAGGTTGCCTCCCTCCAGGTCTGATGAGAAAAAACTTTCCTTAAATAGAAGCGGCTCAGCCGAGCCCAGCGTGACACATGTGCGGGAGGGACCCGGTGTAAACACAGGCACAAGGCCGCGCCGGGGTGTCCTGCGGGCATCTCGGCGTGCAGGGGCATTGGAAACCGAGTTGAGGGGCTCTTGGTGGGTCGAAAAGGCCCCGCGCTCGCTTCTGGCCCCGTTGTTTCTCTGCTTTACGTAGCCCGAACACGGCCCGGCTGCTGAGTGCCTGCGGAGCCTGGTTATTCGGGTGTTTATATAGCTATGTAAATATTTTAATGACAGATCGCTCAGGGACAGAGCGGCTGTGAGCGCTGGGTTTCCAGCCGTCAAGCGGACAGGTTGGTGACGCTGCGGCGCGTGGCTGAGTCCTGTGGGCGCTGCGGAGGGGGCACTGAGCGCCGGCACGGATGGATGGCAGATCTCGGGTGGCAGCAAGGGGATGGAGCCGGTTGCCGCCCGGAGCAGGGCCTGTGTCCCACCGGCTCATGGTGTTACAGGTTGGGGTAGCGGCTCGGGATGGAAAGGATGGTCTCCTGGGCACGGCTGTTGGAATTGCTGACCGTTACCATGCCGGTTCGGGGGCTCGGAGCCCGGCAGGCAGCGGGACAGCACGGTGGTGTGAGCCCCGGAGCTCTGGGCCGTGGGATGCTGAGCCCCAGGCGCTTGCTTGGTGGGTCGAGGCTGCTCCTGCTGCCGGGGGAGGAGGTGGCAGCGCTGTGGTAGCACTCGCAGCCCAATGCCGGTGGCCGCGGAGGCAGCTGGGAGGCTGTGGCATGCAGAGGGATATTTTTAGGGCCCTCGCAAGGGTGCCGGAGAGTCAAGCTTCGAGCATGTGAAGCTGGGAGAGCTGATCCTGTCCAGATGTTGACTCTGGGGAACTGTAAATCCTCGTGTCGGCTCCCGGGGTCGCTCTGTGCAGTGCCCTGGAACCAGGCTGGATCTGCTGGCTCCTTCCGCATGCTCCGAAACATCGCCACTTTGGCAGGGAGACCCGACCTGGTGCTGGCATCTCGGTGGCGGGCTCAAATCTCTCGGTGAGGACTCGGGGCTCTCTGCAGGGCCTACGGTCTCCCAGCTCCCTCCGGTCCACGCCGAGCAGTGTCCCATCGCTTCCCTCAGCCAGCGCTCCGTGGTTTGGGGAGGCGGAAGTGACGCCTTTGGCGCCGTTTGCGTTTCCAGCTGCCGGTAGCTCGAGTGCGGGGTTCCGCCGTGTCCGTTTGCTGCCGGTTTGTCCCTGCCCGAGCCCTCGAGCGCCGGTGGCACGCTGTGCCGTGCCACCAGGCTGCTGGTTGACACGCGCTTTAATCTCCCTGCCACGTGAACGGCTTCAGCGCCTGCGAGCGGAGCTGGTGGGTGTTTGGGGAGGCTGATGCAGAGCTGTAGGAGCCGAGCGCCCAGCCCGGCTATCCATCGCTACCGGCACGGGCTGGCATCGCGCTCCCAGGCGTAGGAGATGGCTGTGGAGCTCGGTGTCCCCCACCATGTCCCTGCTGCTGGCAGAGACCGCGTCTGTCTCTGCTGTCCCCTCCGCTGAGGCAGCTGAGGGCTTTTTTTTTTTTTTTTTTTTCTTTTTTTCTCAATTCTCTTAATTTGCTAGCGAGGTTACGGTCGTCCGGTGTGGGTGGATGAGACGTGAAGTCGGGCTAATTATTTGGTAACGGATTCCTTTCCTCTGAAAGTGTGCTTCTTGTTCCTCACCTTCCTGAAAAGGTTGTTCATGGCAGATCTGAATAGGTAATTTGGCAGAGGAAAATAACTACCGAGGAGCAAAGTCCAAACCCGGTTCCTTTTGTACGTGCTAAGACTTTTCCAGCCCTCGGTTTAATAATGCCGCCGAAGGCAAAATAACCGGCGGAGCGAAAGTCAACCTGTTGACGGACTTTCCGATCTCGAGCGGCGGGGAGTTAAGCTGTAACTGAGCTCTGCGGTGTTTTGAGCCTGTTCCTTACTCATCCGGCGTGACAGGCACCGCACAGGGGACAGAGTGGCCTCGCCGCTTACAGCAGTAAATGAAAACCAGTCGTGCCCCAGCTCCTGCCCGTGTGTCCCCGGGGACGGGCCTGGCCGGGCGCAGGGCACTGTCTGCGGCACCGTGGACTCGCCGGCTGAGCGAGCAGGAGTCGCCCCCGCCGCAGCGGTGAGTAATTCCCCCTGCTCTCCTCCACGCTGTGCCGCCGTCACGGAGCCTTCACGTGCCGAGAGCCGCCGGCGCTGGAAGGGACGGGCTCAGCACCGCGTCTGGCTGCCGGCACGGAGCGGAGATCGGCAGGTTCGGGCAGGGGAGAGGAGGGCTGAGGCTGTGGGGCAGCCCTCGTCCCCTGCTTTGCTTTTCAGCCCTTTCCTCCCCCTCTCTACGCTGTCAGTGGTTTTAAAGCGATTCTGGCAGCGCCAGCTGGGGAATAGTTAAAAGTGAAACTGCAGAAAAAACCACTTTTATCTTTTCCTTCTGTGTGACTACTCTGGTTTCTGAGCGAGCGGCTGCAGTTGGCTGAAGCTTGCTGGTGTTTTCAGTCGCATAAACTCGGTTTCCTTATAAACGCTCCTACGCTCTAAGAGCTTTTATTGCGTTTCTGCTGCCCAGGCCCTCCCCGGGCACTGCGGGGGTGCCGTCAGGTGGCGGCCCCCGCTCCATCGCACTGCAGCCGTACCTGCGGGTCAGCAGCTCCGGCGAGCCCCGTTTGCCTCCTAAATCACCCGTTTTTTAGAGAAAAGCCATGCCCGGGCTTGGAGTGGCAGTGACAGACCCAGCCTGGTGAGAGCCTTTCACCCTCTTTGGCTCTTGGGGGCTCCGTGGGTGTTAATTCCCAATCTAACGAGGATTAGCCTCCGGAGCGGTTGCTGTAATCGGAGTTAATGATGTTCTGGCTTCAGCTTTTCCCTATGCGTAAACCGGGAACTTTTAACAGACTCCCTGACACCGGTTAAGAGCAAGCAGCTAAACCAAGTAGAAAAAAGTCTGACTAAAAATAGAAGGAAAGTAAAGAACGAGCGAAGCATAAATAAAATGTTAGGGGTTGGGTTGGTTGTTTTCCCCCCCCTCCACCTTGGCAAAACCTCTGCTGTTCGTGACTCCGGTTTGTTTTCCTCCCACATCTCGGTGTAACCCGGTGAGGCGGCTCTGCCGGCAGGTGCCCTCGCCAAAAGCCACCTGTGGCCACCAACAAGCGATGGGCACTGCCGTCCTGGGGGTGTTTGCAGCCCCCAGGCCCGGAGGCAGCTCCGTGCCGTGGCTGTGGCCCCGTGGGAGTTGCCGCTGCAGTGGAGCGGGGCCGGGGCCGCTTTGGATGCCATCGCTCCTGCAGCCGGTGCTTCCCTGCCACCGCCGGCTCCAATGCAAGGGCTGGGAAATGCCTGGGAGCCGAAAATGCGCTCGCCTTTGGTTTTCCCTGCATTCGTGAGGAATTGGTGAACCTCTCCTGGAGCAATTAGGAATGCCAGGAAGCTCCTGACCTGGTTGTCTGGCTCTGGCCTGGAGGAGCAGAGTTTTTGGGGATGCCAAAGGCCAAAGCTTGTTCTTGGGGGGAGAGCGGGAGCGCTGGCTGGGTGTCCAGGGTTGCTGTCCTATCCGTGGCATGGAGGAAAATGGCCCCTCAGCGATGCCAGGCGGATTTTGTGCGTGGGAAGGTGTTTAAAAATCTGCTGCTGGGGTTAAAAAAACCTCTTGAGCAGCTTTTAAGCGGCAGCCTACGGGCTGCAGGTGCCAAGAAGTTTCTCAACGCTGTGACTCGCTCCTCCCCAGCCACCTTTCCTCCTCCGCCTGCCATCCGAGCCCCGCTCCTGCCTCCCTGCCCGCCCCGAGCCGCGGCCGTGTGCTGTGCGGCTGCTTTGCCGTAGCAATCGCTGGAGCCAACACCTCCTGCTCCCCCTGAGCCGGGTCGGGGATCGCTGATGGCGAAGTGGCCCGTCTTATTGCAAGGGGTGAAGCTGTCCTGCAGGCAGGAGGACAGGCAGCACGACGGCCGCAGATCGGCTTCCCCGCGAAGTCAATGGCGTCTGAGCAAATTAGGGACTGGAGAGGAGCTCGTGAGATGGTGGCGAGCAGCCGTTAGCCAGCCACGGAGGAGGCCGAGGGGTGTTACCGTTCGCTCTGCTGATGAGCTTTAGTTGCCGTGCATGCTCGCGGGCATCGAGCGTGTCACTGAGCCTGCAGCCACGTGTGCGCCGCGTCCCCCGCTGTCCGCGTTCCCCTTGGAACGCGGCGTGCTCCAGACCTGCCCGCGACGCTCCGCCGCCGCGGGGACAGGCCAGCACATCCCCGTCTCGGCAGACTGGCCGTGGCAGGGACGCTCCAGCTCCTGCTGTCTCCCTTTCTCACATGCAGGGGGAGTGCTCTGGAAAACGCCATGTCGGATAAAGGGAGCAGCATGGAGGGGAAGACGGACATAGTGAATGGTAAGGGTGCCGGCAGGGGACCGGTCTCCCCGTGCCTGGGGTCTCCCGCTGGGGAGGCTGACGGCGTTGTCTGCACCACGCAGGCAGCTTGTCCAGCAGCCCAGAGGAGATGTCAGCCGAGGAGGGCCGAGAAACCTCCTCCGGCATCGAGGTGGAGGCCTCCGACCTCAGCCTGAGCCTCACGGGGGACGACGTGGGGCCCAACCGCACCAGCACAGAGAGCCGGGACACGGACACGGAGAGCTCGGGGGAAGAGAAAGACTCTGACAGCATGGACGACACGGGCCACTACTCCATAAACGAGGAGAACCGGGCCCTCGACCGGTCGCACTCGGAGGAGGAAGAGGAGGAGGAGGAAGAGGAAGAGCAGCGGTCCCACCGCCGTGCCCAGCGCAAGCGTGCCAACCATGACCAAGACTCCTCAGACGACGAGCAGGCCCTGGAGGACTGGGTGTCCTCGGAGACCACGGCGCTGCCCCAGCCCCGCTGGCAGGCGGTCCATGCCCTCCGGGAAAGGGAGCTGGGCTCCAGCTCCCGCTTCGTCTACGAGGCCTGCGGAGCCAGGGTCTTCGTGCAACGCTTCTGCCTCCAGCACGGCCTGGAGGGACACACGGGCTGCGTCAACACCCTGCACTTTAACCAGCGCGGCACGTGGCTGGCCAGCGGCAGCGACGACCTCAAAGTGGTGGTGTGGGACTGGGTCAGGAGGCAGCCGGTGCTGGAGTTCGAGAGCGGCCACAAGAGCAACGTCTTCCAGGTGAGGAGGGTGTGGGGGAGGGTCCTGGGAGGGCTGGGGGTGTGATAGAAGATCCCCCAGGGTCAGGGGGGATCTAATTTCAGCTGGAGGATGCTGCGCAGGGCAGGAGAAACATGTCGTTAGAGCTAAGGGCTATGAGAGGAGTCCGGCCGTGGATGCTGGATGATCAAAACCCACTGTTTCGCCCTAAAATCCGCTGTCTGGTGGAGCCCCGGCTGGGTGAGATGCCCCCGTGCCCCGCAGAGCTTCCCCAAGCCGAGGTCCGGCCGCTGCTGCTCCTCCGGCCCCGGCGAGCAGCAGGTCTGGGAGCGGCCGTGGGCAGGAGCCGTGTTCGGAGGAGGCCGTGCCGTGCCGTGCCGTGCCGCGCCGCCCGGAGCATGGGCAGTGCAGCGGCTCTGCCAGCGCCAGAGGGACCCGGAGGGCCGGGCACTGCTGCCACCGTGGCACAGCTCACGCTTGGAGGGATGCTGGCACCATCCCGGCTCTCTGTGCTCGCCAGAAAGAGCCAGGACGATTGTTGGGAGAGCTCGGCCCATCCAGCCGAGGGTTTGCCATCGCTGCCCGCAATTCTGAGCATCCTTGGGGTCTGGCAGGGGTGCTGCCCTCCATTTCTCTCCTCTTTCACCCCGTTTTCCTTCCGCGCATACACTGCCCCGGTGTTTGAAAGCCGTCCCTCCGCTTGTTCTCTTCCAGGCCAAGTTCCTCCCCAACAGCGGCGACTCCACGCTGGCCATGTGTGCTCGGGACGGCCAGGTCCGGGTGGCCGAGCTCTCCGCCACCCAATGCTGCAAAAACACCAAGCGCGTGGCACAGCACAAAGGAGCTTCGCACAAGGTGAGCCCAGACCAGCCCGCGGAGGGGGCGGGCGGCAACTGGGGGAACCCCGAAAACACCCCCGGGGCCGTCCTGGCTCAGCGGCCGCCAGAAATCGTGAAGGCAGAGCCGCTGCCGTGGGGGGATCGATTCTTAAATGATTCTTTATCATCGCTCTCACCTCTGAGGGTGACGAGGAGGGTCTCTGTGCCCTGCAAAGCGCTTGGCCACGGGCGTAGAGGGCTCGGTGCTGCGCCGGCTCCCATTAATAGCTGGTGGTTTACTGGGAGAAAGGGATCTTGCCACTTTGTTGGGTGAAAAGGGAACCAATGCCCGAGTATTTATCTTCCAGCTGGCCCTAGAACCGGATTCTCCATGCACTTTCCTATCGGCAGGTGAAGATGCTGTAGTCTTCACCATTGATCTGAGACAAGACCGACCCGCCTCGTGAGTATTTCTCTACCCGCTCCCGCTGCCAGGAGACCGGGAAAGCTCCGGGGGGGCTCCCTCTGCGAGCGGGCGGCACTCGGCTGCGTAGGGCTGAGGGTCCTGCCTGTGACGCCGTGTTCTCACGGCAGCGCGTGCCTGTTCCATGGGCAAAAAGTGGGAAAACAGGGATTTTTTTTTTTATTTTTTTTTTTGCCTTTTAAGCAGTGTTGCCTTCCCTGAGGCGCACGCTCGGACCAGAGCGCTTTTGGGTGGCTGGTCATCTTGCGCGAGGATACGGATATGAACCTTGCTAATTAAACAAGCGTGTTTGAACCCTCATCCTCCCCGGGAAGGGGATGTTGAGATAGGAAACGGCGGTAGCACCGGTGCGGCAGGTCCCTGCCGCGGCGGCTGCCAAAAACTGCCCGTCCGACCCCCGTTTACCCATCCCGGGGGCAGCGCTCGGGGTCCTGCGCTCCTTCTGCGCGGTGAAGTGGCTGATTTAATCACGGCGCTGAAATCTCTCCAGGCTGGCAGCAGCTCAGAGCTCGCCACTCGCCTGACTCGCTCGTCGCATGAGCGCTATTGCAGTTAATTGAAAAAAAAGAAAAAAAAAAAACCCAATAATTAGCAAGCAGCCGGGTGGTGCGTGCCGGATCTTCACCCGTATCGCCCAGAGATCTGTCGTTTCTGACAAGCTTCCAAAACAAATCCGCGGCGGGTGTTCAAACAGACGCCTGGTTTTTGCTATCACGGTACTTTTCCAACGTAGCGGCGTATTATTTTGAAGATGATCCTGCTTAAAACCGAGGGCTCGGGCGCTCGTCTCCCGGTGGTTTGGTTTTATTTGTATGTGCGGGTGCTTTTGTCTACGGCCTTAAACCCATCTGTTTCATAACCGGGACAAAAAAAAAAAAACAACCTGCCGGGGCATTTCAAAACAGCCGTATTTAATCCTCATCCCAGTTTTTTTCCCCCTCCCCATTTTGGAGGGGAGTCTGTCGGTCAGCGTGGCTCCGTCCCTCCTCTTTCTCCCTGGGGATCCACGCTGCTGTTTGGGTTCGATGCTTGCAGGGAATTGTCACCCTGGGAGCGCGTAAACCGCTCCGGCGGCAGGGTTTGCAGGCAGACCGTAGGCAGCTCCCATCTCTCATTAAGCCGAAAGGTATAATTAGAAGGAAGACGAGCTTTTGAGCTCGTTCTTCCTTCTTGAGGATGCCTGCCTCGGTTTGTATTCGCGTCTGCAAAGCCGAAATATTGAGCTCCTGGGGGAGGGGGGGGATGGTGCGTGTTTGTGTCGGATTTGGTTAAATCTGGGTCTTATTACAGCGAGACGGGTGGGGAAAAATAACAGCAGAGCGTTTCTGCTCTGGAGTTAATCCGATTCTGCCCTCGCTGCTGCCCGTCCGGCTCCGTGGGGTTCGGAGTTCGGGCCCTGAAACCCTTCAGCCGTTTCGGAGGAAAATGCCAGGGAATGATTTCACTCTGCGGCGCTCGAGTCGCAGACGGAGCGTGTGCTCGCTTCAGCTGGGAGGCTGAAATAGCTGGGGCTTGGTGTGGGGGTTGGTTTTTTTTTTCCTGTTGGTGGTGGCGTGGTTTTTTTTTTTTGTGTGTGTTTTTTTTTTTTTTTTTCTGGGAGTGAGTAAGAGACTCTCACAGCTCCTGCTTTTCCCATCTGGACCCTGTTTTGAATTCGAGGTGGATTTTTGTTGTTTTTTGTTGTTGTTGTTTTGTTATTATTTTTCCTTGTCTCTTCAAGGAAACTGGTTGTGACAAAAGAAAAGGAGAAGAAGGTGGGTCTGTACACCATCTACGTGAACCCAGCCAACACCTACCAGTTTGCTGTGGGAGGCAGAGACCAGTTTGTCAGGTGAGTCTGTGCCGGAGCAGGGGGGGGGATGCAGACTGAGCCCCCAAAGTGGCCTTGAAGTGGGGGCTCAGTTGGTACCCCCCGAGCTCTGATGTCCCCCACAGCGACGCTTGTGGCTTCAGTCGTTAATGCCTCCCCAGCCTGTTCTCCCGTACCCGCAGGAACACAAAGGGGATTAACAGAGGAGGATTTGGATCCTTTGAGGTTTAGCCCTGGGATCCGCAGTTCCAGCCTGCCCAGAAGCCGGGAGATCCTTCCCTCGGGAGCTGGCGATGCTTCTGATAAACCTCCTCTTGGTCCTCCGCCTGCGGGCAGTGCCCGGGGTGGGCATCGGAGATGAGCTTAACACTCGGGGGTGGCTCCGTATCAGCTGGACCGAACTCCTTAAGTGACAAACGCAGCCCCCCCTGGCCATCAAAACACTGGGGGCAGCCCCCGGCATGGGACCGGGGCTGTGTCCGTGTGCCCGGCTCCCCGCAGGGCGCAGACCTCCCCCGCAGCCGGGGGATTTTAGAGTGCAGCTCCCGTGGCGTCTGTTTTGGGCAGAGCCGAGTCGTGCCGCCTTCCCAGCTCCCCGAGAGCCAGCAGAGCCGCGGCGTTGCCCTGCGGATGCGCAGGGATGGCTCCTCGGGGAGCGGGGAGGGGGACGCGGCAGCCCCGCTGTCAGCCGGCGGCTCCCCACAGCGCCAACCCACCCGGGTGTCTGGCGTCTCCCGGGCCGCCGGGCACGGAAACGCTTTGCACGTGGGCTCGCAGACTGCTCACGAACGGCAGCGCCGGTGCCTCGGTGGCTTTTCCCAGGAGCCCAGAATGGTTGCTCAAAACGCGGCCCGCCCGCCTTCCCCATCTCCGCTGCTCTCTCTGTCCTCTGCCCGGATCCAAGCGCCTCCTCTCCCCCGGTTTCCCTGGCACTGGGCAGCTCCTGGTGGGCCCGTGCAGCTGCGGGGAGGAGGTTGGGGGGTACCCCGAGGAGCCAAGGGACAAGCGCGGTGGCGGTCACCTCCCCCGGGCTGAGAGAGCCCCAGATGCGGGTCGCGGCCTGCGCGCACCCAGGCTTTGACGTTGTCGTGCGCCACCGAGCAGCGATGGGATGAGAGGTGACATTAAGCCGCTTTGGCCAAGACTTCTGCCAACCCGGGCTGCGCGCGGGTCCCTTGGCTTGGGACGGAGCCTCCGGCCGGCGTCGCGGCACATTGTGGTTCCCGAGCTGCGGGACGGGGCATGGCGTGGTCGGGGAGAGCCGCCGCTCTCCTGTATCCCTCCCTCTTCCCCCCCGTGCCCGTTGGCTCGGCATCCCTCCTGTCTGGAGTGAGTTGCCAAACTCCTGCCATCCTTCCCCCCCCAGGATTTACGACCAGCGGAAAATAGACGAGAATGAGAACAACGGCGTGCTAAAGAAGTTCTGCCCTCACCACTTGGTAAGCGGCTCGATTTCGCGGCGCGACGGGTGGCACCGGGGTGGGGGGGGTTCTGTCCCCCGCGTGAGAGCTTGTAGGCGGGTGGACCAGCAGAGGACATCCCACGGTGGCCATCGGCTCTCGGCCACCCCCGTGGGTGGGCGGCAGCCCTGCCGCAGCACTGTGGCTCCGAGCAAAGCCGAGCCTGGCGTGGGGTGGGCAAATTTGGGGGGGGACACGACCGCATCCGCTGCGGGGTGAGTGACAGGCAGCCGGGTCCCCTGCCCCGTGCCAGCCTCGCCGGCAGGACTAGCCCTCCCCCAGCTCCCGTAGCCGGGCCGGTGCCACCACCACGGAGCGAGAGCCGTGGGATGGGCCCTGGGCAGGTCTCGGCACCCGGATCCATGGAGCGCTCCCTCGGGAGCCTCGCGTAGGAGCGGCTGAGAATTGCTCCGGCCAAGTCCTCGCGGGCTTCCTGCCTGGAAAACCGCTCGAGAGGCCGAACAAACTGCCTGGGCTTTGGGGTTTTTTTTTTTTATTTGACCCAAATCTTCCGCTGTCCATGAAGTCCCATCTTGGCGTGGGAGGAGGCAGCGGTTTTATGCTCCCACTTCCCGGCCCGTTCGGTGTGCCCGGCTCTCGGCGGACACGCGGCCGGCGTCGCCGTGCTGGCACGGGAACAACGCTGTCTGTGCTTTCCCTAGGTGAACAGCGAGTCCAAAGCCAACATCACTTGCCTGGTCTACAGCCACGACGGCTCGGGTGAGTCGCTGCTGGGAGCCGCGTGGGGCTGGTGGGTGGCCGGGGCTGCAGGACACCCCCTGCCCCCCCCCCCCAAAGCAGAGAGACCACCCGCCCCGTGCTCCCTAACGCCCCGTCTCTTCCCTCCCGCGCCAGAGCTGTTGGCCAGCTACAACGATGAAGACATTTATCTCTTCAACTCCTCGCACAGCGACGGAGCGGAGTACATCAAGAGATACAAGGGACATCGCAATAATGCCACCGGTAAGGACCGGCTGGGGCGGGGGGGGGGTGGCGGGGCAGATCGCCCCCCCCTGGCAGGCTGCACCCCCTGCTGCGGGGGGCTCGGGGACTCTCCCCAACTCACTGTCAAGCTCCCCACCACCACCACCACCACCGCGTCCCGTTCTCCAGCAGCCAGCGGATCCGCGTTCGCTCCGGCGTCCCCCTCCTCGCACCCACAAACCAGGCTTTGGGGCAGTCCGGAGGTGGCGGGACGGGGGTCGGGAGTTGGGGGGGGGGGACACGGGCCATCCCCAGAGCAACCCGGAAGGATAATCGCCTGCTTTTAGCTTATTTTTTGGCAGCTCCCCGTGTTTCATCTTCCTTTCAAAGACCCTCAACACAAACTCTTGCAAAGAATGAGCTATTATGTGGCTGGGGACGGAAGAGATCCTCGCCGGTAACCCTGGAAACCCGCTGGCTGCCAGGCAGGAAGGGAATTCGTGGCAGGGAGCCGCTGCCCGGCTCCTGATGGCCTCGACCTTCTTGTTTCTCTCTTTTATTTATTTATTTATTTATTTATTTATTTATTTTTCAGTGAAAGGCGTCAATTTTTACGGCCCCAAAAGCGAGTTCGTGGTGAGCGGCAGCGATTGCGGCCACATCTTCCTGTGGGAGAAATCGTCCTGCCAGATCGTGCAGTTCATGGAGGGCGACAAGGGAGGAGTGGTGAGTCCCCCGCGCCGCTCCCCGCCGGCCGGCACGAGCCGCTTCCACGGGCCCGCGCCAGTTTGCCACCGCTTTTTCCTGTTTTTTTGGGGGTTTTTTTGTTTTTTTTTTTTTCCTTTTTTTCTACCAAAACCCAAGCAGGGTCCCCGCAGGCTCCCACTTTGGCGTGCTCAGCGTCGCTCCTTCCCCGGGGGGAGCGGCAAGCGGGGCCAGCTCGAGCCGGCTGCTGCGGGCCACGGCACCGCGCGGCTCTTCTGGGGGTAGGAAATCCCACGGGGATTTCACCCGGACACCCCCCCCCGCCCCGGGGGTGCCGCTCGCCGAAGGAGGGCGACGTCTGGGGATGGGGCAGCCCCCACCCCTTGCCCCCATCCCCACGGCGGGGTGTTGGGGGGGGGGGACGGGCGACGTTGCGCGCTGCCGGGCCGTGCAGCTGCGTCCTCATCCCGTCACATCCAGGAAGGGGACGCAGCTGCACCGGGGACGGTCCCGTTTCCCAGGCTCCGGCCTCATGGCGGTCACGTCCCCTGGGGCGGGGGGGATCCGTGCCCCTGCTTTGGGCTCAGTCTCACGCGCTGTCCTGGCGCTCCGTGCCTGTCCCCAATGGGAACAGGGCTGGGAGGGGACGGGACGTGCTGGTGGCACCCCCGGCTCCTGGGTCAGGGCAGGTTTTGGGGTCAGCAGCGAGGGGACAAGGACAGGTGGTGAGGGGACAAGGGCAGGTTTTGGGGTCAGTGGCAAGGGGACAAGGGCAGGTTTTGGGGTCGGTGATGAGGGGACAAGGGCAGGTTTTGGGGTCAGCAGCGAGGGGACAAGGGCAGGTGGCGAGGGGACGAGGGTGGGTTTTGGGGTCAGTGATGAGGGGACAAGGGCAGGTTTTGGGGTTGGCAGCGAGGGGACAAGGACAGGTGGTGAGGGGACGAGGGTGGGTTTTGGGGTCAGTGGCGAGGGGACAAGGGCAGGTGGTGAGGGGACAAGGGCGGGTTTTTGGGGTCAGCATCCAAGGGGACAAGGACAGGTGGTGGTGAGGGGACAAGGGCAGGTTTTGGGGTCGGTGATGAGGGGACAACGGCAGGTTTTGGGGTTAATGGCAAGGGGACAAGGGTGGGTTTTTGGGGTCAGTGATGAGGGGACAAGGGCAGGTTTTGGAGCCAGCATTGAGGGGACGAGGGCAGGTTTTGGGGTCAATGGCAAGGGGACAAGGGCAGGTTTTGGGGTCGGTGATGAGGGGACAAGGACAGGTTTTGGGGTCAGTGGCAAGGGGACAAGGGCGGGTTTTTGGGGTCGATGATGAGGGGACAAGGGCAGGTTTTGGGGTCAGCATCCAAGGGGACAAGGGCGGGTTTTGGGGTCAGCAGCGAGGGGACAAGGACAGGTGGCGAGGGGATGAGGGTGGGTTTTGGGGTCAGTGGCGAGGGGACAAGGGCAGGTTTTGGGGTCAGCATCCAAGGGGACAAGGGCAGGTTTTGGGGTCAATGGCAAGGGGACAAGGGCAGGTTTTGGGGTCAGCATCCAAGGGGACAAGGACAGGTGGTGAGGGGACGAGGGTGGGTTTTGGGGTCAGTGGCGAGGGGACAAGGGCAGGTTTTGGGGTCAGCAGCGAGGGGACAAGGACAGGTGGTGAGGGGACGAGGACGGGTTTTGGGGTCGGTGATGAGGGGACAAGGGCAGGTTTTGGAGCCAGCATTGAGGGGACGAGGGCAGGGGGCGAGGGGACGAGGGCAGGTTTTGGTGTCGGTGGCGAGGGGACGAGGGCAGGTTCCTCGCTGGCGTGGGGACGGGTGGCAGAGCCCTGCCCTCCGCTCCCGCCCGAACCCGTCCCCGCTGTCCCCCTCCTCCGCCAGCCCCACAGTCGCCTTTTGTCCGGGTGGCTGCGGCTCCCTGCCAGCCCCTGGCGCCTGCTGGCACCGCCACCCCCAGCCGGCAGAGCCGCAGCGGGGCCGGATCCGGCCCGGGGACCTCCCCGACAGCCGAAGCTGGGCTCCAGCGCCCTGAGGGGGGGGTGGTGGTGGGGTGGAGCCCTGGGGGGGGGTTGGTGATGGTGTGGGGGGGATGCGGCCCCCTTTTCCCCTTGCCTTTGCTTGCCGGGGTGGGGGTTCCCCGCTTTCGTTGCACCCGTCGCCTCTCGGGGTGCACCGGGCTCGGTGCCCCGTGAATGACTTGGGGGTACCCCCCCCGCATTTTGGGGCTTGCACCCCCTATTCCCAGAGCTGGCCCATGGGGACGCTGGTGGGGGGGGGTGGCATCTTCTCTCTGCTCGGGGGCGGGGGGGTGTCCCATGGGAAGCCCTGCAAGGGCTCCCCGCCTCCACTCACTGTGTGAGACCCCCCCCCCCGGCCCGAGGCCACGGTGAGGGGCTACCAAGAGAGCTTGTGGGTGCCGGGGTCGGTCCCGACGCCCCGTTTTTGGGATGACACCCCCACAAACACACTTTCTCTCCCCCCCCCCACCCCACTCAAGGTGAACTGCCTGGAACCCCATCCCCACCTCCCCGTCCTGGCCACCAGCGGCCTCGACCACGACGTGAAGATTTGGGCGCCCACGGCGGAGCATCCCACCGAGCTGGCCGGCCTCAAGGAGGTGAGACCCAGGGAAATGCCATTTTGGGGGGGGGGGTGTGTGTAAACGACGGGGACCGGTTCCACCCCCCCCCCCCCCGTCAACCCGCACCTCTCCTTGGCCCCCAGGTGATCAAGAAGAACAAGCTGGAGCGGGACGAGGACAGCCTCCACCACACCGACATGTTCGACAGCCACATGCTCTGGTTCCTCATGCACCACCTGCGACAGAGACGCCATCACCGGGTAGGTGCTGGGGGGGGGGGTCCCCGCTTTGTGTCCACATCCCCCCCCCCCGCCCCCAGCCCCTTCACCTCACCCCCTTTTATTTTTTTTTTTTTTTTTCCTTTTTCTTTTTTCTCTCCCCCCGCCCCCCCCGCCCCCCCAACTTCTTCCCTCCCTCCCTCCCGCCCCGGCAGCGCCGAAGAGAGCCGGGAGCGCCGGACGGCGACTCGGATGAGTCTCCCAGTTCCTCCGACACCTCGGACGATGAGGAAGAGGGGCCGGATCGGGTGCAGTGCATGCCCTCCTGAGCCCCCCCCCCCCTCCCCAGCTTCCCTGCAACAGCCCCCAGCCAGGGTTGGGGGGGGCAAAGGGGGGGGGGGGGGGGGCTCTGGGCACGCGGCGTCCCTACTAACACTTTGAGCTTTCTATTGACTTGTTAAGGACCCCCCCCCCACAAACCTGCCCCCTTCCCTCCCTCCTCATCCTCGCCCCCCCCCCCCCCCCCCCAACACCTAGGCCCCAGGCAGAGCTTGGGGGGGGGGGGGGGGCCTTGGGGGATTTTTGTACTAACGTGGCCCCCCCCCGGTCCCCTCTCCCCCTCTTCTTGGGTGGGGGTGGGGGGGGGTTCGGCCCCCTCCCTCACGCTGTTCAGGGCTCCCCCATCCCTGGGGGGCTCCGACCTGCCCCCCCCCCCCGTCTCTGGGAGGGGGGGGGGGGGGGCGCTGCATCCCTTCCTCCCCCCCTCCCTCCTTTTTCTCCCCCCCCCGGGGGTGTTTGCAGAGAGATGCTTGTCTAGTTTGTACATATCAGTGATTTGCACTTGGTTTGGCCCTTCTCCGCCCCCCCCCGCCCCCCCCCCCCCCCCCACAACACCCACCCCCCCCAACGGGGGGCAGCGGCCGGAGCCCCCCCCCCCAGGAGCCGGGAAGGTCCCTTAATTTTCTGTTACTTTTAATGAGATTTCTTCTTGGGGGGGGCTGGGGGGGGGAGAGAGAGGGAGAGAGGGGGGGCAGCAGCAGCCCGGGCTCCCCCCCCCCCCGTCCCCCCCGTCCCCCCTGTCACTGTTAGAGGCCTAATTTTATATGTATTAAAACCAAACGGGACTTGGGCTGTTATCAAGTGAAAATTATTGTAAAAGTTTGAATATATATTATATATAAATGCAATAAAAACCGAGCGGAGAGAGGCCGAGGGCTGCGTCTCCCCTTCCCCGGGGGCTCCCCCCTGTCCCCGAGGTGTCCCCAAGCCCCCTTCTTCCGGGGGGGGGGGGGGGGGGGGAAGGGAATATTTTGCCCATTTTTGCCCATTTTTGCCCTGTTTTCACCCAAATCCCCCCCCCCCCCCATCACAGAGCCAGGCGACCCTCCACAGCACTTTCATCTCCATCTGTTTATGAGAGATCTGTACACAGTCAGCACGGTCCGGGGGGGGGGCGGAATTAGGATGGGATTGGGGGGGGGGGGGGGGAAGGAAGCGGGGAAGGGCCCCCCCCCGGGGGTGGGGGCCACCAGCGTGTCCCCCCCTCCTCCCCCAGGGTCTCAGCGGGTCCCGAACAGTCATTTTTTAAACAAAAGACGCTTATTTTTCTTTTGTTGGGGGGGGGGGGGAAATTAGTGTGGTCCCTGTCCTGGAGACAATAAATAGAAGGGGGGGGGGACAACACACGGGGGGGGGGGACACACACAAGAGCCGGCGGCCGCGCACAGGCGCTCTGCGGGTTTTAGCTTTTATTAAATAAAATATATTAACATATACTCTCTCCAGTGGCCCCCCCCCACCCCCTCGCTAGTCCCCCCCCTCCCCTGGTTAGTAGCTAGAGCTGAACCCTAAAGATACCCCCCCCCCGCCCCCCCCCCCGCCCCGCGCACACACTAATGGGGGCTGTGCCTCTTTTCCCAGTCCAGTGCCCCCTCCCTCCCAGTATGGCACTGGGGGAGACTGGGAGGACACACACACACTCAACCCCCCCCCTCGCCGAACCCCAGCAAAGTGGGGGTCTGGGGGGGGGGGGGGTCCTTCCAATGCCCAGGGGGGGTGTTGGGGGTCTGGGTGTCGCCCCCCCCCCCCCCCCCGCCAAGCGGAGGGGCTCCCACTGCGTCCCCCCCATGTCACCTCCTCGTCCCCCCACCCACACAGCAGCCCCCCACCCTGCATCCCCCGGGGGGGGGGGGCTGAGGCCTGACAAACTCACACCATCCTCCATCCTGCCCTGGGGGGGGGGGTCACCAAAGACACCCCTTACCCCCCCCCCCCCCCCCACTTCAGCCCTGCTGCTCGCCTCCCTCCCGACCTGCCCTGTCCTTCGTCCCTGCGTCCCCCCCCCGCCACCGCGACCCTCACTTGGGTCCCCAGCCCTGTGTCGTGTGTGTGTCCCCCCCCCACCCCCGCCAGCAGTGGGGCGGGGGGGGGTGGTCCCGGTGCCTGTCACCCCCCCCCCCCCCAAAACACAACTTGGACTGGGGAAAGCAGAGGGCGGGGGGGGGGGGTTCCCCGTTCATGTTGACCCCCCCCTCCCAGCGAGGGCTTTGTTGGGGGGGGGTCCCTGGGAATAGCAAAACGTGTCCCCCCCCCCATCACACGCACACACACACGCGGAGCTGCCCCGGCCCCCGGGGGGGGGACTTGGGGGGGGGAAGGGGGGGGCGTTAAGACTTTGTTAGTGATGGCACCAGCACACACCCCCCCCCAACCTGCCCAGGGGCCGGAGAGGCAGCAGGGGGACACCGGGGGGGGGGACACACCGGGGGGGGGGGGCACAGCCTTCCTCCTCCTCCTCCTCCTGCTCCTTGCCCCCCCCCCCTCAGGCTTTCTTGGGTGGGGGGGCCAGTTTGATGATCTCCTCTTCGGAGGGCTGTCGGATGATGTCTGCTGAGACACGGGGGGGGTGGGGGGGGGTCAGTGGGGGCCTCTCCCTGTGTGTGTGTGTCCCCCCCCACACCACAACCAGAGGGACCCTGTCCCTGCCCTGGGGACCCTGCTTGTGCCTGGGGGGTCCCTGTCCTGGGGACCCTGTCCCTGCCCTGGGGGTCCCTGCTGTAGGGTCCCTGTCCCCATCCTGGGGGGTCCCTGACCCTGCCCTGGGGGGGTCCCTATCCCTGTCCTGGGGACAATGTCCCTGCCCTGGGGGTCCCTGCCCTGGGGGACCCTGCTTCTGCCTGGGGGGTCCCTGTCCCTGCCATGGGGGGGTTCCCGGTCCCTGTCCTGGGCGTCCCTGTCCCTGCCATGGGGACCCTGGTCCCTGCCCTGGGAGGGTCCCTGTCCCTGCCTTGAGGTCCCTGTCCCTGCCATGGAGGTCCCTGCCCTGGGGGACCCTGCTTGTGCCTGGGGGGGTCCCTGCCCTGGGGGTCCCTGTCCTGAGGTCCCTGTCCCTGCCCTGGGGGTCCCTGCTGTGGGGTCCCTGTCCCCATCCTGGGGGGTCCCTGTCCCTGCCCTGGGGGTCCCTGTCATGAAGACCCTGTCCCTGCCCTGGGGGGGGTCCCTATCCCTGTCCTGGGGACAACGTCCCTGCCCTGGGGGTCCCTGCCCTGGGGACAGGGGGGTCCCTGTCCCAGTGCGTGGCCAGGGGGGCTCACCCTTGTACTTCTTGGCGCTGGGGATGCGGGTGAGCTTGGTGTCCACCTCGTCCTCCTCGGAGATCTTGAGGACCTGGGTGCGGTACTGCACCACCATGGTCAGCAGGTCGGGGCGGCGCGAGATCTCGAAGATGTGCTCGATGTACGACAGGTTGTCTGCGGGGACGGGGACGGGGACGGGGACGGCATGGGGACGTGTGTCGGGCCACCCGCGCTGCTTTGCAAAGGGTGCCCGGGGACAGGGGGACGGTGACGGGCGCCACAGTAGGGGACAGGAGCTGGCGACAAGGAGCAGGCAGGGATGGGGACCAGGGCAGGGGACAAGGGACAAAAATCCCAGGGGATTGGGGACACGGATGGGGAGGGGATGGGGATGGGGACAGGATGGGGACGTGTGTCGGGCCACCCGCGCTGCTTTGCAAAGGGTGCCCGGGGACAGGGGGACGGTGATGGGCGCCACAGTAGGGGACGGGAGCTGGCGACAAGGGGCAGGCAGGGATGGGGACCAGGGCAGGGGACAAGGGACAAAAATCCCAGGGGACGGGGACACGGATGGGGAGGGGATGGGGACAGGATGGGGACGTGTGTTGGGCCACCCGCGCTGCTTTGCAAAGGGTGCCTGGGGACAGGGGGACGGTGACGGGCGCCACAGTAGGGGACAGGAGCTGGCGACAAGGGGCAGGCAGGGATGGGGACCAGGGCAGGGGACAAGGGACAAAAATCCCAGGGGATTGGGGACTGGAAGAGGGGACAAAGGACAGGAATAAGGGCTGGGATGGGGACCAGAGCACGGGGCAAGGTCCAGGTTGGGGACTGGGGCAGGGGACAGGGACCAAGGCCGGGGACAGGGACAAGGACCGGGACGGAGGCAGGGGACAGGGATGGGGACTGAGGCAGGGGACAGGGACCGGGAGCAGGGCCGGCAGCAGGTGACAGAGATGAGGAGCAGGGACAGGGATGGGGATGGGGGAAGGGGACAGGGTGGGGACCACAGGGGACAGGGACCAGGGATGAGGGACCAGGACAGGGGACAGGGATGAGGTAGTGGACAAGGGACTGTGATGGGGACCAGGAGAGGGGACACGGACCACGGGACAGGGATGGGACCCAGGGGCAGGTGATGGTGACAGGGATCAGGAGAGGGGACAGGGACCAGGGGACAGTGATGGCACCAGATCCCAGGGGCAGGTGATGGGGACAGGGATCAGGAGAGGGGACAGGGACAGGGGGACAGGGAGGGGGACAGGGACCAGGGGAGGGCACAGGGACAGGGGGACAGGGATGGGACCAGATCCCAGGGGCAGGTGATGGGGACAGGGATCAGGAGAGGGGACAGGGACAGGGGGACAGGGATGGGGACAGGGACCAGGGGAGGGCACAGGGACAGGGGGACAGGGATGGGACTAGATCCCAGGGGCAGGTGATGGGGACAGGGATCGGGGGGGGCACAGGGACGGGGGACAGGGATGGGGACACAGATCAGGAGAGGGGACGGGGATGGGGACAGATCCCAGGGGCAGGTGATGGGGACAGGGATCAGGAGAGGGGACAGGGACAGGAGAACAGGGATGGGGATAGGGATCAGGAGAGGGGACAGGGACAGGAGAACAGGGATGGGGATAGGGATCAGGAGAGGGGACAGGGGGACAGGGATGGGGACAGGGACCAGGGGCAGGTGATGGGGACAGGGACCAGGGGAGGGCACAGGGACAGGGGGACAGGGATGGGGACAGGGACCAGGGGAGGGCACAGGGACAGGGGGACAGGGATGGGGACAGGGATCAGGAGAGGGGACAGGGATCAGGAGAGGGGACACGGATCAGGAGAGGGGACCGGGACGGGGACAGATCCCAGGGGCAGGTGATGGGGACAGGGACCAGCAGAGGGGACAGGAGGCAGGATGGCGCCCGGGAAAGGCAACAGAGGACGGGGACGGAGACCAGAGCGGGATGAGGGCAGCAGCCGGGAGACCGGTGAGCAGGGGAGGGGACAGGGCCGGGGACAGGGGACCAAGGCCACCCCGGGGAGGGGTGTCACCTCTGTCCAGCTTGCTGTGCTTCTCCAGGAAGGCGAACCAGTGGTGGCTGGTGGCGATGGCCTCGCTCTCCTCGCTGGGGATGTCCTCCTTGCAGGCCGACTTCAGCTGCTCCAGGTCCTCGGCCGTGATGTTCTGGGCCAGCTCCTCCAGGAGGCTGCGGTACTCGGCCATGGCTGGCACCACCCGCGTCACGAGCTGCCCGGCCTCAGCCCATGACCCCCCCCCCCCCCACAACGCCACGGCGCCAGCCGGGCTCCGCTGGCCCGTGACTCATGTGACGCTCACGGGATGTGACAGGGATGAAGGGGGGGGGGGGGGGGGAACCCGGCTGCTCACACTGCGTGTGCCCCCCCCCCCCCACTCCAGCCTCTCCCAGCCATGGCGGGGGGGGGGGCACACACCTCGCACAGGCGCCCTGGCCTCGTGCAGCCCCCCCCCCCCCCCTCGCCCCCGCCATCGCACGGTGCTGGCTTTGCGGTGACCGACCCCCCCCCCATCGCACGGTGTGACCCCCCCATCGCATGGTGCCACCCCCCCCCACCCTTTGCATGCACACAGACCCCCCCCCCCATCGCACGGTGTGACCCCCCCCCACCCTTTGCATGCACACAGACCCCCCCCCATCGCACAGTGTGACCCCCCCCTGCCCTTTGCATGCACACAGACCCCCCCCCATCGCATGGTGTGACCCCCCCCATCGCACGGTGTGACCCCCCCCCGCCCTTTGCATGCACACAGACCCCCCCCATCGCATGGTGTGACCCCCCCCCATCGCACGGTGTGACCCCCCCCCACCCTTTGCATGCACACAGACCCCCCCCCATCGCACGGTGTGACCCCCCCCTGCCCTTTGCATGAACACAGACCCCCCCCATCGCACGGTGTGACCCCCCCCGCCCTTTGCATGCACACAGACCACCCCCCCAATCGCATGGTGTGACCCCCCCCATCGCACGATGTGACCCCCCCCATCGCACGGTGTGACCCCCCCCCCACCCTTTGCATGCACACAGACCGCCCCCCCAATCGCATGGTGTGACCCCCCCCGCACCCTTTGCATGCACACAGACCCCCCCCCCATCGCATGGTTGACCCCCCCATCGCATGGTGTGACCCCCCCACCCTTGACAGCACAGCCCCCCCCCCCTCCACCTGCATACTCATGACATTCCCCCCCACCCCCCCCACCCCGCCCAAGCAGCTCTGGGCACCCTGGGGTGGGGGGGGACGACACACCAGGGGCACCCCCAGCCCCATGGGTGTGGGGGGGTGATAGATGGGGGGGGGGGTGTCACAGCCTGTCCCCCATCTCCTGTTGCGCCTCGGTCGCCATGGCGACCGCTGCCATTCCCCCCCCCCCCCCCCCCAAAAAGGGATGCGGTTGCCGTGGCAATCACAGCACCCCACCGCCCTTTGGGGTGTCGTGTCGTCCCCCCCCCCCCACCCGGGTGGTGTCACCCGTGAGTGCTGGGGGGGGGACGGAGGGGGGGACACAACGGCACCCGAGCACACAGACACGGGGGGGGGGACACACACACAGACACGCTGCTACCCACCGCGCTGCTCCCCCGGCACGTGCACGCATGCGCGCCCCCCCCCGCCCCCCCCCCCCACGCAAACACCCACCCCCCCCCCCACGCACACTCGTGCCTACAGCCGTAAACACCCCCCCCCCCCACGCAGACACCTGCACGCGCAGACACCCCACATCCCCCCCCCCCCCCGCACACACCCACGCACACGCGTGACCCACAGTCACGCGCGGTGTGGCCCCCCACCCCGTGGTGCCCCCCCCCCCCGGGGAAAAAGTTGGGGGGGTGTGGGGGGGGGGGGGGGCCAGCCGTGTCCGGCCCCTTTAAGGCCGCCGATGACTCAGCCCTTGGCCCGGACGACTGGGTCCTTCCGGGCGGGGGGGTGGCGGGGGGGTGGGGGGATGGGGGGGGGGGGGGGGCGGGGAATCCCCCCCCCTCCCCTTCTCCCCCCCCACGCCGTGGCCGCCTGCCCGTTCCCAGCCCCGGACGCCTGCCAGCCCCCCCCCCCCCCCCCAACAACGCGGGAGTCTGGGGGGGGTTTGGGAGTAGGGGGGGGATGCCCCGGACCCCCCCCCCCCCCCCGTCCGTCCGTGAGACCCCCCCATTCACACTTCCCATGCAAAGCGCCTCATGAATATGCATGAGGGGCGTGGCCCCGCGGAGGCCCATTCACAAGGGCGGGCGGGGGGCGCCTAATCCCACCGCGGGGGGGGGGGGAGGGGGGAAGGACACGGCGGGGGGGGGCCGGTTCCTTCCCGCCTTTGTCTCCCCAGGTGCGGGGGGGGGTGTGTGTGGGGGGGTGGGGGGTGGTGTTTATGCGGGGGGGGTTCCTCCAATCACTTCCCCCCCGCCGTGATTTTGGGGTGGGTGGCGGTAGCGGGACGGGGAGGAGGGACCCCCCCCCCCCCCACGGTGTGTGTGTGGCCCCCCCCCCGCCCCCCCCGCAGCCCGGGGGACAAGGGACCTTTGTGCCGCGGGGAGCAGCAGCGCGGGCGGCCCCCCCCCCCCCCCCCCCCCCCCGTGTCGTGTGTCGTCGTCGTCCCCCCCCCCGCCTCGGGAAACAGAGTCACGGCCCCACGGGCATCGTCCCACCCGTGTCCTGGGGGGGGGGTCCCACCCATGTCTTGGGGTCCCACCCGTGTCGGGGGGGGGGGGGGGGGGGGGGGGGGTCCCGCCCCACCCCGGCCGCAGCAGCATCCCCCCGGGGCCGCGCATCCCCATCTGGGGCACATCTGGCTGCCTCAGTTTCCCCCACGCGGGGCCGCGCAGAAGCTTCGTGGGTCGGACCACGGCGTGGGGGGGGGGTGGGGGGGGGGGGCGGCCGATGACTCGTGCTCCCCCGCCCCACCCCACCCCACCCCAGCCCTCCCCCGTCCCGGCGGAAGAGGCGGCTCCGCTGCCTCCCAGTTTACCCCCAGTTTGGCCCCAGTTTGGGCCCCGGGGCGCGTGACCTCCCCACGCGCCCGTTTCCACTCGTGTTTCTCAGGGGGTCGGCCACGTGCAACCCCCCCCCCCCCCCCCAAAAAAAAAAAAGCACCCACCGGGGGCGGGGGGGGGGAACAACACCCTGCCCCGGGGACCGGGTGGCATCGCCGTGCTCCGCCGGTACTGGGCGGCACTGGGAGCACTGGGTGGCACCGTGGGGACGGGTCGCGGGTGGTGTGGGGGGGGTCGTATCCCACGAATGGCATCCACGGGGGGGGGGGTGGGTGTGTGACACGGGGGTGACACCCGCGGGGGGGGGGGGGGGGGGACGACGAGCAGCGCGACCGGGTGGGGATGGGGGTCCCCGTGTCCCGCGTGGATCGGGGCGGGGGGAGAGCGGACACGGCGTGGACCGTGGGTCCCCCCCCCGCGGGTCACGGGTTCGGTGTCCGTCCGTCCCCCCCCCCCCCCCCTCCCTCGGCAGCGAAAGGGGAAGTGGAAGGGGCGGGGGGGGGGTTTCACGGGTGGGAGGAGGAGGAAGGAGCGGGGGGGGGGGGGGGGTGGTGGTCCTGGCACTACCGGTACCACCGGGGCCGTTAACCCCTTGTTGGGATGTACCGGGGGGGGGGGGGCATTGCCTTTTAGGGGGTTTATTACCGGGAAGGGGGGGGGTCTACTACCGTCCCCCCCCCGCGCTGAGGGGACCGGGAGCGGGATCGGGACCGGGGCCGGATGGAGGCGGCCGCCTCCATCCGGCCCCGGTCCCGATCCCGCTCCCGGTGGTCGGTGGGAGCTTCCGTTACCCGTCCCCCCCACCCCCCCCAGCTCATGTAACCCCCCCCCCCGGCCACTTACCGGCCGGCTGGGGCGGTGCCGGTGGCGGTGGCGGTTGCCGGTGCGGCCGCTCGGTGTCTCGGTGCTGCCGCTCTGAGCAGCGGGGCGGGGCCGGGGTGGGTGGGTGGGTGGGCGTGGCTTAACGGGGCGTGTCCCCCCGTGTGTGGGCGGGGCTTAAAGGGGCGTGGTACGGGAAAAGGAGTGGGCGGGGCTTAAACGCCCCTCCTCCATTCCTCCATCCTCCCGTCCCCCCCCCCATGGATGGGGGGGCGCGGACACCCGGGGGCCCGTGGGGTGGGGGCCCGGTGTCGTGTCTCCCCCCCCCCCCCCAAAATTTTGGGGTCCCCGGGGGGGGGGGGTGTCACCCCCGGGAAAGAGCCACGGGGGGGGGGGGGGGGGGGCACCCACGAGTGGCCCGTGGGTGTCATCGTTGTGCCCCCCCCCCCCCCCCCGGGAAAGTCAGTCGTCCCCCCCCCGCCCCGGGGTGTTGCACGGGGGGGGGTGTCAGACACGGGGGGGTGTCAGACACAGGGGGTCTCCTGGGGGGGGGGGGGGGGGGCTTGCATGGGGACGGTGGGGGGGGACACGGGGGGGGTGTCGAGTGGGGGGATCCTGCACAGTGATTTCCATGGCGGGGGGGGGGAGTTTGTATTGGGAGATCCCCCCCCCCCCCCATGGTGGGGGGGGGGGGGGGGGGCCTTTTAGGGGCTGATCTCATGGGATGCTCTATGGTGGGCTGTGCCCGGCGGGGGGGGGGGTGGGGGGGGTGACAAGGGGACATCACGCGCAGGGACCTCGCCTGTGCCCGGAGCATCTCCAACCCCCCCCCCCCGCCATCGTGTGTTCCCCCCACGGTGACACCGCCTGGTTCTTTGGGGACTTTAATAGGGGACGGGGCTGGGGCCAGCACGAGGCCTAGTCGTCGTCGTCGTCGTCGTCGTCGTCGTCGTCATCGTCGTCGTCGTCGTCGTCATCCTCGGTGTTGATGTCCCCCGCCAGCACGTCCTCCAGCCACTCCTCCAGCTCCTCCGGCCCCGGCAGATCCTCCTCGTCCGTCATCTCCAGCCACACGCTGTCGGCCTTTGGGGGGGGACACACCGGGGGGGGGACACACACGTGGGATAGGGCGGGGGGGGGGGGGGATGGGACACCCACCAAGGGAGGGGGGGGACAGGCTGGGACCCCGGCTCCCAGGAGCCGTCCTTTGAGGGCCACAGGTGTGATGAGCCTTGTCAGGCCTCAGCCCCCAGCTGACTTTGGGGGGGGAGAATGGGGGGGGGGGGGGGGGGCCATGCTGGGGGTCCTGGGATGGGGGGGGGGGGGGGACAGGACACCCACCAAGGGACGGGGGGGACAGGCTGGGACCCCGGCTCCCAGGAGCCGCCTTTGAGGGCCACAGGTGTGATGAGCCTTGTCAGGCCTCAGCCCCCAGCTGACTTTGGGGGGGGAGAGTGTGGGGGGGGGGGGGCCATGCTGGGGGTCCTGGGATGGGGTGGGGGGGGGGGGAGGACACCCACCAAGGGAGGGGGGGGACAAGCTGGGACCCCAGCTCCCAGGAGCCGCCTTTGAGGGCCACAGGTGTGATGAGCCTTGTCAGGCCTCAGCCCCCAGCTGACTTGGGGGGGGGGGGTGGGAATGGGGGGGGGGGGCCATGCTGGGGGTCCGGGGCTGGGGGGGGGGACACACACACTCACGTCAGTGACATTGACCACCCCGATCTGGGGCCGGGACAGGTCGATGTTGAAGGTTTTCTCCCAGTAAGGGATGAGCTGGGGGGGACACAGAGGGGTCAGAACCACCCCCCCCCCACCACTCCAGACCCACCCCACAGTGCTGGGGGGTCGTGGTGGGGTGTCCCCCCCCACCCCCCCATCTCCCTTGGGGGGGCCGGTACCAGCGGGAAATCCTCGGGATCGATCCAGATGATGCTGAGGTCGGGGTTGTCCGTGTTATCCTGGGCCACATCCTTCAGGATCTCCAGGAACTCGAACCCATCTTGAGTGGGGGGGGGGGGGGCGGGGACACACGGGGGTGAGGGGCGCCGGGATCACCCCCCCCCGACCCCCTGACACCCCCCCCCGCCCCTCCCTCACCCGGATCATCCTCCTCTGCGAAGGCCACGATGTGGATCCCGTCCATGTCATCCTCCTGGGGGGGGGACGGACACACGGGCCGGTGTCACTGTGGGGGGGGGCCCCCCGGGATACAGGGGCCTTCCGGGGCGGGGGGGGGGGTGTGTGTGTGTCAAGGTGATGGGGGCAGGCCTGGGAGTGGGGGGGGGACACATCCCTCTCCCCCCGCACTCACCCAGGTCTCGTACATGCTCGCGGGTTTGAGTTTCCGCAGAGTGGCCCTGCGAGATGGGGGGGGGGGGGAACAGTGAGGGGCACCCCCAAACCGCCCCCCCCCCCCCAACCAGAGTCGTTGCCCCCCCTCCAGGCTCTGCTGTGCAGCTGGGGGGGGGGGGGCTGCTCAGGTGGGGGTGCAGCAGCTTGGGGGGGGGGGGGGGGGGGGGGGGGGTCAGGACACCCGGGCTGGCTCGGGGAGAGGGGGGGCATAGGGTTGGGGACACGGCCCCCCCCCCCCCCCCCCCTTCCCCCCACCGCTGGCACCTCGCGGGGGGGGGGGCGGCAGGGTCTCCCCATCTCCCGCGGGATTGAGGCCGCGGCGGGGGGGCGGGTTGATCCGGGGGGGGGGGGGATTAAGGCTGCGGGAACATCCCGGCAGCACCCGGGGCCTTAACCCTGCCCTGCCCGCCCCCCCCCACCCGAGACCCCCGGCGCCGGGGGGGGGGGAAACAGCTGCCCCACGGCCCACCACCCCCTCGGGGGCAGGCTCAGCGCCCCCCCTTGCCCCCCCCAGCCCGCTGAGCCCTCGCCAACTCGTGTCACCCCTGGGGCAGTGCCCAGCAAAGCGGTGTCAGGGGAAAGGGGGGGGGGGGGGAGTACGGGGGGGGTTGGGAAAAGGGGGGGAAGGGCGGGGGGAGAGGGGGGGGCCCCGATACACATCGAGGGGGGGGCCCATGCCCCGCCCCCCCCCCCCCCCCCGGCTCGGGAATCCCCCATCCCCGAGGCTGCGGCTGCCCTGGCAGTCACCTCCCCATGGCAACCATCTCCCATGGCAACCTGTCCCCATGGCAACCATCTCTCCATAGCAACCACCTCCCCATGGCAACCACCTCCCATGGCAGCCACCTCCCCATAGCAACCATCTGCCATGGCAACCACCTCCCCATAGCAACCATCTCCCATGGCAGCCACCTCCCCATGGCAACCATCTCCCATGGCAACCACCTCCCCATAGCAACCACCTCCCCACGGAAACCACCTCCCATGGCAACCATCTCCCATAGCAACCATCTCCTATGGCAACCACCTCCCCACGGAAACCACCTCCCATGGCAACCACCTCCCATGGCAACCATCTCCTATGGCAACCACCTCCCCATGGCAACCACCTCCCTAGGCAACCACCTCCCCATGGCAACCACCTCCCCATAGCAACAACCTCCCCATGGCAACCACCTCCCATGGCAACCACCTCCCCATAGCAACAACCTCCCCATGGCAACCACCTCCCTAGGCAACCATCTCGCATGGCAACCACCTCCAATGGCAACCAATTCCCCATAGCAACCACCTCCCTAGGCAACCATCTCCCATGGCAACCACCTCCCATGGCAACCACCTCCCCATTGCAACCATCTCCCATAGCAACCACCTCCAATGGCAACCAGTTCCCCATAGCAACCACCTCCCTAGGCGACCATCTCCCATGGCAACCACGTCCCATGGCAACCACCTCCCCATTGCAACCACCTCCAATGGCAACCAATTCCCCATAGCAACCACCTCCCTAGGCAACCATCTCCCATGGCAACCACCTTCCATGGCAACCACCTCCCCATAGCAACCATCTCCTATTGCAACCACCTCCCCACGGAAACCACCTCCCATGGCAACCACCTCCCCATGGCAACCACCTCCTCAGGCAACCATCTCCCATGGCAACTACCTCCCCATAGCAACCACCTCCCCATAGCAACCATCTCCTATGGCAACCACCTCCCATAGCAACCACCTCCCCATAGCAACCATCTCCTATGGCAGCCACCTCCCCACAGCAACCACCTCCCCATAGCAACCATCTCCTATGGCAACCACCTCCCCGTAGCAACCACCTCCCGTGGCAACCACCTCCCCTGTGGGCCGGGCCCCCACCTCTTGTGCTCCTCCACGAAGGCCACGATCTCCTCCTTGCTGTTGGGCCGGTCGGGGATGGTCTTTGGCTCCTCCATGAAGGGCTCGTAGAAGTCAATCTCGTTCAGCTTCAGCGTCAGCTTCTTGGCCACCTGGGGTAGGGGGTGGTGGTGGGGGTGTCCCTGAGCCACCCATGGGTGCTGGCGGGGGGTGGCCCTGCCCCACTGGGCCCCTTGCCCCTACCTTGCTGTCGAAGGTGGCGAAGAAGGGGATGTAGGGGTGGAACTCCTCCGCCGCCTCCTCGAAGGCTTTGAAGTCTGGGGGAGCAGGGATGGGTCCTGGGGGGGGGCACCGGGCACCAGCACCCCCGGCCCAGCCCCGGCCCGCTGGATCGGCTCCAGAAGGAGTCCCCCAACCCCACGGTGCCCAACGCGCTCGGGGGGTGTCTGGCTCGGTCCCTGGTGTCCTCACGGAGGGATGGAGGGAGGGATGGACAGCGGGAAGGACGGAGACATGACGGAGGGATGATGGACATAGGGATGGACAGCAGGAGGGATGGAGGGATGGATGGAGGGATGATGGATGTAGGGATGGACAGCGGGAAGGATGGAGGGATGGATGGAGGGATGGATGGATGTAGGGATGGACAGTGTGAAGGATGGAGGGATGGAGGGATGATGGAGGGATGGATGGAGGGATGATGGAGGGATGATGGAGGGATGAAGGATGGAGGGATGATGGAGGGATGATGGAGGGATGGATGGAGGGATGAAGGATGGAGGGATGATGGAGGGATGGATGGAGGGATGATGGAGGGATGGATGGAGGGATGGACAGCGGGAAGGATGGAGGGATGATGGAGGGATCATGGATACGCAAATGGATGGAAGGATGAATTGGGACTGGGGCTGTGGTTGGGGTGCCCGGGGGAGCAGGAGGGACAGAGGGACGGGGGGGGACACACATGGCGGGGGGGGGGGGGGGGGGGAGGCCTGCCCCAGCCCCACATACGCTCCGACTCCTCGTTCTTGAAGTAGCCAATGAGTTTGGGATCATCCTCGATGTTCTCGAAGGCCTGGAGCTCGTGGTCGCCCTCAATGAACTCCACCGGGTCCTCCAGCACCTGGGTGGGGGGGGTGGGGGGGGACGGGATGGGGGGACGACAGCACCGGGGTCCCCAGGGACCCCCCCAGGTCAGGGACAGAGGGGGCAGGGGGATGTCAGGACACCCGGGTCCTCCCCCAAGCACCCAACAGGAGGGTTGGGGACATGAATTCCTGGGTTCCCTCCTGAGGTGGTGACGGGGGGTGTCAGTGGTTGGAGGTGGGGGGGGGGGGTGGTGGTCCTGGATGCCTGGGTCCCCCGGGAGGGTTTGGGGGGGGGGGTGGGGGAGTGGAGGGGGGGGGTCTCACATCCAGCAGGAACTCCACCAGCGTGTCCGCCGCCAGCTCCCCGTCGTACTCGATCACCTCGTCCTCCTTGAAGACATAGATGCTGTCCTCCTCCGTCAGGCCTGGGGGGGCGGCGGGGTGGGGGGGGTCACCTGGGGGGCTGGGGTGTCCCCGTGACAGAGTTGGGGGTCTTGGGGGGGGGTCCCTGTGTCTGGTTTGGGGGTCCGGGGGGGGTCCCTATGCCTGGCTGGTAGGGGCTGGGGGGGTCCTGTGGCTGGTTTGGGGGTCCTGGGGGGGGGTCCTGTGTCTGGTTTGGGGGTCCTGGGGGGGGTCCTGTGTCTGGCTGGTAGGGGCTGGGGGGGGGTCCTGTGTCTGGTTTGGGGGTCCTGGGGGGTCCTGTGTTTTGTTTGGGGGTCCTGGGGGGGTTCCTGTGTCTGGTTTGGGGGTCCTGGGGGGTCCTGTGTCTGGCTGGTAGGGTCTGGGGGGGGTCCCGTGTCTGGTTTGGGGGTCCTGGGGGTGTCTTGTGTCTGGTTTGAGGGGTCCTGGGGGGGGTCCTGTGTCTGGTTTAGGGGTCCTGGGGGGGTCCTGTGTCTGGCTGGTAGGGGCTGGGGGGGTCCCATGTCTGGTTTAGGGGTCCTGGGGGGGTCCCTGTGTCTGGCTGGTAGGGGCTGGGGGGGTCCCGTGTCTGGTTTGGGGGTCCTGGGGGGGTCCCTGTGTCTGGCTGGTAGGGGCTGGGGGGGGGTCCTGTGTCTGGTTTGGGGGTCCTGGGGGGTCCTGTGTTTTGTTTGGGGGTCCGGGGGGGGTCCCTGTGTCTGGTTTGGGGGTCCTGGGGGGTCCTGTGTCTGGTTTAGGGGTCCTGGGGGGGTCCCTGTGTCTGGCTGGTAGGGTCTGGGGGGGTCCCGTGTCTGGTTTGGGGGTCCTGGGGGTGTCTTGTGTCTGGTTTGAGGGGTCCTGGGGGGGGTCCTGTGTCTGGTTTAGGGGTCCTGGGGGGGTCCCTATGCCTGGCTGGTAGGGGCTGGGGGGATCCCGTGTCTGGTTTGGGGGTCCTGGGGGGGTCCTGTGTTTTGTTTGGGGGTCCTGGGCGGGTCCCGTGTCTGGTTTGGGGGTCCTGGGGGGTCCCGGGGGGTCCCTGTGCCGGGCTGGGGGGGACACAGAGGTCCCTGTGCCAGGCAGGGGGATGTGTGGGGGTCGCTCTGCCTGAGGGGTCCCATTGGGGGGGTCGGGGGCTGTTGGGGGGGGCGGGGGGGGGGTCACCCTTACCCAGCTTTTTGGCCACAGCCGCGTCCTTCTCGGAGTCGACGAGGCCGAAGCCCACTCCCTTGTCCTCCAGCACCTGGGCTGCCAGCTGGGGGGGGGGACACACCGCGCTGGGGACACCCGCCACCAGCCCTGTCCCCTGTCCCCCGGCCCCCCCCAACCCTCAGCCAAGGGTCCCCCAGGGTCCCAAGTCCATCCCCCTCCACCCACACCGGGGGTCCCAGTGGGTGCTGGCTCATAGGGACGGGTGTCTGTTGTCCCCCCCGCAGCCAGTGTCCCCACAGCCGGTGGCACTAGCAGCACCCCCTGGTGCCCACCAGTGTCCCCAGTGCCACACAGGTGCAGCCACCTCTCCCCCCAGTGTCCCCAGTGCCATATGGCTGTAGATACCCATCCCACCAGTGTCCCCTGATCCCCACCAGTGTCCCCAGTGCCATGTGGCTGTAGTTGCCTGTCCCACCAGTGTCCCCTGGTCTCCCCCAGTGTCCCCAGTGCCTGTCACAGGCACAGTCACCCGTCCCACCAGTGTCCCCTGGTCCCCACCAGTGTCCCAAGTGCTGCACAGGTGCAGCCACCTGTCCCACCAGTGTCCCCAGTGCACCCCCGGTGTCCCCAGTGCCATATGGCTGTAGATACCCATCCCACCAGTGTCCCCTGGTCCCCACCAGTGTCCCCAGTGCCTGTCACAGGCACACTCACCTGTCCCACCGGTGTCCCCTGGTCCCCCCCAGTATCCCCAGTGGCATGTGGCTGTAGTTGCCTGTCCCACCAGTGTCCCCTGGTCCCCACCAGTGTCCCCAGTGCCTGTCACAGGCACACTCACCTGTCCCACCGGTGTCCCCTGGTCCCCACCAGTGTCCCCAGTGCCATGTGGCTGTAGTTGCCCGTCCCACCAGTGTCCCCTGGTCCCCACCAGTATCCCCAGTGCCGCACAGGTGCAGCCACCTGTCCCACCAGTGTCCCCAGTGCACCCCCAGTGTCCCCAGTGCCATATGGCTGTAGATACCCATCCCACCAGTGTCCCCTGATCCCCCCCAGTATCCCCAGTGCCATGTGGCTGTAGTTGCCTGTCCCACCAGTGTCCCCTGGTCTCCCCCAGTGTTCCCAGTGCCTGTCACAGGCACAGTCACCTGTCCCACCAGTGTCCCCAGTGCACCCGCAGTATCCCCAGTGCCATGTGGCTGTAGTTGCCTGTCCCACCAGTGTCCCCTGGTCCCCACCAGTGTCCCCAGTGCCACACAGGTGCAGCCACCTGTCCCACCAGTGTCCCCTGGTCCCCACCAGTGTCCCCAGTGCCTGTCACAGGCACAGTCACCTGTCCCACCAGTGTCCCCAGTGCACCCCCAGTATCCCCAGTGCCATGTGGCTGTAGTTGCCTGTCCCACCAGTGTCCCCTGGTCCCCACCAGTGTCCCCAGTGCCTGTCACAGGCACACTCACCCGTCCCACCAGTGTCCCCTGGTCCCCACCAGTGTCCCCAGTGCCGCACAGGTGCAGCCACCTGTCCCACCAGTGTCCCCTGGTCCCCACCAGTGTCCCCAGTGCCTGTCACAGGCACACTCACCTGTCCCACCGGTGTCCCCTGGTCCCCTCCAGTATCCCCAATGCCATATGGGTGTAGTTGCCCATCCCACCAGTGTCCCCTGGTCCCCCCCAGTATCCCCAGTGCCATGTGGCTGTAGATACCCATCCCACCAGTGTCCCCTGGTCCCCCCCAGTATCCCCAATGCCATATGGGTGTAGTTGCCCATCCCACCAGTGTCCCCTGGTCCCCCCCAGTATCCCCAGTGCCATGTGGCTGTAGATACCCATCCCACCAGTGTCCCCTGGTCCCCACCAGTGTCCCCAGTGTCACACGGGTGCTGGTACCCCAGCCCCAGCACCCACCCCACCAGCATCCCCTTGTCCCCACGGCGTCCCCAGCGCCACGCGGGGTCCCCTCGCCATCCCAGCCCCCCCCCCAAGCTGTGCCCACCTCCAGGACCAGCTCCTCCATCTCCTGGTGGCGCTGGGTGCCCCGGTCGCCGCGGGGGGGGCGGTGGTGGAGCAGGGCCAGCACCGGGAACCGCTTCAGCAGCGCCTTGTAGTTCTTCAGGGTGACGGGCAACACCCGGTCCAGCCCGTCGGGGGTGGGGAAGTCCAGGCCCTCCCCGGCCCCCCCCGGGCACCCGGCACCCAGCGCCAGCAGCGCCAACACCCACCTCCACAACTCCATCGCCCGCCGGGCGGACACACGGACGGGGACGGACACAGGGATGGGGATGGATACACTGTTGGGGATGGACACACGGATGGGGATGGACACACCGTTGGGGACGGCCACACGGATGGGGACGGACACACGGACGGGGATGGACAGACGGATGGGGATGGACACACGGATGGGGACGGCCACACGGATGGGGACGGACACACGGACGGGGACGGACACACCGTTGGGGATGGACACACGGATGGGGACGGACAGATGGATGGGGACAGACAGATGGATGGGGATGGACACACAGATGGGGATGGACACAGGGACGGGGCTGGACACACGGACGGGGACGGACAGACGGACGGGGATGGACAGACGGATGGGGACGGACACACGGATGGGGACGGTCACACGGGTGGGGATGGACACATGGACAGGGACGGACACACGGACGGGGATAGACACACAGACGGGGATGGACACACGGATGGGGATGGATACACTGTTGGAGATGGACACACGGATGGGGACAGTCACACGGACGGGGACGGACACACAGATGGGGATGGACACACGGACAGGGACGGACACACGGATGGGGATGGACACACGGACAGGGATGGACACACGGATGGGGACGGACACACGGACGGGGACGGACAGAGAGAAGGGGACGGCACTCACGGACAGACAGGGATGGACAGACAGACAGACGGGGACGGGAGTCAGGGACAGATAGGGACGGGACTCACGGATGAGTGGGGACGGACAGACGGACAGATGGGGATGGACAGACGGACAGATGGGGACGGGACTCACGGACGAGCGGGGACGGACAGACGGACAGATGGGGACGGACAGACCGACCTGGGGACGGACAGACCGACCTGGGGACAAACAGACGGACTTGGGGACGGACAGTCCCTGGGCCGGACAACAGCCGCAGGGGGACAGACAGACAGACAGAGCCCCGGGGACAGAGGGACGATGAGGGGACAGACGGACGGAGCCCGGCCGGGACCAGCACAGGGGACGGACGCGCAGCCCCTGCCTGGTCTCCGGCGGTGGGGGGACACACAGGGACAGACACGTCCCCTTCCGGCCCCGCAGGGAGGGGACAGAGGGACACAGCCCGGGGGGGACACACACACACACACACGACACACAGCGGCCCCTTCCCCGCCCCGAAGCGACCGAAGGCACAAAGTGGGGACAGTGGCCCCCTGAATCCCCCCCCCCCGCCCCCGTCCCCGCACCTACACCGGGTGCGGGGGGTCTCAGGGCCCCGGGGAGGGGGGGGAGGCAGGATCAGGCCCGGGGTGGGGGGGGGTGGGGGGGGTCAGCCCCGTCCCGTCCCGCCGGCCCCGCTCCAGCTCCATATTAAGCCAGGAAAGAGGAGCCGGCGGGGGCGGGGGGGGGGGCACCGGGGCTGAGGGGGGGCTAAAAATAAGGAGCCGAGCCTGGGGTCACCAGCGCCGGGCCCCAGGGACGCCGCAGGGACGCGGGGGGGGGGGCCGGTGGCCGGTCCACAGTGGGTGTTGGGGACCCCCCCGGTGGCCGCTCCCCCCCCCCAAAGCCTTGTGTCTCCCCCCCCCCCCTTAGAGTCCCTGCTTGGGGACAGGGACACACCAGAGCTGGCCCTGAGGGCACCAAAATGGGGGGGCTGGGTGCCCCCATCCCACTCCCCCCCCCTCCGGGACACTGGGTACCCCCCACCCCGGGACCGAGGGGACCGAGGGGACACCCCCCCCACTCCCCCCCCCCCCCCAAGCCCCGCAGGCGGCAGCTGCCCGGCTCTGTCAGGGACCGGGGGGGGGGGGACACACAGGCGGTATTTTGTCACCTCGTCCCCCTCGGATCGGGTGACGGCCCGCTCTGCTGAGCACTGAGAAGTGGATCCCCCCCCCGGGCTGGGGGGGGGGGGGGGACAGAGACCCCCCCCCATGGCCACCCCGAGGGATGAAAAGAGAAGGGGGGGGAGCTTCTCCCCACAAGCCAAGAAGCCACCGGAGCCAGGACCCCCATGTCGGGGGGGGGGGGGGGGCCTGGAACCCCCCTGCCAAGGGTCGTGGGTGCCCAAGACCCTCATTGGGGTGCCCAGGACCCCCCCACCAAGAGCCATGGGTGCCCACGACCCCCATATCAGGGAGGTGGGTGCCCGGGACCCCCCTGTATCAGGGAGTTGGGGGGCATGGGGGTCCCTTGCCAAGGGCAGTGGGTGCCCAGGACCCCCATATCAGGGAGCTGGGGGGGCCTGGAACCCCCCCTGCCAAGGGTCGTGGGTGCCCAAGACCCTCATTGGGGTGCCCAGGACCCCCCCACCAAGAGCCATGGGTGCCCACGACCCCCATATCAGGGAGGTGGGTGCCCGGGACCCCCCTGTATCAGGGAGTTGGGGGGCATGGGGGTCCCATGCCAAGGGCAGTGGGTGCCCAGGACCCCCATGTCAGGGAGCTGGGGGGGCCTGGAACCCCCCCTGCCAAGGGTCGTGGGTGCCCAAGACCCTCATTGGGGTACCCAGGACCCCCCTACCAAGAGCCATGGGTGCCCACGACCCCCATATCAGGGAGGTGGGTGCCCGGGGCCCCCCTGTATCAGGGAGTTGGGGGGCATGGGGGTCCCATGCCAAGGGCAGTGGGTGCCAAGACCCCCACTGGGGTGCCCAGGACCCCCCCACCAAGAGCCATGGGTGCCCAGGACCCCCATATCAAGGAGGTGGGGGGCCCAGCACCCCCCCGCCAAGAGCCATGGGTGTCCACGACCCCCATATCAGGGAGGTGGGTGCCTGGGACCCCCTGCCAAGGGCTGTGGGTGCCCAGACCCCCCCTTTATCAGGGAGGTGGGGGGGCTCAGGACCCCCATTGGGGTGCCCGGGACCCCCCCTCCCCACCAAGAACCTTGCCCCCTGTGCAGGGAATTGGGGTGCTCAGAACCCCCCCGGTTATAGACGTGGGGGTGCCTGGGACCCCTGGGGGGGGGGCGCCTGTGGGTGCCCTGGACCCTCACAGGCGGGTGCTGGGGGGTCCCGCCCCCCCCCCCCCCCGGGTTTCGGGTGACTCAGCGCCTCCTCACTTTTAATCCCGGGCGACACCGAAACCCGGCGGTGACACCCGAAACCCTGCGCCCCCCCCCCCTCCCCCCCCCCCCGCACTGCTGACTCAGCAGGGCCGGGGCACCCCCCCCCACCCCCCCACGGAATGGGGACCCGGGCGTCCGGAGAAGGGGGACACACACACCCCCCCCCCCCATCATGTCACCCTGTGCTGGGGGCGGGGGGGGGGTGTCCCCAGGGTGCTGGGGAGGGGGGAACACAGGGGGTTATTGCTGCCCCATTGCGGGGGCTGAGGAATGATGGGGGGGGGCGGAGAAGTTGCCCCCGGGGTTGGTTCGGGGGGGGGGGGGGCAACCACCAGGGGGCGCTGCTCGATGAGGGGGCGACTTGGGGGGGACACATGGGGGACACGGGGGGACATGGAGGGGCACGGGGGGACGTGGGGGAGGACACAAGGACATGGGGGGGCATGTGGGGAGATGGGGAGGGACACGAGGACACAGGGACATGGGGGGGCTTGGGGACATGGACGTGGGGGGGGGACACGGGGACATGAGGGGGCACGGGGGGACATGGGGGGGCTTGGGGACATGGGGGTGTGGGGGGGGACACGGGGACATGAGGGGGCACGGGGGGACATGGGGGAGGACACAAGGACATGTGGGGACATGGGGGGGGACACAAGGACATGGGGGGCATGTGGGGAGATGGGGAGGGACACAAGGACACAGGGACATGGGGGGGCTTGGGGACATGGACGTGGGGGGGGGACACGGGGACATGAGGGGGCACGGGGGGACATGGGGGGGCTTGGGGACATGGGGGTGTGGGGGGGACACGGGGACATGAGGGGGCACGGGGGGACATGGGGGAGGACACAAGGACATGTGGGGACATGGGGGGGGACACAAGGACATGGGGGGCATGTGGGGAGATGGGGAGGGACACGAGGACACAGGGACATGGGGGGGCTTGGGGACATGGAGGGGTGGGGGGGGACATGGGGACATGAGGGGGCACGGGGGGACATGGGGGGGGGCACCAGGACATGGGGGGGCTTGGGGACATGGGGGTGTGTGTGGGGGGACATGAGGGGGCACGGGGGGACATGGGGGAGGACACAAGGTCATGTGGGGACATGGGGGGGGACACACAAGGACATGTGGGGACATGGGGGGGGACACACAAGGACATGGGGGGACATGGTGGGGGGGCACCAGGACATGGAGACATGGGGGGGCTTGGGGACATGGGGGTGGCGGTGGGGGACACGGGGACATGAGGGGGCACGGGTGGACATGGGGGAGGACACAAGGACATGTGAGGACATGGGGGGGGATGGGGGGGCACCAGGACATGGGGGGGCATGGGGGGACCCGTGGGGGGGGACATGGGGGGGGCATGGGGACATGGGCGTAGGGGGGGTATACAGGGACATGGGGGCATGGGGGGACCCGTGGGGGGGGGGGGGCATGGGGACATGGGGGGGCTTGGGGGGGGCATGGAGGCGGCAGGGGGGGGGGCAGCCGGGCTCTATCCCTCCCCCCGTGCCCCCCATTCCCCCCCCCAGCACAGACGAGGGCACGAAGGGGTTAAACTCTTTTATTGCTCTGAAGGGGGGGGGGGTGTCTGGGTGCTGCATGGGGGGGGGAGCAAAGGGTGCTCCACCCCCCCCCCCCGCACTCCTGGGTCCCCCCCAGGCCGCGGGGGGGGTCCCGATGCCCCCCCAGCCGTGCCCACCAGCGCCAGCCCCCGGGGTTAGTACGGGGGTGTGGGGTTTGGGGGGGGGGGGGGGGGCGCCGGGGGGGGGGCACACGGGCATTTAGTAGTATGTCTCCTTCTCCACCCAGCCTGCAATGGAGGGGGGGGCGATTTAGGGGTGCCCCCACCCCTTGGGTGCCCCCCCATTCCCTGGGTATCCCCTTTTTCCATGGGGGATCCCCATTTCCCTGTGTCCCCCCCACCCCCCCGACCCCCTTGGGCTTCTGGGGTGCCCCCCCTCCGCTTCTCTGGGTCCCCCTCCCAAGAAGCAAGATTGGGGGGGGTGGGGGCTGTGCCAGTCGGGGGGGGGGGGCAATGCCCAATTTAGGGGGGGGGGGGCACACACAGACACACAGTGATGACTTTGGGGTGCTCAGCCCGGGGGGTGGGATTTAGGGGCAGAGCCTATAGTTTGGGGGGGGGGGTTTGGACAGCGATGCCCCCCATGGTGGGGGGGGGTCCGGGGGGGGGGGGGGGGGTCCCTTGTTGTGGGGGGGGGGGTCTCACTCACCGCCGGGGTAGCGGCGCAGGATGAGCTTGCGCACCTCGTCGTAGGCGAAGATGAGGAGGCTGTAGGGGAAGGCGCAGAACCACCAGGTGACCCTGGGAGAGAAAAAGGGGGGGGGGGACGATGACACACAGAGAGAATTAATGAAGTGGGGGGGGGGGGCAAGTCCAGGGTGCCCCCCCCCCGAAAAACCCCTTCCTAGACTCACTTGAGGGGGTTACATGCACAGGGCCACCCCCATGCCGGGGCAGTAGGAGAAGAAGAGGGGGGGGACGATGACACACAGAGAGAATTAATGAAGTGGGGGGGGGGGACACGACACACAGAGAGAATTAATGAAGTCGGGGGGGCAAGTCCAGGGTGCCCCCCCCCCGAGAAACCCCTTCCCCGACTCACTTGAGGGGGTACATGCACAGGGCCACCCCCATGCCGGGGCAGTAGGAGAAGAAGAGTGGGGGGGACGACACACAGAGAGAATTAATGAAGTGTGGGGGGGGGACACGACACACAGAGAGAATTAATGGGGGGGGGGGGGCAAGTCCAGGGTGCCCCCCCCCCAAAAAACCCCCTTCCCAGACTCACTTGAGGGGGTACATGCGCAGGGCCACCCCCATGCCGGGGCAGTAGGAGAAGAAGAGGGGGGGGACGATGACACACAGAGAGAATTAATGAAGTGGGGGGGGGGGACACGACACACAGAGAGAATTAATGAACTTGGGGGGGGGGGGGGCAAGTCCAGGGTGCCCCCCCCAAAAAAACCCCCTTCCCGGACTCACTTGAGGGGGTACATGCGCAGGGCCACCCCCATGCCGGGGCAGTAGGAGAGAAAAAGGCGGGGGGGGGGACACACACAGAGAGAATTAATGAACTTGGGGGGGGGGGGGGCAAGCCCAGGGTGCCCCCCCCCCAAAAAAAACCCCTTCTCGGACTCACTTGAGGGGGTACATGCACAGGGCCACCCCCATGCCGGGGCAGTAGGAGAGAAAAAGGAGGGGGGGGACGACACACAGAGAGAATTAATGAAGTGGGGGGGGGGGACACGACACACAGAGAGAATTAATGAGGGGGGGGGGCAAGTCCAGGGTGCCCCCCCCCAAAAAAACCCCCTTCCCTGACTCACTTGAGGGGGTTACATGCACAGGGCCACCCCCATGCCGGGGCAGTAGGAGAAGAAGGGGGGGGGACGATGACACACAGAGAGAATTAATGAAGGTGGGGGGGGGGACACGACACACAGAGAGAATTAATGAACTTGGGGGGGGGGGGGGGGGCAAGTCCAGGGTGCCCCCCCCCAAAAAAAACCCCTTCCCCGACTCACTTGAGGGGGTACATGCGCAGGGCCACCCCCATGCCGGGGCAGTAGGAGAGAAAAAGAGGGGGGGGAACGATGACACACAGAGAGAATTAATGAAGTGGGGGGGGGACACGACACACAGAGAGAATTAATGAGGGGGGGGGGCAAGTCCAGGGTGCCCCCCCCCAAAAAAAACCCCCTTCCCCGACTCACTTGAGGGGGTTACATGCACAGGGCCACCCCCATGCCGGGGCAGTAGGAGAAGAAGGGGGGGGGACGATGACACACAGAGAGAATTAATGAAGGTGGGGGGGGGGACACGACACACAGAGAGAATTAATGAGGGGGGGGCAAGTCCAGGGTGCCCCCCCCGAAAAACCCCTTCCCCGACTCACTTGAGGGGGTACATGCGCAGGGCCACCCCCATGCCGGGGCAGTAGGAGAAGAAGAGGGGGGGGGACGACACACAGAGAGAATTAATGAAGTGTGGGGGGGGGACACGACACACAGAGAGAATTAATGGGGGGGGGGGGCAAGTCCAGGGTGCCCCCCCCCCCAAAAAACCCCCTTCCCCAACTCACTTGAGGGGGTACATGCGCAGGGCCACCCCCATGCCGGGGCAGTAGGAGAGAAAAAGGCGGGGGGGGGACACACACAGAGAGAATTAATGAACTTGGGGGGGGGGGGGGGGCAAGTCCAGGGTGCCCCCCCCCCGAAAACCCTTTCCCTGACTCACTTGAGGGGGTACATGCGCAGGGCCACCCCCATGCCGGGGCAGTAGGAGAAGAAGGAAGAGGGGGAGGACAATGACACACAGAGAGAATTAATGAAGTGGGGGGGGGGGGACACGACACACAGAGAGAATTAATGGGGGGGGGGGCAAGTCCAGGGTGCCCCCCCCCAAAAAAAAACCCCCTTCCCCGACTCACTTGAGGGGGTACATGCGCAGGGCCACCCCCATGCCGGGGCAGTAGGAGAGGAAGGCGGCCAACGCCGTCTCCTCCAGCAGCCCGAAGATGAGGATCTTATTCCTGTGGGAAAGCCAAGGTGGTGGGTTTTTTGGGGGGGGGGGCACCCATGGGTGCTGAGGAGGTTGGGGGGGGGGGGTTCACCCACTTCATGCCCTGCTGGAAGACGGAGTTGCGGCGGGTCTTGCAGATGATGAGGTCGGCCCATTGCACCACCACGATGCTGGCGAAGAAGGCGGTGTGGCAGGTGAACTCCACCACCTTGCGCTGCTCGTACGTCTGGGGGGGGGACGGACACACACACACGGGGGGGGGACACACACACACACGCGTGTGACACCCACCCACACCCCGTCGCACGCCCCTGTGCCGCCATCCCCCCCACCCCCACCCC
The DNA here is from genome assembly GCA_947846985.1 of Fratercula arctica. NCBI lineage: Eukaryota > Metazoa > Chordata > Aves > Charadriiformes > Alcidae > Fratercula > Fratercula arctica. The sequence continues at coordinate 1,537,732 of CANTUZ010000024.1, forward strand.
CCCCGAGTCGCACAAACCCCCCCCCCCCCCCCCAAAAAACACACGCAGCCCCAGGCAGGGGCGAGGGGACGCGCGGGAGGGCGGCGGGTGCAAGGATGGCCACACGCGCGTGCGAGGGCTTTGCACAAGCGCAGGCGTGCGAGGGCACACGTGTGCCAGCATGTGAGAAGCCCTCCCCCCCCCCAGGGGTGTGAGCAAGCGTGCAAGGGACAAGGTGAGTGTGGGATGACACACGTGAAGGCACTCACACTCGTGTGCACATGTGCAAGGGCTTTGCACAAGTGTAGGCGTGCGAGGGCACACGTGTGCCAGCATGTGAGAAGCCACACACACACACGCAGGGGTGTGAGCAAGCGTGCAAGGGACAAGGTGAGTGTGGGATGACACACGTGAAGGCACTCACACTCGTGTGCACACACGTGCGAGGGCTTTGCACAAGTGTAGGCGTGTGAGGGCACACGTGTGCCAGCATGTGAGAAGCCCCCCCCCTCCCCCCAGGGGTGTGAGCAAGCGTGCAAGGGACAAGGTGAGTGTGAGACAGCACGTGTGAAGGCACTCATAGATGTGCACACACGTGCGAGGGCTTTGCACAAGTGCAGGCGTGCGAGGGCACATGTGTGCCAGCATGTGAGAAGCCACACACACACATGCAGGGGTGTGAGCAAGCGTGCAAGGGACAAGGTGAGCGTGGGATGACACACGTGAAGGCACTCACACTCGTGTGCACACACGTGCGAGGGCTTTGCACAAGCGCAGGCGTGCGAGGGCGTGTGTCCAAGCATGTGAGAGGGCAAGACACACGCAGGGGCGTGAGCAAGCGTGCAAGGGACAAGATGAGCGTGGGATGACACATGTGAAGGCACTCATAGGTGTGCACACACGTGCGAGGGCTTTGCACAAGCGCAGGCGTGCGAGGGCACACGTGTGCCAGCATGTGAGAAGCCACACACACACATGCAGGGGCGTGAGCAAGCGTGCAAGGGACAAGGTGAGCGTGGGATGACACACGTGAAGGCACTCACACTCGTGTGCACACACGTGCGAGGGCTTTGCACAAGTGCAGGCGTGCGAGGGCACACGTGTGCCAGCATGTGAGAAGCCACACACACACACACAGGGGTGTGAGCAAGCGTGCAAGGGACAAGGTGAGTGTGAGACAGCACGTGTGAAGGCACTCATAGGTGTGCACACACATGCGAGGGCTTTGCACAAGTGTAGGCGTGCGAGGGCACACGTGTGCCAGCATGTGAGAAGCCCCCCCACACACACAGGGGTGTGAGCAAGCGTGCAAGGGACAAGGTGAGTGTGGGATGACACACGTGAAGGCACTCACACTCGTGTGCACACGTGCAAGGGCTTTGCACAAGTGTAGGCGTGCGAGGGCACACGTGTGCCAGCATGTGAGAAGCCACACACACACACGCAGGGGTGTGAGCAAGCGTGCAAGGGACAAGGTGAGTGTGAGACAGCACGTGTGAAGGCACTCATAGGTGTGCACACACGTGCGAGGGCTTTGCACAAGTGCAGGCGTGCGAGGGCACATGTGTGCCAGCATGTGAGAAGCCACACACACACATGCAGGGGTGTGAGCAAGCGTGCAAGGGACAAGGTGAGCGTGGGATGACACACGTGAAGGCACTCACACTCGTGTGCACACACGTGCGAGGGCTTTGCACAAGCGCAGGCGTGCAAGGGCGTGTGTCCAAGCATGTGAGAGGGCAAGACACACGCAGGGGTGTGAGCAAGCGTGCAAGGGACAAGGTGAGTGTGGGATGACACATGTGAAGGCACTCATAGGTGTGCACACACGTGCAAGGGCTTTGCACAAGCACAGGCGTGCGAGGGCGTGTGTCCAAGCATGTGAGAGGGCAACACACACGCAGGGACGTGAGCAAGCGTGCAAGGGACAAGGTGAACGTGGGATGACACGAGGGGGGTGCGAGGGGTGCACGAGGGCACACAAGGGGTGTGCAAAGGGTGTGCGAGGGGGGGTGCGAGGGGTGCACGAGGGCGCACAAGGGGTGCACAAGGGGTGCGCAAGGGGTGTGCAAAGGGTGTGCGAGGGGGGGTGTGAGGGGTGCACGAGGGGTGTGGGAGGGGTGTATGAGGGGGGTGTGAGGGGTGCACAAGGGCGCACAAGGGGCGCATGAAGGCACATGAGGGGGGTGCGAGGGGTGTGCAAGGGGTGCATGAGGGGGGTGCAAGGGGTGCATGAGGGCACACAAGGTGTGTGGGGGGGGTGCAAGGGGGGTGCAAGGGGTGTGCAAGGGGCGCATGAAGGCACACGAGGGGGGTGCGAGGGGTGCACGAGGGTGCACGAGGGGTGTGCAAAGGGTGTGCAAGGGGTGTGCAAGGGGGTGTGCGAGGGGTGCACGAGGGGTACATAAAGGCACACGAGGGGGGGGTGAGGGTGCCCGAGGGTACACAAGGGGGGGTGTGAGGGTGCACGAGGGCATGTGAGGGGGGGGTGAGGGTGCCCAAGGGCACACGGGGGTGGGGGGTGAGGGTGCCCGAGGGCACGCGAGGGGGGGGTGAGGGTGCTCGAGGGCACACGGGGGGGTGGGTGTGAGGGTGCCCGAGGGCACACGGGGGGGGGTGAGGGTGCACGAGGGCACACGAGGGGGGGTGTGAGGGTGCACAAGGGCACACGGGGGGTGTGAGGGTGCCCGAGGGCACACGGGAGTGGGGGGTGAGGGTGCCCGAGAGCACACGGGAGTGGGGGGTGAGGGTGCTCGAGGGCACACGGGGGTGGGGGGTGAGGGTGCCCGAGGGCACACAAGGGGGGGGTGAGGGTGCCCGAGGGCCACGCACCCACTCCTGGCCGTAGGAGTCCTCCAGGTCGTTGGTGGAGCGATCGTCCCATGCCAGGCGGATGCCCACCAGCGTCCCGGGCAGGAACCCGTTCTCCGCCAGGATGACGAAGTAGGTGAAGAAACCGCCCAGCGCCTGGATCATCCCTGGGGATGGGGCACCCTGGGATCAGGGATGGGGAACGCCGGGGTGGGCATCCCCGATTCGGCACCCCGGGGTCAGGGATGGGCACCCCGGGATTGGGGATGGGGCACCCCGGGATCAGGAATCGGCACCCCGGGGTCAGGGATGGGCACCCTGGGATCAGGGATGGGGAACGCCGGGGTGGGCACCCCCGATTTGGCACCCCGGGGTCAGGGATGGGCACCCTGGGACCGGGGATGGGCACCCCAGGGGTCAGGGATGGGCACCCCGGGGTGGGCCCCCCCGGGATCGGCACCCCGGGATCAGGGATGGGCATCCTGGGATCAGGGATGGGGAACCCCGGGGTGGGAACCCCCGATTCGGCACCCCGGGGTCAGGGATGGGCACCCCGGAATCGGGAATCGGCACCCCGGGGTCAGGGATGGGCACCCCGGGATGGGGGATGGGGACCCCGGGATCGGGAATTGGCACCCTGGGATCACAGATAGGCACCCTGGGAGCAGGGATGGGCATCCCAGGATCTGAGATGGGCGCCCCAGAGTGGGCACCCCCGAATTGGCACCCCGGGGTCAGGGATGGGCACTCCGGGATCGGGAATCGGCACCCGGGGGTCAGGGATGGGCACCCCCAGATCGGGGATGGGGCACCCCGGGATTGGGAATTGGCACCCTGGGGTCAGGGATGGGCACCCCAGGATCGGGAATTGGCACCCCGGGGTCAGGGATGGGCACCCCGGAATCGGGAATTGGCACCCAGGGGTCAGGGATGGGCACCCCGGGGTGGGCACCCCTGGGATTGGCACCCCGGGATCAGGGATGGGCGCCCTGGGATCAGGGATGGGGAACCCCGGCGTGGGAACTCCCGATTCGGCACCCAGGGGTCGGGGATGGGCACCCCGGATTGGGGATGGGCACCCTGGGATCGGGGATGGGCACCCCAGGGGTCAGGGATGGGTACCCTGGGATCACGGATCGGTACCCTGGGAACAGGGGTGGGCATCCCAGGAGCAGGGATGGGCACCCCTGGATTGGCACCCCACGGTCAGGGATCATCACTCTGGGGTCAGGGATGGGCACCCCAGGATCGGGGATGGGGCACCGCAGGGTCAGGGATGGGTGCCCCAGGATCGGGAATCGGCACCCAGGGGTCAGGGATGGGCACCCCGGGGTGGGCACCCCCGGGATCAGCACCCCGGGATCAGGGATGGGCGCCCTGGGATCAGGGATGGGGAACCCCGGGGTGGGAACCCCCGATTCGGCACCCCGGGGTCAGGGATGGGCACCCCGGGGTGGGCACCCCCAGGATCAGCACCCTGGGATCAGGGATGGGGCACCCCGGGATTGGGAATCGGCACCCAGGGGTCAGGGATGGGCACCCCAGGATCGGGGACGGGTACCCTGGGATCGGGAATCGGCACCCAGGGGTCGGGGATGGGCACCCCGGATTGGGGATGGGCACCCTGGGATCGGGGATGGGCACCCCAGGGGTCAGGGATGGGCACCCTGGGATCACGGATCGGTACTCTGGGAGCAGGGATGGGCATCCCAGGATTAGGGATCGGCACCCCTGGATTGGCACCCCACAGTCAGGGATCAGCACCCTGGGAGCAGGGATGGGCACCCCGGGATTGGGGATGGGGCACCCTGGGATCGGGAATCGGCACCCTGGGGTCACGGATGGGCACCCCGGGATCGGGAATCGGCACCCCAGGGGTCAGGGATGGGCACCCCGGGATCGGGAATCGGCACCCCAGGGGTCAGGGATGGGCACCCTGGGATGGGGAATCGGCACCCAGGGGTCAGGGATGGGCACCCCGGGATCGGGAATCGGCACCCGGGGGTCAGGGATGGGCACCCCCAGATCGGGGATGGGGCACCCCGGGATTGGGAATTGGCACCCTGGGGTCAGGGATGGGCACCCCAGGATCGGGAATTGGCACCCCGGGGTCAGGGATGGGCACCCCGGAATCGGGAATTGGCACCCAGGGGTCAGGGATGGGCACCCCGGGGTGGGCACCCCTGGGATTGGCACCCCGGGATCAGGGATGGGCGCCCTGGGATCAGGGATGGGGAACCCCGGCGTGGGAACTCCCGATTCGGCACCCAGGGGTCGGGGATGGGCACCCCGGATTGGGGATGGGCACCCTGGGATCGGGGATGGGCACCCCAGGGGTCAGGGATGGGTACCCTGGGATCACGGATCGGTACCCTGGGAACAGGGGTGGGCATCCCAGGAGCAGGGATGGGCACCCCTGGATTGGCACCCCACGGTCAGGGATCATCACTCTGGGGTCAGGGATGGGCACCCCAGGATCGGGGATGGGGCACCGCAGGGTCAGGGATGGGTGCCCCAGGATCGGGAATCGGCACCCAGGGGTCAGGGATGGGCACCCCGGGGTGGGCACCCCCGGGATCAGCACCCCGGGATCAGGGATGGGCGCCCTGGGATCAGGGATGGGGAACCCCGGGGTGGGAACCCCCGATTCGGCACCCCGGGGTCAGGGATGGGCACCCCGGGGTGGGCACCCCCAGGATCGGCACCCTGGGTCGGGGATGGGGCACCCCGGGATTGGGAATCGGCACCCAGGGGTCAGGGATGGGCACCCCAGGATCGGGGACGGGTACCCTGGGATCGGGAATCGGCACCCAGGGGTCGGGGATGGGCACCCCGGATTGGGGATGGGCACCCTGGGATCGGGGATGGGCACCCCAGGGGTCAGGGATGGGCACCCTGGGATCACGGATCGGTACTCTGGGAGCAGGGATGGGCATCCCAGGATTAGGGATCGGCACCCCTGGATTGGCACCCCACAGTCAGGGATCAGCACCCTGGGAGCAGGGATGGGCACCCCGGGATTGGGGATGGGGCACCCTGGGATCGGGAATCGGCACCCTGGGGTCACGGATGGGCACCCCGGGATCGGGAATCGGCACCCCAGGGGTCAGGGATGGGCACCCCGGGATCGGGAATCGGCACCCCAGGGGTCAGGGATGGGCACCCTGGGATGGGGAATCGGCACCCAGGGGTCAGGGATGGGCACCCCGGGATCGGGAATTGGCACCCCAGGGGTCAGGGATCAGCACCCCAGGGTCAGGGATGGGCACCCCGGGATCACGGATTGGTACCCTGGGAGCAGGGATGGGCATCCCAGGATCAGGGATGGGCACCCCGGGATCGGGAATCGGCACCCAGGATCAGGGATGGGCACCCCGGGATTGGCACCCCACGGTCAGGGATCAGCACCCCGGGATGAGGGATGAGCACCCTAGGGTCAGGGATGGGCATCCTGGGATCTTGGGGTGCCGCAGGGTGGCCTTGATCTCAGGTGGGTGCTCTGGTGTCACCAGTGGGAGCCCTGGGGTCACTAGTGGGTGCCACTGAGAGCACTGGTGTCACACAGTGTCCCTCATGCCAGCCGGAGGGGACATCCCAGTGTCACCAGTGGGTGCCCTGGGGTCATCAGTGGGTGCCCTGGTGTCACACAGTGTCCCTCATGCCAGCCAGAGGGGACACCTCGGTGTCACCAGTGGGTACCCTGGGGTCATCAGTGGGTGCCCTGGTGTCACACGGTGCCCCTAAGGGAGCTGGAGGGGACATCCCCGTGTCACCAGTGGGAGCCCTGGGGTCACTAGTGGGTTCCACTGAGAGTACTGGTGTCACACAGTGTCCCTCATGCCAGCCGGAGGGGACACCCCAGTGTCACCAGTGGGTGCCCTGGGGTCATCACTGGGTGCCCTGGTGTCACACAGTGCCCCTAAGGGAGCTGGAGGGGACATCCCGGTGTCACCAGTGGGTGCCCTGGGGTCATCAGTGGGTGCCCTGGTGTCACACAGTGTCCCTCATGCCAGCCGGAGGGGACACCTCGGTGTCACCAGTGGGTGCCCTGGGGTCATCAGTGGGTGCCCTGGTGTCACACAGTGTCCCTCATGCCAGCCGGAGGGGACACCCCGGTGTCACCAGTGTGAGCCCTGGTGTCACAGGATGGCCACAGTGCCAGCCGAGGGGGGGGGGGGGGGCTGTCCCTTGGTATCTCTAGTGGGTGGCCGGTGTCACCGGCGGGTGCCGGGGCTGCGGCTGGGGCGGGTGGCAGCGGTGTCCCCGCTTGTGTCCCCTGTCCCCCCCCCTCACCGATCTGCCCGTAGGCCATGCTGATGAGCCGCTCGTTCACCAGCTTGTCGGTGCGGGGGTTGCGGGGCTGGCGCTTCATGATGTCGCTCTCGGCCGCCTCGTAGGCCAGCGAGATGGCGGGGACCTGGGACACGACAACGACGGGGAGGTCCCTCACCCTCCTGTCACCCCCCCCCCCCCACCCCGTGTCCCCCTCCCTACCACCCCCCCCCCCCCCCACCCCGTGTCCCCCTCCCTACCCCCCCCAACTCCCCGGGCCTCACCATGTCGGTGCCCAGGTCGATGCAGAGGATGGTGATGGTGCCCAGGGGCAGGGGGATGTTGGCGATGATGAAGAGGAGGAAGGGGGTGATCTCGGGGATGTTGCTGGTCAGGGTGTAGGCGATGGACTTCTTCAGGTTGTCGAAGATCAGGCGGCCTGAGGGTGACAGCGGGTGACGGGGAGGGGGGGGGGCAGTGACGGGCACCCATCCTGTGGCGGGGGTGGGGGGGGGAGGAGGGCGATGGAGGGGCTGGTCCTGACCTTCCTCCACGCCGGTGACGATGGAGGCGAAGTTGTCATCGAGGAGGATCATGTCGGCCGCCTGCTTGGAGACGTCGGAGCCGGCGATGCCCATGGCGATGCCGATGTCCGCCTTCTTCAGCGCCGGGGAGTCGTTCACCCCGTCCCCCGTCACCGCCACGATGGCACCCTGGGGACGTGGGGGTCAGGCACCGCGGGGACGGGGACAGGGCACGGGGGTGGGGGTGTTGTGGGGCGTGGGGACACCACGGGGCATGGAGATGGGGACACAGGGATGGGGGACACCATCAGGCATGAGGATAGGGACACCATGGGGCACGGAGATGGGGACACCATGGGGCATGGGGACATCATGGGGCATGGGGACACCGTGGGGCACGGGGATGGGGACATCACGGGGATGGGGGACACCATGAGGCACAAGGATGGGGACATCACGGGGATAGGGGACACCATGAGGCACAAGGATGGGGACATCACGGGGATGGGGGACACCATGAGGCACAAGGATGGAGACACCGTGGGGCATGGGGATGGGGACACCATGAGGCACAAGGACGGGGACACCATGGGGATGGGGACACCATGAGGCACAAGGACGGGGACACCATGGGGATAGGGGACACCATGAGGCACAAGGATGGGGACATCACGGGGATAGGGGACACCATGAGGCACAAGGATGGGGACACCGTGGGGCATGGGGATGGGGACACCATGAGGCACAAGGACGGGGACACCATGGGGATGGGGACACCATGAGGCACAAGGATGGGGGACACCACGAGGCAAGGATGGGGACACCACGGGGATGGGGGACACCATGGGGCACAAGGATGGGGACACCATGAGGCACAAGGATGGGGACATCACGGGGACGGGGGACACCATCAGGCAAGGATGGGGACACCATGGGGCATGGGGATGGGGGACACCATGAGGCACAAGGATGGGGACATCACGAGGCAAGGATGGGGACACCACGGGGATGGGGGACACCACGGGGCATGGGGATGGGGGACACCATGAGGCACAAGGATGGGGACACCATCAGGCAAGGATGGGGACACCACGGGGATGGGGGCCACCACGAGGCACAAGGATGGGGACACCGTGGGGCGTGAGGACAGGGCACCACAGGGCACGGGGACAGGGTGGGACGGGGGGAGGTGACACCTGGCGCTGGCAGCCCTCCACGATGATGAGCTTCTGCTGGGGGGAGGTGCGGGCGAAGACGATCTCCGTGTGGTTCTTCAGGATCTCGTCCAGCTGCTCCGAGCTCATGTCCTTCAGGTCGGAGCCGTGCACCACGCAGGCCTTGGCCTCCCTGCCCACCGCAGCCTCAGCGGGGGGGGCACCGCACCCCCATGGACCTCCTCCCCCCGCCCCCCACCTCCACGGACTGCCCCCCCCCTCCTCCCCCCCCCCACCGGCCCCGGGACCTACCGGGGGTTGACCTGGCTGACGGGGATGTTGAGGCGGGCGGCGATGTCCTCCACCGTCTCGTTGCCCTCCGAGATGATGCCCACCCCCTTGGCGATGGCCTTGGCCGTGATGGGGTGGTCCCCGGTCACCATGATCACCTGGGGGGGGGGCATACACGGAGGGGTGACACCCTGCAGGGATGGGGGGGATCCAGGGGATTTGGGGGTGGCAGGGATGGGGGGGGGACGGGGGGGGGTGGCAGGGATGGAGGGGACCCAGGGGATTTGGGGGTGGCAGGGATGGGGGGGGATGGGGGGGACCCAGGGGATTTTGGGGTGGCAGGGATGGGGGGGGACGGGGGGGGTGGCAGGGATGGGGGGGACCCAGGGAATTTTGGGGTGCAGGATGGGGGGGGGACAGCAGTGACCCCTGCTCAAGGGGGGGGACCTCAGAGGGGTGCAGGGATGGGGGGGGGACCCAGGGGATTTGGGGGTGCAGGGATTGGGGGGGGGACCCCAGGGGCTTGGGGGGGGGGGTGGCAACAATGCCCCCTGCTCGGGGGGGACGACGCAGGGCTGGGGGGGAGCGCGAGGAGGATGCGGAGTGCAGGGATCAAGGGGGGGCATCCAGGGGGATTTGGGGGGTGCAGGGATGGGGAGGCCGGGACACCCCGGGGAGGAGGCGAGGGGGGGTTCTGCCGGGGGGGGGGGGGGGCGGTTCTGGGGGTCCCCCACCTTGATGCCGGCGCTGCGGCACTTGCCGACGGCGTCGGGGACGGCGGCGCGGGGGGGGTCGATCATGGACATGAGCCCCACGAAGCAGAGCTCCTCCGTGGGGAAGTTCACCTCGTCGGCGTCGAAGCGGAAGCCGCGGGGGAACTTGTCGGGGGGCAGGTAGAGGTGACAAAAACCTGGGGGGGGGGGACACACAACACACACCACGGGGTGACAGGGTGCAAGCAACGCCCCCCCCCCCCCCCCCCGGCCCCAAACCCCCGGCACCCCCGGCCCTCGCCTGGTTATTCCTCATCCTCGCCATGGACCCCCCCGCCTTTGCCCCCACGTCACTTGTGCGCCCCCCCCCCCCATCCCCGCCACCAGTGGCCCCCCCCCCCTCCCCCCTTCCCCCCCCATGAGGGGGAGGGATAGAGCCCGGCTGCCCCCCCCATATCCCCCCCCCCCATGTCCTCTGTGTCCCCCAATACCCCATGTCCCCATGTCCCCCCCCCTCCATGTCCCCACATGCCCCCCATGTCCTCGTGTCCCCCCCACCCATATCCCCACATGCCCCTCAAGCCCCCATCCCCCTCCCATACCCCCATGTCCCCCCCAAGTCCCCCATGTCCCCACATGCCCACATGTCCCCCCCCCCGTGCCCCCCATCCTCCCCCAGCCCCTCTGCCCCCATCCCCGGTGCCCCCCCATCCTCCCCCAGCCCCTCTGCCCCCCCCCGGTGCCCCCCCCCCCCATCCTCCCCCAGCCCCTCTGCCCCCCCCGTGCCCTCCCCATCCTCCCCCAGCCCCTCTGCCCCCCCCCCGTGCCCCCCCATCTTCACCCAGCCCACTCTCTCCCAGCCCCTCTGCCCCCCCTGTGCCCCCCCATCCTCCCCCAGCCCCTCTGCCCCCCCCCGGTGCCGCCCCCCCCACCCTCCCCCAGCCCCTCTGTCCCCACCCCCTGTGCCCCCCCCATTCTCCCCCAGCCCCTCTGCCCCCCCAATCCTCCCCCAGCCCCCCCTGCCTCCCCCCCCCCCCCACCATCCCCCCCCCCACCGTGCTCACCCAGCACCCTCTCCCCCAGCCCCCCCAGCTCCAGGTAGGCGTTCTGGAAGGCTTCCCGCATCTCCTGGTCCAGGGGCACCTCCTGGCCCTGCAGCAGGATGCGGGAGCAGCGGTCCAGGATGCGCTCGGGGGCTCCCTTCATCACCAGCAGGTAGCCCTGGGGGTCCTCCTCCCGCTCGTGGATGGAGAGCTGCGGGCCACAGCGGGCACCTTGGCACCGGGTGGCCACCCTTGAAGTCCGGGGTTGGGGGGTGTCACTGCGGCCACCGCCGGCCACCCCCACCTGGTACTTGTTGGTGGAGTTGAAGGGGATCTCGGTGACTTTGGGGTTCTTGTCCCGCATCTTCTTGACGGAGCCGCAGGAGAGTTGGATGCACTTCAGCAGCGCCGACTCCGAGGCGTCACCTGCCGTGTCCCGCTGCCACCGGGAAAGGAGGGGGGGGGGGGACACAGGGTGACACCACCGGCAACCCCCCCCCCCCCCCACCCCGGGCACTTGGCAGGATTTTTGGGGCTCCCACCTTGGAAATGGAGATGTTTTCCTGGCCCGGCTTGAAGACGGCGCGGTTGCAGAGCCCGGCGATGCGGGCCAGGGCCGCCCAGGTGGGCGAGCGCTTGTCGAAGGTGGCACCTGGGGGGACACCCGGCCACGTCAGCCGCGCTGGGGACACCCCCTACCCCCCCCCCATCTTCACCCAGCCCACTCTCTCCCAGCCCCTCTGCCCCCCCTGTGCCCCCCCATCCTCCCCCAGCCCCCCTGCCCCCCCCCCCCCCCCATCCCCCCCCACCCCCGGTGCCCCCCCATCCTCCCCCAGCCCCTCTGCCCCCCCCGTGCCCCCCCATCCTCCCCCAGCCCCTCTGTCCCCACCCCCTGTGCCCCCCCATCCTCCCCCAGCCCCTCTGCCCCCCCTGTGCCCCCCCCATCCTCCCCCAGCCCCTCTGCCCCCCTCCGTGCCCCCCCATCTTCACCCAGCCCACTCTCTCCCAACCCCTCTGCCCCCCCTGTGCCCCCCCATCCTCCCCCAGCCCCTCTGCCCCCCCCCGTGCCCCCCATCTTCACCCAGCCCACTCTCTCCCAGCCCCTCTGCCCCCCCTGTGCCCCCCCATCCTCCCCCAGCCCCCCTGCCTCCCCCTCCCCCGCCGTGCTCACCCAGCACCCTCTCCCCCAGCCCCCCCAGCTCCAGGTAGGCGTTCTGGAAGGCTTCCCGCATCTCCTACCCCCTACCCCCCCCCAACTTCCCCACCCCTCAGTCTTCTCCGGGGACACCTCCTGGGGTGCCCTGAGGAGCCAGGGAATGGGGTGCCCCGGGGATGGGGTGCCCCGGGGATGGGGTGCCCCAGGAGATGGGTGCGGGGGGGGGCAAGGGGGTGCCAGGGCAGCGATATCTGGGGGCAGGGGCAAGAAAAGGGGGGGTTGGAGCTTGCGTCGGGGGGGGGGGGGGGCAGGGAAAGGGTCCCAGGGCAAGAAAAAGGTGGGGGTCCTGGTGGGGGGGGTGTGAGGGAAGGGGTGTCAGGGCAAGAAAAGGGGGTGCTCCTGGGGTGGGGGTGCTCGGGGGGAGTCAGGGGATGGGTGCCAGGGCAAGAAAGGGGGGCTCTTGGGATGGGGGTACTTGGGGGGGGGGGGGTGTCAGGGGACAGATGCCAGGGCAAGAAGAGGGAGGGTTCCTGGGGTGGGGGTGTTTGGGGGGGGGCAGTTAAGGGGTGTCAGGGTGAGAAAGGGGGGGGTCCTGGGATGGGGGTGCTCGGGGGGGGGGGTCAGGGAAGGGGTGTCACGGCAAGAAAAGGGGGTGCTCCTGGGGTGGGGGTGCTCCTGGAGGAGTGACAACGGGGTGCAGGGCCACAAAAGGGGGTGCTCCTGGGGTGGGGGTGCTCGGGGGGGGCAGTCAAGGGGTGCCAGGGCAAGAAAGGGGGGGGTCCTGGGGTGGGGGTGCTCCGGGGGGGTAGTTAAGGGGTGCCAGGGCAAGAAAAGGGGGGGGTCCTGGGGTGAGGGTGCTTGGGGGGGTCAGAGAAAGGGTGCCAGGGCAAGAAAAGGGGGGGGTCCTGGGGTGAGGGTGCTCGGGGGGGGTCAGAGAAGGGGTGCCAGGGCAAGAAAGGGGGGGGTCCTGGGGTGGGGGTGCTCCTGGAGGAGTGACAACGGGGTGCAGGGCAACAAAAGGGGGTGCTCCTGGGGTGGGGGTGCTCGGGGGGGGTGAGAGAAGGGGTGCCAGGGCAAGAAAAGGGGGTTCTCCTGGGGTGGGGGGGGCAGTTAAGGGGTGCCAGGGCAAGAAAGGGGGTTCTCCTGGGGTGGGGGTGCTCCGGGGGGGTAGTTAAGGGGTGCCAGGGCAAGAAAAGGGGTGCTTCTGGGGTGGGGGTGCTCCGGGGGGGACAGTTAGGGGGTGCCAGGGCAAGAAAGGGGGTGCTCCTGGGGTGGGGGTGCTCGGGGGGGGTGAGAGAAGGGGTGCCAGGGCAAGAAAAGGGGGTGCTCCTGGGGTGGGGGTGCTCGGGGGGGGCAGTTAGGGGGTGCCAGGGCAAGAAAGGGGGTGCTCCTGGGGTGGGGGTGCTCCTGGAGGAGTGACAACGGGGTGCCAGGGCAAGAAAAGGGGGTTCTCCTGGGGTGGGGGTGCTCATGATGATGGTGGTGGGTGAGGGGGGGAGGCGAGATGGGGGGGGGGGTGGTGCTGAGGTTGCCGGCCACCCACCCGACTGGTCCTCGGTGGTGTCGGCCTCGTGGATCTGGTTGTCGAACCACATGTGGGCCACCGTCATGCGGTTCTGGGTGAGGGTCCCCGTCTTGTCGGAGCAGATGGTGGAGGTGGAGCCCAGCGTCTCCACCGCCTCCAGGTTCTTCACCAGGCAGTTCTTGCGCGCCATGCGCTTGGCCGTCAGCGTCAGGCACACCTTGGGGGGGGGGGGGCCGGGGGTCGGGGGGGGGACACACACACACATATGGGGACACATGGGGCTCAGGGGGCACCCACCGGGCGCGGTGGATGCGCCAGCGCCAGCCCAGCAGAAGCAGCACCAAACAACTCCCTCCCAGTAGAACCAGTGCCACCAGTGCATCTCCCCACTAGAACCAGTGCCCACTGCCTCCTTCCCACTAGAACCAGTGCCCACTGCCTCCCTCCCAGTAGTACCAGTGCTCCCAGTGCACCTTCCCAGCACAACCAGTGCCTACCACCTTCCTTCCAGTAGAACCAGTGCCTACCACCTTTCTCCCAGTGCTCCCAGTTCACCTTCCCACTAGAACCAGTGCCCACTGCCTGCTTCCCAGTAGAACCAGTGCCTACCACCTTCCTCCCAGTAGAACCAGTGCCCCCAGTGCACCTTCCCAGCACAACCAGTGCCCACTGCCTGCTTCCCAGTAGAACCAGTGCCTACCACCTTCCTCCCAGTAGAACCAGTGCCCCCTCTGCACCTTCCCACTAGAACCAGTGCCCACTGCCTCCCTCCCAGTAGTACCAGTGCCCCCAGTGCACCTTCCCAGCACAACCAGTGCCCACTGCCTGCTTCCCAGTAGAACCAGTGCCTACCATCTTCCTCGCAGTAGAACCAGTGCCCCCAGTGCACCTTCCCAGTAGAACCAGTGCCCACTGCCTGCTTCCCAGTAGAACCAGTGCCTACCATCTTCCTCACAGTAGAACCAGTGCCCCCTCTGCACCTTCCCACTAGAACCAGTGCCCACTGCCTCCTTCCCAGCACAACCAGTGCCTACCACCTTCCTCCCAGTAGAACCAGTGCCTACCACCTTCCTCCCAGTAGAACCAGTGCTCCCAGTTCACCTTCCCACTAGAACCAGTGCCCACTGCCGCCTCCCCAGCACAACCAGTGCCTACCACCTTCCTCCCAGTAGAACCAGTGCCCCCTCTGCACCTTCCCACTAGAACCCGTGCCCACTGCCTCCCTCCCACTAGAACCAGTGCCCACTGCCTCCCTCCCAGTAGTACCAGTGCCCCCAGCGCACCTTCCCAGCACAACCAGTGCCCACTGCCTCCTTCCCAGTAGAACCAGTGCCTACCACCTTCCTCCCAGTAGAACCAGTGCCCCCTCTGCACCTTCCCACTAGAACCAGTGCCCACTGCCTCCTTCCCACTAGAACCAGTGCCCACTGCCTCCCTCCCAGTAGTACCAGTGCCCCCAGTGCACCTTCCCAGCACAACCAGTGCCTACCGCCTCCCTCCCAGTAGAACCAGTGCCCCCCCCGTCTCCCTCCCAGTGAACCCAGCGCCCTCCCCGCCCCATCCCACCCCTCCTCTCCCCCCGCCCCTTACGGTGACGGTGGCCAGCAGCCCCTCGGGGACGTTGGCCACGATGATGCCGATGAGGAAGATGACGGCCTCCAGCCAGCTGTAGCCCAGGATGAGGGAGAGGATGAAGAAGGAGAGGCCGAGGAAGACGGCGACGCCGGTG
Source organism: Fratercula arctica (assembly GCA_947846985.1). Taxonomy (NCBI): domain Eukaryota; kingdom Metazoa; phylum Chordata; class Aves; order Charadriiformes; family Alcidae; genus Fratercula; species Fratercula arctica. The sequence goes on from CANTUZ010000024.1 coordinate 1,552,929, forward strand.
ATGAGGCGGATGAAGTGCTCGATCTCCATGGCGATGGGGGTGCGTCCCACCTCCAGCCCCGAGGCCAGCGAGGCGATGCGTCCCATCACCGTCCGGTCCCCCGTGGAGATGACGATGCCGCGGGCGGTGCCTGGTGGCACGCGGCGGTTGGGGCACCCAGGAACCTTCTCCACCGCCCACCCCCACCTCACACCCCCGCCCCCACCCCGGCACCCACCTTCCACGCAGTTGGTGGAGAAGAAGCAGATGTTGCGGGTCTCCAGAGGGTTCTCGTGGGTGAACTCGGGCGAGCGCGTCTGCGGCTCCGACTCCCCCGTCAGCGAGGAATTGTCCACCTGGGCACGGCGGAGGGTGGGGGGGTGCCAAGGGGGGGGCACCGCCAGGCTCGGATGGATGGACCCCCGTCCCCCCACCTCATGCTGGTCCCAGTACCCACCCCATGCTGGTCCCAGCACCCAGCCGGCGCCGGCCACGACGCCTGAACCATGCCACCTCTACTGCCCACCCCCCACCACCCCCTGTGCCCACTCAGTGCCCATCCCACGTCACCACCAGCGCCCTGGTGGTCCTCACCCCGGGTCACTCCTGGATCCCACCCCATGTCACCACCTCTGGTGCCCACCCAATACCAGTCCCACCACCCACCCCACACCAGTCCTGGTGCCCATCCCATGTCACCACCTCTGGTGCCCACCCAATACCAGTCCCACCACCCACCCCACACCAGTCCTGGTGCCCATCCCATGTCACCACCAGTGACCACCCTCTGGTGACCACCCGATACCAGTCCCACCACCCAAACCACACCAGTCCTGGTGCCCATCCCATGTCACCACCAGTGACCACCCTCTGGTGACCACCCCATGTGACCACCAGTGACCACCCTCTGGTGCCCACCCAATACCAGTTCCACCACCCACCCCACACCAGTCCTGGTGTCTATCCCATGTCACCATCAGTGACCACCCAATACCAGTCCCACCACCCAAACCACACCAGTCCTGGTGCCCATCCCATGTCACCACCAGTGACCACCCTCTGGTGACCACCCCATGTCACCACCAGTGACCACCCTCTGGTGACCACCCAATACCAGTCCCACCCACCCCACCATACCATCCACACCCCCCACCCTCCGGGCCCATCCATGTCACCATGCCACCCTCGTGACCACCCAGTCACCACGTGCCACCGACCACCCAATACCGTCCCCCCCACCCCACACCAGTCCTGGTGTCCATCCTTCACCCATGCCCTCCTGTGCCCATCCCATGTCACACCAGTGACCACCCTCTGGTGACCACCCAATACCAGTCCCCCCAAACACACAGTCCTGGTGCCCATCCCATGTCACCACCAGTGCCCACCCTCTGGTGACCACCCCATGTGACCACCAGTGACCACCCTCTGGTGCCCACCCAATACCAGTCCCACCACCCACCCCACACCAGTCCTGGTGCCCATCCCATGTCACCACCAGCGTCCACCCCACCCCAGTCCTGGAGCCCACCCCGTGCCGGTGCCCCCCCCGCTGCCCGCTCACCTTGCACCCGTGGGAGGAGATGATGCGCATGTCGGCGGGCACCCGGTCCCCCCCCTTCACCTCCACCAGGTCGCCCACCACCACGTTCTCGGCGTTGATCTGGATCTTCTCGCCCTCCCGGATCACCAGCGCTTGCTGCCGGGGCACAGGGCACCCTGAGGGATGCCCGGGCACCCCCACCCCACCCGGGACACCCCACCACCACCACGCTGGGTGCCCCCCCCCCCCCCACCCCCACCCCCGGGGGTCCTACCTGGGGCACCATGTTCTTGAAGGAATCCATGATCTTGGAGCTTTTGGCCTCTTGGTAGTAGGAGAAGCAGCCGGTGACGATGACGACGGCGGCCAGCACCACCCCCAGGTACAGCTGGGACCCAGGTGGCATCTCAGCACCCCGGGGTGCAGCGTGGGACAACCCCCCCCCACCCCCCCCCCACCCCGGCACAGAGGGGGGGGGACCCCCACACCAGCCTGGCCCATTTGATGCCCAAATCTGGATCCCTCAAGAGCTGGCACCGTGGGGGGGGGGACGGACGGGGGGGGACGGATGGGGACAAGGACACGTGCCCGTGCCCACGCTGCCCCACAGATGGGCACACAGCAAGTTGCCCCCCCCCCTCCCCCCCAGGCACTTTGTGCCCGTGCCCCCGCTATGTCCGTGCCCCCTGCAATGCCCACCCACCCCAGGGTGCTCATGGACCCCACGACACCCGTGTCCCCACGACGCCCGTGTCCCCACGATGCCCATGTCCCCACGATGCCTGTGCCCCCCCACGATGTCTGTGTCCCCACAATACCCGTGTCCCCACGATGCCCGTGTCCCCCTGTGATGCCTGTGCCCCCACGATGCCCATGTCCCCGCAATGCCTGTGCCCCCCCGCGATGCCTGTGTCTCCATGATGCCCATGCCCCCCCCGATGCCCATGTCCCCGCGATGCCTGTGCCCCCCCGTGATGCCCATGTCCCCGTGATGCCTGTGCCCCCACGATGCCCGTGTCCCCACGATACCCGTGTCCCCCCGCGATGCCCACGTCCCCACAATGCCCACGTCCCCCTGATGCCTGTGCCCCTCCACGATGCCCATGTCCCCACAATACCCGTGTCCCCACAATGCCTGTGCCCCCCCCCGCGATGTCTGTGTCCCTGCGATGCCCATGTCCCCACAATGTCCATGTCCCCACAATGCCCATGTCCCCCCCCCCGCACCCCGCGATGCCCGTGTCCCTGCGATGCCCATGTCCCCACGATGCCCATGTCCCCCCCTGCGATGCCCGTGTCCCTGCAATGCCCATGTCCCCACGATGCCCATGTCCCCCCCTGCGATGTCTGTGTCCCTGTGATGCCCATGTCCCCGCGATGCCTCTGCCCCCCCCGCCATGCCCATGTCCCCGCGATGCCCATGTCCCCCCCCACCCTCTGCACCCCGCAATGCCCGTGTCCCCACGATGCCCATGTCCCCCCCGCGATGCCTGTGTCCCCCTGCGATGCCCATGTCACCCCCCCACCCTCTGCACCCTGCAATGCCCGTGTCCCCACGATGCCCATGTCCCCCCCGCGATGCCCATGTCCCCACAATGCCCATGTCCCCCCCCCACCCTCTGCACCCCGCGATGCCCGGGTCCCCGCGATGCCCATGTCCCCCCCCCCGCGATGTCTGTGTCCCTGCGATGCCCGTGTCCCCGCAATGCCTGTGCCCCCCCTGCAATGCCCCGTGTCCCCATGATGCCCCGTGACCCCCCCCCCCCCCACCCCCCGGGTGCCCTCACGTTGTCGTTGGAGGGCTCGTCCTCCATGGCGGCCTGGATGCCGTAGGCCAGGAAGCAGAGGATGGCGCCGATCCAGAGGAGGATGGAGAAGCCCCCGAAGAGCTGGCGGCAGAACTTGACCCACTCGGGGGTGGTGGGGGGGGGGCGTCAGGGCGTTGGGCCCATCCTGCACCAGGATCTCGGCCGCCCGTGCATTGGTCAGGCCCTGGGGGGGGGGCGGGGGGGGGGGGGGGGGGGGGGCGACACACAGGGGGACACGTTGCCACCCAGTACCTGAGGTTGGGGGGGACACCCCGGGGGGGGACAGTCTGTGGGTCCAGGAGGGCAGGGGGACATGGCCAGGGTGGCCTGGGGACATGTGGGGATAAGGGGGGGGGGGGACATGGCCAGGGGGACACATGGGGATGGGGGGGGACAGGGTGCACAGAGAGGTGACACCCATGGGGACAGGGGCACAGCCAGGGGACACGGGTGGGTGTCATCCATGGGGACAAGAGGGATGCGGGATGCTGGGAGGGGACAGGGGACACAGGTGGGTGTCACTCACAGGGACAGGAGGGATGCAGGACGCTGGGAGGGGACACGGGTGGGTGTCACTCACAGGGACAGGAGGGATGCAGGACACCTGGGAGGGGACACGGGTGGGTGTCACCCACATGGGGACAGGAGGGATGTGGGACGCTGGGAGGGGACACGGGTGGGTGTCACCAAGGGGACAGGAGGGATGTGGGACGCTGGGAGGGGACACAGGTGGCTGCCACCCATGGGGACAGGAGGGATGTGGGATGCTGGGAGGGGACAGGGGACACCACTTGGTGTCACCCACAGGGACAGGAGGGATGTGGGACGCTGGGAGGGGACACGGGTGGGTGTCACCCACAGGGACAGGAGGGATGTGGGATGCTGGGAGGGGACACGGGTGGGTGTCACCCATGGGGATAGGAGGGATGCGGGACGCTGGGAGGGGACACGGGTGGGTGTCACCCCCGGAGACAGGAGGGATGCGGGACGCTGGGAGGGGACACGGGTGGGTGTCACCCACAGGGACAGGAGGGATGCGGGATGCTGGGAGGGGACACGGGTGGGTGTCACCCACAGGGACAGGAGGGATGTGGGACGCTGGGAGGGGACACGGGTGGGTGTCACCCATGGGGACAGGAGGGATGTGGGACGCTGGGAGGGGACACGGGTGGGTGTCACCCATGGAGACAGGAGGGATGTGGGACGCTGGGAGGGGACACGGGTGGGTGTCACCCCTGGAGACAGGAGGGATGTGGGATGCTCGGAGGGGACAGGGGACACCACTTGGTGTCACCCACAGGGACAGGAGGGATGTGGGACGCTGGGAGGGGACACGGGTGGGTGTCACCCACAGGGACAGGAGGGATGCGGGACGCTGGGAGGGGACACGGGTGGGTGTCACCCATGGAGACAGGAGGGATGTGGGACGCTGGGAGGGGACACGGGTGGGTGTCACCCACGGGGACAGGAGGGATGTGGGACGCTGGGAGGGGACACGGGTGGGTGTCACCCACAGGAGACAGGAGGGATGTGGGATGCTCGGAGGGGACAGGGGACACCACTTGGTGTCACCCACAGGGACAGGAGGGATGTGGGACGCTGGGAGGGGACACGGGTGGGTGTCACCCACAGGGACAGGAGGGATGCGGGACGCTGGGAGGGGACACGGGTGGGTGTCACCCATGGGGACAGGAGGGATGTGGGACGCCGGGAGGGGACACGGGTGGGTGTCACCCATGGGGACAGGAGGGACGCGGGATGTCGGCCCCGAGGGTGGCCCGTGGGGACATCTCACCCGGGACAGATCCACCTGGTACTTCCTGCCCAGCTCATCCAGGGACAGCTTGTGGTCGTCCTGCCGGGCACACGTCACCCGCGTCACCCCGGCTGGGGTGGCACCGTGTCCCCGTGCCACCCACCCCCCCGGGTCCCCTCCTCACCAAGTTGACCTCCTTCTTCAGCTCGTCCAGCTCCTTCTCCTTCTGCTTCCTCTTGCCCCCCCCGTTCTCCGAGGTGGTGGCGGCGGGGGAATATTCCCGGCCGGCCTGCGGGATCGGGACCCCCGTGGGCACGCTGATCCCCCCCCCCCCGGCCACGGCTGGTGTGTCCCCCCCCCCCCCCAGCCCCGCACAGCACGGCTGGCATTACCATGGGCATGGATGTCACCGCCAGCATGGGGGTCACCGTGGCCACAGGCATCATCGAGGGCACGGGGCGTCACCGTGGGCACGGGGGGGGGCTGCAGGCACCGGTGGCAGCGTGGGCACGGGTGGGGGGGGGGGGATGCCGCGGGCAGGGGGGCAGCGTGGGGAGAGGGGGGCAGTGAGAGTCGGGGGGTCACTGTGGCTGTGGGGGGGTGCCCGTGGCTGGGGGGGGTCCCCAGGGCCGTGTCGGGGGGGGGGGGGGTGGATTCATTGGGGTCATGGGGGTGGCACTGTGGCCATGGGGGGGTCCCCACGGTTTTGGGGGGGGTCACTGGGGTCATGGAGGTGGCACTGTGGCCATGGGGGGTCCCCACGGTTTTGGGGGGGGTCACTGGGTCATGGAGGTGGCACTGTGGCCATGGGGGGGTCCCCACGGTTTTGGGGGGGGGTCACTGGGGCCATGGTGGTGGCAGTGAGAGTTGGAGCGGGTGTGGGGGGGGTGTCACTGTGGTCATGGGGGTGGCACTGTGGCCATGGGGGGGTCCCCACGGTTTTGGGGGGGGTCACTGGGGTCAGGGTGGTGGCACTGTGGCCATGGGGGGGGGTCCCCACGGTTTTGGGGGGGGTCACTGGGGTCATGGAGGTGGCACTGTGGCCATGGGGGGGTCCCCACGGTTTTGGGGGGGGTCACTGGGGTCATGGAGGTGGCACTGTGGCCATGGGGGGGTCCCCACGGTTTGGGGGGGGGTCACTGGGGTCATGGAGGTGGCACTGTGGCCATGGGGGGGGTCCCCACGGTTTTGGGGGGGGGTCACTGGGGTCATGGAGGTGGCACTGTGGCCATGGGGGGGGTTCCCACGGTTTTGGGGGAGGTCACTGTGGTCAGGGTGGTGGCACTGTGGCCATGGGGGGGTCCCCACGGTTTTGGGGGGGGTCACTGGGGTCATGGAGGTGGCACTGTGGCCATGGGGGGGTCCCCTACAGTTTTGGGGGGGGTCACTGGGGTCAGGGTAGTGGCACTGTGGCCATGGGGGGGGGGTCCCCACTGGTTTTGGGGGGGGGGTCACTGGAGTCAGGGTGGTGGCACTGTGGCCATGAGGGGGTCCCCACGGTTTTGGGGGGGTCACTGGGGTCATGGAGGTGGCACTGTGGCCATGGGGGGGGTCCCTACAGTTTTGGGGGGGCGGGCCCTGGGGTCATGGGGGTGGCACTGTGGCCATGGGGGGGTCCCCACGGTTTTGGGGGGGGTCACTGGGGTCATGGAGGTGGCACTGTGGCCATGGGGGGGTCCCCACGGTTTTGGGGGGGGGGGGGGGGGTCACTGGGGTCATGGGGGTGACACTGTGCCATGGTGGTGGCAGTGAGAGTTGGGGGGGGGGTGTCACTGTTGTCATGGGGGGTCCCCAGGGCCTTGGGGGGGGGTCACTGTGGCCATGGGGGGTCCCCACGGTTTTGGGGGGGGGGTCACTGTGGTGATGGGGGTGGCACTGTGGCCATGGGGGGGGTCCCCACGGTTTTGGGGGGGGGGGGGGGTCACTGAGGTCAGGGTGGTGGCACTGTGGCCATGGGGGGGTCCCCATGGTCATGGGGGTGGCACTGTGGCCATGGGGGGGGGGGTCCCCACGGTCATGCAGGGGGGGTCACTGGGGCCATGGGGGGGTTTCCAGGGGTCATGGGGGGGGGGGGGATTCATTGGGGTCATGGGGGTGGCAGTGTGGCCGTGGGGGGTCCCCAGGTCCTTGGGGGGGTGTCCTGTGGCCATGGTGGTGGCAGTGAGAGTTGGGGGGGGGTGTCACTGTGGCCATGGGGGGGGGGGGTCACTGTGGCCATGGTAGTGGCATCACTGTGGCCATGGGGGGTGTCACTGTAGTCACAGGGCGGTCCCCAGGGCCATGGGGGGTGTCACTGTGGCCGTGGGGGGGTCACTGCAGCTGTGGGGGGGTAGGGTTGTCACTGTGGCCATGGGGGTGTCCCCAGGGCCATGGGGTGTCACTGTGGCCACGGGGGGGGGTCACTGTCCCTGGGGCAGTAGAGTTGTCACTGTGGTCATGGGGGGTGTCCCCAGGGCCATGGGGGGGGGGGGGGGGGGTGTCACTGTGTCCCCCCCCAAACTGGCAACACGCAGCCATCACCACGGGTGTCCCGGCGAGGCCGGGGGGGGCACTGCAGGCAGGGGACAGGCAGCCCTGCCCGCGCTCCTTGTAAGGGGAGGTGACGCGGCCCCCCCCCAACCCCCCCCCTGCTGCCAACGGCAGGGGGGCCCGGGGGCTGGCAGGGCCCGGTGGCACATCCCTGTGTCCCCCCCCACCGAGCCGGAGGTTGGCAGGAGCAGGGGCTGGGGTGCGGGGGGGGGGGCAGCGGGTGCCCCAGCGTGGGGCCGGGGGGGGGGCCCGATGCGGTCATGGAAAACGTCCCCCCGCTGCCAAGAACAACGGCCGGGAGCGGAGGGGTCGTGTTACCGCGGGGTGGGGGGCACGGGGGGCACCACACACCCCCCCCCACGGGGAGAGGGGGGTTGGGTTCTGCTGTCTGCCCACCCCCCACCGGGCATTGAGGGACCCCCCCACCCAGGAGAGGACACTTTGGCTTTGCACGCGTTGGGGGGGGTCCCACTTGAAGGGGCACCCCGGGATTTACTCCCCCCCCCCTCGACGACAGGAGGGTGGCACTGGGTGGGGTGGTGGGTGTCATGTGTCACCACCCCGCCCCCCCCCCCCCCCCCGGCGTTTCCCTGGGGACAGGCTGCCAGGACGTGGGGGGGGGGACACCCGTGGCGGGGCGGGGGGGGGACCCTCCTGTCCCACATCCTCCGGGGTGGGGGTGCCCAGGGGTCCCGGAGTTTGGGGAGGTGTGAGGGGGGGGTGGGGGGGTGGTTCCGGCGGTGCCAGGCGAGGGGGGGGGGGGGGGGGGGGGAGCCGGCGGGACGGGGGGTGCCCGGGCGAGGAGCCAGCCCCGGCTCATGGCCCCCCCGCGGCCGTTGCCACGGCACCGGGGACCCTGGCGCTGAGCAGCCACGGGCACAGGGCCACGGGGGGGGGGGCGGGCACGGCGAGGGGGGGGGGGGACCCGGCTCCGTGCCTCAGTTTCCCCACCACGGGGGAACCCTTCCTTCCCGCCCCCCCCCCCCCCCCCGCTCCGCATTCCTTCCCTTGAAGCGGGGGGGGGAAACCCAGCCCCCCCCCCTGTGTCGGGGGTCACTCGGGAATGGGACCCCGGGGGGGGGGGGGGGGCGGACATTATGGGGGGGGGGGAGCTGGCACGGAGAGGGGGGTGGCGGTGGGACCCTGGGGGCTTGGGGGGGGGGGTCGCGGGCTGCGGGATGCCCCTGGGTGGGGGGGGGGGCAGCGCCCACGGGTGGGTGATGGGGTGCCCGGGGTGGGGGGGGGGGAGACACGCGTGGGGGCGGGTGGGGGGGGTGCCCTGTGTGTGTGGGGGGCGGGGGGGGTGGTGGTGTCCCGCCCGGCAGCGGGTGGGTGGGCGCTCCTGGGTGGGGGTGTAGGGGGGTGGCGGGTGGGGGTGCCCCGCGTTAGGGGGGGCGGGGGCTGCGGGCGCCCCGGGCCCCCCCCCCTACTCACCCCTCTGCCCATGGGCGCTGCCGTCGCTGCTCTCGGCCCGGGGGGCAATCGGGGGGGGGGCGGCGGCGGCGGCCGAGAAAAAACCCTCCGGGGCCCCGCCCGGTCCGGCCCCCCCCCACCCCCCGCCCCCTGCCCTCCCCCCCCCCCCCCCCCCCCCCGCCCGGCCCGGCCCCTGCCCCCCCCTCCCGCTCCATCCCCTCGGGCCGGACCCCCCCTCTCCGTTCCCCTTCATTATGGGGGGGGGGTGTGTGGGGGGGTGTCATTCCGCCCCCCCCTCCCTGGCCCGTGCTGGGGGTCCTCCGGCCCCCCCCCGCCGTGGGACGCAGCGTCCGGGCGGTGGGGGGTCCCGGCCGAGCGCTGGGAACGCAGGTGGCTGGGGCGGGGGCCCTCCTTGACCCCCCCCCCCCCCCCGGGTTAACCCCAAGGCTGGAGGGGGGGGGGTCAGGGGACCCGGGCATCCGGGCCCCCCACAGTGACCGCACAGATTGGGGGGGGGGGGGGCTGAGACCACCCAGATGCCTGGCTCCCCCCCCCCCCCCCCCGCCAGAACAGGGGGTGACCCCAAAGGGACAGTTCTTGGGGGGGGGGGGGGGGGGGGTGTTGCTGGTGCCACCCCAGCGTGTCCCCAGTTTTCCCAGTCCGCTCCTGCCCCAGCTGGCCCTTCCCCAGCTGGGGACGCTGGTGGCACCGGGAATGTGGGGCGGCTAAAATTAGCCGGGGAAAGGCCGGGGGGGGGGGGGGGGGGGGGCGGGGGGAAGAGGGGGGGGGGGCGGATATGACCAGGGGCGACTTGTGCCCCGGCCAACTGTGCCCAGGGGACCGGCTGTGCCCGGGGACACGGTTGTGTCCGGGGGGGACCGACTGTTCCCAGGGACCTGGGGGTTGTGCCCAGGGACCGACTGTGCCCGGGGGACACGGTTGTGCCTGGGGACACAGTTGTGCCCGGTGACATGGTTGTGCCGGGGGGGGGGACCAACAGTTCCCAGGAACCTGGGGCTGTGCCCGGGGACCGGCTGTGCCCGGGGACACGGTTGTGCCAGGGGTCCGACTGTGCCCGGGGACCTGGGGCTGTGCCCAGGGGACCGGCTGTGCCCGGGGTGGCTGTGCCTGGGGACACGGTTGTGCCAGGGGTCCGACTGTTCCCGGGAACCGACTGTGCCCGGGGACACGGTTGTGCCCAGGGATACGGCTGTGCCAGGGGTCCGACTGTTCCCAGGGACCGACTGTGCCCGGGGACACTGTTGTGGACAGTGACATGGTTACAGCTGGTGACACAGTTGAGCCTGGGGACACGGTTGTGGCCAGGGGTCCGACTGTTCCCAGGGTCCAACTGTTCCTGGGGACACCGTTGTGCCCAGGGGTCCGACTGTTCCCGGGGTCCGACTGTGCTCAGGGACACGGTTGTTCCCAAGGTCCCCTACCAGTACACCCCCCCCCGGCCCCCCCAGGGTCCGGCTTAGTCGCCATGGCAACCGTCAAGGGCAGCTCAAGGGCATTTGGGGGGGCGAGGGGGGGGTGTCACAGCCGTGGGGGTCCCAAGCCCCCCTGGACCAGTGCCACCAGTCTGCACCAGTGCTCCCAGCGTCCCCGTGCACCGGTGCCACCAGTCCCGCCTCACGCTCCCAATGTAGCCCAGTATCCCCAGTATGGACCAGTCCCACCAGTCCAGCCCTGCACCCTGAGTGTACCCCAGTATGCCCCAGTCTCTCCCAGCCCGCCCCCCCCATCTGCCCCACCACATCCCAGTCTATCCCAGTGCTCCCAGTGTCCCCACTCCCCCAGTCTGCCCCAGTCCTTCACCACCACCCCCCAACTGCCCCAGTACCTCCCAGTCTGTCCCAGTGCCCCCTGAGTCTGCCCCAATATCTCACACACCCCCAGTCTGTGCCAAGTCCCCCCAGTCTGTCCCAGTCCATGCCGGTCCCCCCAGTCCATCCTGGTTGCCCCTGTCCATCCCAGTCCCCCCAGTTTGTCCCGGTCCATCCCAGTCCGTCCCAGTCCCCCCAGTCCATCCCAGTGCCCCAAGTGCATCCTGCCCCCCCCCAGTATGTCCCAGTCCCCCCTGTCCATCGCAGTCCATTCCGGTCCTTCCCAGTCTGCCCAGTCCATCCTGGTCCCCCCAGTCCATCCTGGTCCCCCCCAGTCGGTCCCAGTCCCCCCATCTATCCTGGTCCCCCCAGTCCATCCCGGTCCCCCCTGTCCTTCCCAGTCCCCCCAGTCCCCCCCAGTCCATCCCAGTCCCCCCAGTGGGAGCCGGGCAGGCCAAGGCCAGTTGGGGGGGGGGGTGTTTACCCAGGCTGTGCCCCCCGCTGTCCCCCCCCGCTGCCCCCCAAGCTGAGCAAACAGATGACGCGGGTGCCACGTGCTGGGCGCCCCCCCCCCCGGCCCCACGGGGGACCCAAGCGTCCGGCCCTCCCTGCCCCCCCCTAGGGGCAGCCCAGTCCTCCCAGTTCCCCCAGTTCCCCGCCGGGGGTGGCAACAGAGCGGGGGGCGTGGGGGGCTGGCGCCAGGATCGTGCCCCCCCCGCCCCCCCCCCCCCCCCCCCAGCGCAGCTGCTGCCCGTGGGCGGAAGGAATGTGGCAGCCGGGGGGACACGGGGACACTGGGGGGGGGGCGTGTCACACACCCCCTCCCCGCCGCTCAAGCCAACACGCGTGGGCTCGCACACCGCCCCCCCCCCCCCCCGCCCCGTGCACACACCCGTGGGGACGCGGGGGTGTCGGGGGGGGCGCGGAGGGACCCCACTGGGGGGGGGGGAGTCGGGGAGTGGGGGGGAGGGAGCAGCTCCGGGCCCCCCCCCCGGGCCGCTCCACCCGCGGCGTGGGGACGCGGCCGCCGGGGGCGGGGCCTGGGCGGGTGATGGGCGGGGCCTCTTGGAGGTGGGCGTGGTCTGATGGAGGGTGGGCGTGGTCTTGGGCTGTGGCCTGGGCGGGAGGTAGGCGGGGCGTTGGATCTGGTGTGGGCGTGGTCTTGGGCTGTGTGGGCGGGCTCTGGGATTGGATGTGGGCGTGGTCTGTGCGGTGGGCGTGGTCTGGGTGGGAGGTGGGCGGGGCTCCCGGCTCATTCATCCCGGCTCGGCTCCGCTCGCTGCCCCCCCCCTCGCCCCGGTGCTGGGGGGGACAGGGGGTCCGGGTGAGAGCGCAGTGCGCCCCCCACCCCCCCCCAACTTAGTGTCCCCATGGCCTCGGTGTCATGGGGGTCTTGGTGCCCCCCGCCCACCCTGGGGGTCTTCACGTCCTTAGAGACACGCCCAGTCTGGGGGTCCTCATGACCCTGGAGACAACCCCCTGCCCACCTTGGGGGTCCCCATGTCCTTAGAGACCCCCCTCTGCTCACCTTGGGGGTCCCCACGTCCTTAGAGACCCCCCCCCGCCCACCTTGGGGGTTCCTCATGTCCTTAGAGACCCCACCCTGAGGGTCCTCATGCCCTTAGAGACCCCCCCCCCGCCCACCCTGAGGGTCCTCATGTACCTGGAGACCCCCCTTTGCTCACCTTGGGGGTCCTCATGCCCTTAGAGGACCCCCCCCCCCCGCCAACCCTGAGGGTCCTCATGTACCTGGAGACCCCCCTTTGCTCACCTTGGGGGTCCTCACGTTCTTAGAGACACCACCCCCCCCTCGGCCCACCTTGGGGGGGGGGTCTTCACATCCTTAGAGACACCCCTGCCCACCTTGGGGGCCCCCATGTCCTTAGAGACCCCACCCTGAGGGTCCTCATGCCCTTAGAGACCACCCCCCCCCCGTCCACCCTGAGGGTCCCCATGTCCTTGGAGACCCCCCCGCCCACCTTGGGGGCCCCCATGTCCTTAGAGACCCCACCCTGAGGGTCCTCATGCCCTTAGAGACACCCCCCCCTCCCGTCCACCCTGAGGGTCCCCATGTCCTTAGCCACCCCCCCCGCTCACCTTGGGGGTCCCCATGTCCTTAGAGACCCCCACCCTGAGGGTCCTCATGCCCTTAGAGACACCCCCCCCCCTCCTGCCCACCTTGGGGGGTCCCCATGTCCTTACAGACCCCCCCCCTTCCCACCCTGGGGGCCCTTATGTCGCTAATAGGGGGCACTAATCCCTTCCTGGCATCACCTGTGACAATGGGGGGGGGGGGGGGCTCTATCACCCCCCGTTTCACCCCAAATTCCCTAGTGGGGGCACCGGATTATTCCCCCCCCCCACCCCGCCCCGAGCCCAGGCGCACCCCCAAGACCACCACCATCAGAATTGGGGGGGGGGGGGGGTTTATTAAAAGAAAGAAGCAGGCGGGGGAGCGACGGGGCGCCCAGCACCCCCTTCCCGCGGCGCCCATCACCGCGCCTCGGGGCTGGCCAAGGTGCCGTTGCTTTCCTGGGGGGCGTCGGGTTCCCCCCCAACCGCCACCGCCTCCCCTTCCTCCAGCGGCTGATCCAAGCGGCTGGGGATGGACCAGTAAAGGTGGGCATCGCGGCGAGCGGCGGCGGCGGCCAGTTGCCGGGCGCTGCAGGGCGGGGTGGGCACGGGCACGGTGTGGTGGAAGCCCCCGTAGTCCACCTCGTAGAAACCCTCCTCCAGGCTCAGCAGCGGGGTGAAGCGGTGGCCCCACAGCACCTCGTCCGCCAGGTAGGAGCTGCGGGCCTGGCACGTCATCCCTGCGCCGGGGGGGGGGGGGGGGGGGGGGGGCACCCATCACTGACCCGCTGGGTGACACCCCACCCCACCCCCACCTCATCACCACCAGCCGGCCATGGGGACGGGCACCCCGAGATTGGGGGCGGGGGGGGGGGGATCTGTGCTGCACCCCCTGCATGGAGGACCCTGATCTCAGCTGGGGGGGGGGGGTGTCTGTGCTCCCCCCCCCCCCATATGGAGGACCCCAATCCTGGCTGGGGGGGGGGCTGTGAGGCACCCAGTGCATGGGGCACCCCAATATCTGAGGCACCCCCCCCCATGGAGGACCCTGACCTCAGCTTGGGGGGGGGTGTCTGTGCTTGCCCCCCCATATGGAGGACCCCAATCCTGGCTGGGGGGGGCTGTGAGGCACCCAGTGCATGGGGCACCCCAATATCTGAGGTGCCCCCCCCATGGAGGACCCCAACCCTGCCTGGGGGGGGCTGTGAGGCACCCAGTGCATGGGGCACCCCAATATCTGAGGCACCCCCCCCATGGAGGACCCTGACCTCAGCTGGGGGGGGGGGTGTCTGTGCTCCCCCCCCCCCCCATATGGAGGACCCCAATCCTGGCTGGGGGGGGGCTGTGAGGCAGCCAGTGCATGGGGCACCCCAATATCTGAGGCACCCCCCCATGGAGGACCCCAACCCTGGCTGGGGGGGGGTGTCTGTGCTCCCCCCCATATGGAGGACCCCAACCCTGCCTGGGGGGGGGCTGTGAGGCAGCCAGTGCATGGGGCACCCCAATATCTGAGACACCCCCACCATGGAGGACCCCAACCCTGGCTGGGGGGGGGGGGGCTGTGCTCGCCCCCCCATATGGAGGACCCCAACCCTGCTGGGGGGGGGCTGTGAGGCACCCAGTGCATGGGGCACCCCAATATCTGAGGCACCCCCACCATGGAGGACCCTGATCCCAGGTGGGGGTGAGGGTGGATTTGGGGTCACCTCCCAGTCAAGAGGGGCAGGAACACACTGGGGTGACGTCCCCATGAAGGTGAGATGTCCCCATGGAGGTGTCCCCATGGAGATGAAGTGTCCCCACAGGGGTGTCCCCACGAAGGTGATGTGCCCCCATGGAGATGTCCCCACGGAGATGAGGTGTCCCCACAGGGGTATCCCCATGGAGATGATGTATCCCCATGGAGACAAGGTGTCCCCACAGAGATGTCCCCATGGAGATGATGTGTCCCCATGGAGATGAGGTGTCCCCACAGGGGTATCCCCATGGAGATGAGGCGTCCCCACAGAGACGAGGTGTCCCCATGAAGGTGATGTGCCCCCATGGAGATGTCCCCACAGGGTTATCCCCATGGAGATGATGCATCTCCATGGAGATGAGGCGTCCCCACGGAGATGAGGTGTCTCCACAAAGGTGAGGTGTCCCCATGGAGATGTCCCCACAGGGTTATCCCCATGGAGATGAGGTGTCCCCATGGAGATGTCCCCGCGGAGGTGTCCCCACAAAGGTGAGGTGTCCCCACAGGGGTATCCCCATGGAGATGATGTATCCCCACGGAGACAAGGTGTCCCCACAGAGATGTCCCCATGGAGATGATGTGTCCCCACAGAGACGAGGTGTCCCCACGAAGGTGATGTGCCCCCATGGAGATGTCCCCACAGGGTTATCCCCATGGAGATGAGGTGTCCCCACAGAGACGAGGTGTCCCCATGAAGGTGATGTGCCCCCATGGAGATGTCCCCACAGGGGTATCCCCATGGAGATGAGGTGTCCCCATGGAGATGCCCCCACGAAGGTGATGTGCCCCCATGGAGATGTCCCCACAGGGTTATCCCCATGGAGACGAGGTGTCCCCATGGAGATGTCCCAACAGAGGTGTCCCCACAGAGGTGAGGTGTCCCCAGGGAGGTGAGATGTCCGTAGGGAGCTATTCCCATGGAGATGTCCCCATGGGGATGAGGTGTCCCCAGGCGCATCCCACCCACTCCCCCCCGCCGCGTCCCCCGTTACCTGTGGCCTCCACCATCCCCTCCAGGATGACGACGATCTCGAAGTCGTCCTTCTCCAGCTGGTGGCGCGAGACGTCCCAGAAGGGGCTGCGCTCGTCGATCTCGTGGCTGATGATGAGGGGGGAGACGAGGAAGAGCCGGTCGTCGCCCGTCTCGAAGCCCACGCTCAGGTCGGTCTGGTCCAGGGGGATGAACTCGCCCTCC